>CAMTDV010000003.1:41755105-42122605 GCA_947069175.1 Scalesia atractyloides | reverse complement strand
AACATGCATGAGATTAAGTACCAAAAATAGTGATTAGATTGTACGGAATTACTGGTTATTTACCATTTGCACATTCAACAGACTGTATTGGATGATGTTGCACGATGAACAATCATGCATGGGACAAGAAGTAGACAAGGATGTACAGGTGGCACTAATTAGATTGTGTCGACCTCTATCCCACAATCTCCAGTAATCGCAGATGACAGACCAGAGATCACTAACAGTCGTGACAGACGAGACAGAATGGATATTCCTTGTTGTTGACCTTAGGCCCAAGGCCCATCAGCCCATCTCCTTTACAAATCTCTCCGGCTATAAATAGAGGACTTCACCTCCAGGTTTAAGGATCGATCCCTTGCTCTCTCACTTTATACACACACTTTTATCCTCAAAATGAATACTTATTCTCACGCTGAAGGGTGGTTACAAGGGGAACCCCCCTATTCTCCTACTTGTAACGAGCTTACGGTGTATTTTTAGTTTTGAAGGATCATCCTAGCTTGATTAGGCGAGACGAAAGAAGATTAACCTTTAATTTTCGAGACACTTACCACAAACTAATCATCACTAGATTAGTTTGGTGTTTCTTCATTGGCGCCCGCCAATTTTTACAGTCACTGCATCTTCTTTTTGAGCTGATACTCTGATTCGATGGCCAATCAGGGTACTACGTTTGCGACTTACGACACCAACTCTTAAATAGGGACGATTGCAAATAACGCGCAAATCCAAAACCAACCTATTGACAAGTACGCCGAAGGAGGATACACTGAGGCTTGGTTTATCCGCGCAAGTGGTCCTTGTGCCACCAAACGGTGAACCCAATGATTCACGTAGCTGGTCCTTCTACTCCTACTATGTCAGGATTAACAGAGGGAGAAACCCCCGCGTCTTGGTTCGCAAAAAGCCAAGCAATTTTGAGCCTCATTTACGCACAACTGTGCGTGCAGCAGGGGCAAGCACCAGCTCAAACTCAATAGACTCTGATGGTGGCACCGATACCCAGACAGTTAAACTATGAAACGCCACTTCAAGAGCATGTGTAGAGGCAACACGTCAAAAGACTAGTGTCACCGAGAAGACAGAGCGTTCACACCGCGCGTGACGTTCACAACGATTCAGAAAGTTATTTCTACATGCATACCGAGTCAAGGCAACGTACTCCGATCAGTAGCCGGCTTGGGCCGCGCAACATTTGGAACGCAGAACGGAACACCAATACTAACGAACCGAGCCAACTTACCAACAAGAGGTTACTTCAGTTTCAGTCGTCTTCGAAAAAATCACGAAGCTTCCAAGCCAAGGACACGCGCGACATACAATTCATCGGCATAATACGATTACAAAGTAGTGTACAGGCCAGCAGCTGCAGCAAAGCAGTCAAAGTTTATACGTGAGATCGCCCTCACGCCATTAGAAAAGGCAAAACTTCCACAAACTATCGGTAAGTTCAACGACTTAACATATCCAGATGATCACGTACAACTGTTCACCATCGTCGGAGTGGTGGGAGGATGGACCATGCCTAGTGGTGCCATCTATTTATACAAACCCTCATGGGAGCTGCTCCCGCATGGTTTGACAGCCTCCCCGCATGGAAGATTAAATCATGACCAGATTTCCAAGAGAAATTCCTACCGCACTTCAGCCAGCAGAGGTGATACAAGCGCGACACTTTAGAGGTCATGAACATCTGGAGGTGCGATAATGAAGGGCTAGAAGATTTCATCACTCGTTTCAACAAGGAATGCCTGGAAATTGGCAATGTGAGCGAAGATCTCATGCGCTCTCATTTCAAGAAAGCCATTAGATATGATACATTGATCAGTACAATCACTTACAAAGACGGAATGCCGGAAGATGGGATAAGCTGATGGTAGTAGCCAAAGTAGTCACACAGACTTAAGAATCACTAACTGGAGGAAGATCGAGCCACTATTCAGATGATCCATATTCAAGAACAATCGCGCATGAGTCTAGTAGGCGCAGCAGAAAGAACAAAGGCTTCGGCTGGAGATCAAACCAGCCTGGCAGCTACGATGAGAGGCCTCGTTATGATGACAGATCTAGATATCCAGAGGATCCTCATGTTGCAATCGACAAGATTGGATACATGAAAGCGATCAAAAATGAGAAAAGAGAAAAACACTGGACTCCATTGTCTAAGACACCTAAAGAGGTTCTTATGATAGAGAATCATGATTTCAAGGCCCCGCCTCAGATGAAAAACAAAAAGGGTCAAGACCTGAACCTATATTGTGATTTTCACAAAGATACCAGCCATTTGACTGATGATTGCACCAGCCTGTGCGTTGAAATCGAGAAAGCACTCAAGAGTGGAAAACTCAAGTCACTTGGTAAAGAATGTTCGGAAAGAGACATGACAGATACAAAGAACTAACAATGGAGGACAAAAGAAGCTCCATCGTTTGGAGACGCATATGGTCAATGGGGGACCACCGCGAAGAAGCGCTAAAAGCAAAGGCAAATGTCCAATCGATGAAACATGGCGCGAACAACAGGTGATTTTCCAGGTGGTACGCAGAGGGCCCCACGCCACACGCTCCGTCGTAATCACCAGCATCATAGGCCACTATGAGACAGACTACATGTTCATCAATCCAGGGAGCACAACAGATATTATCTTCAAACAGTGCTTCAATCAATTCGATCCAGGGGATAAATCACGATTGGAACCTATGGATTACCCTTTGTTAGGTTTTTACAATGAAATCATGTTCCCGCTTGGCCAAATATCCTTCCCGGTCACGCTGACACACGGGAAGCACTCAAGGACGATCGAGGTAAATTTCATGGTACAGCCGACCAACTCAAGACATGACGTCTTGATTGGAAGAGAGACTCAGGGTCAATTAAGCATGGCGACGTCCACCCCACATTCTTCAATCGGTTTTACTACGGAAATAGGGGTGGTGATCACCTAGTCAAAGAAAGAGGTAAGGCAGCTGACGAAGCCCCACCAGCAAAGCAAAACAACCAACACCGTGCACTGAGCCGGAGAAGTGGGTTCTGAATCAGAACTATCCTGAGCAAATTGTGACACTTGGCTCAACAAGGTTAGAAAACATCAGAGCGTTTCTAAAGCATTTTCTTTTCAAGAATATGGATATCTTCGTCTGGTCACCGGCCGACATGACCGGTGTCCCGCGTGATGTTGCTGAACATTGTTTAAACACCTTCCCATCTGTCGAGCCAATAGTGCAAAGGAAGCGCAGCCTTGGGTCAGCAAAGACCAAGGCGATGAATGAGTAGGTCTCTGAGTTGCTGGCAGCTGGTATACTCCGAGAAGTCCGATATCAGACATAGGTAGCAAACCCAGTAATGGTGGAGAACTCGAACGGAGGGTGGCGCATGTGCGTTGATTATAAAGATCTCAACAAAGCCTGCCTTAAAGATTGCTATTCTCCCCAGATATAGATAAAAAGATCAATTCTCTCGCGCCATTTTGATGGAAATGCTTTCTTGGTTGCTACAAAGGTTACCATCAAGTGTAGATGGCACTACAAGAAGAAGATAAAACAGCCTTCCGCATGGAAATGGGTATCTTCTGTACACAAAAATGCCTTTCGACTTATGTAATGCAGGGGCCATGTATCAGCACTTAATGGACCGGACTTTCAGAGATGATATAGGTAAGCATGTCGAAGTGTACATCGATAATCTGGTGATTATGAGCCCAGAGGAAGACCAGATGTTGAAGAAGAGTGAGTTTAAATCACGCCGGGAAACCTTTCCCGTTCATAAGCACACTACACAATTGTGTGAAGAAGAGTGATTATAAATGGACGGTGGAAGTAGAAAACTCTTTCAAGGAGATTAATGAATGTTTGATCCAACTCCCAACTTTAACAACTCCGCGTGAGGAGGAACCACTCATCATGTACTTCTCTGCTTAAGGCAGTAGGCGCAGTGCTACTGGTAGAAAGGGAAGGGATTCAAACCCAAATTTACTACGTCAGCAGAATGCTCACCTATCCAGAAACTCACTATTCAATAATGGAAAAGCTCGTACTCGCTTTAGTTCATGCATCACGCAGGTTACGCAGGTATTTCACAGGCCATGTTATACATGTATTGACCAACTATCACATTGGCACGATTCTCAAGAAGCCTGAAATCTCGGGGAGGTTAGCAAAGTGGGCTATCGAGCTAGAAGGACACAACATCATGTACCGCCCACGTCTAGCAATCAAAGGACAAATCCTAGCGGATTTTGTTATGGAGGTACCCACCGAAAAATCTGAGAATGTGAAGTAGTTGAAACTCCCGCGTCTAACGCAACAAAAGGGCTTTGGTTGTTATTCACTAAAGGCGTATCAAATGAAGATGGTTCTGGAGCAGGTTTAAGACTGGTTAGCCAGGAGAAACACGAGTTCACGTATGCTATTCAGTTAGACTTTAAAAATACAAACAATGAGGCAGAATATGAAGCTTTTCTTGCTGGGTTGCGCCTGGTAATCAAGATGGGAGCTAAGAATATACAAGCGCATGTTGATTCTTTACTTGTCACGGGACAAATCAATGGTTTGTATAATGCTAAGGGTGAAACCATGGCACTGTACCTTGACCAGGCCAAAGAATTGATAGAACAGTTCCAGTCTTTCAAATTCGTTCACATCAACCGAAGTGAAAACAAGCCAGTGGATGGACCAAGCAAACTGGCTTCAACTGCTTTACAGCATCTAGCTAAAGATGTTCGAATTGAAGTTCTTAAAAAGCCTTTTGTACCGTTGCGCCAGGTAAAATTTATCGAATTGGGCCACCATCATGGATGGCGCCCATCATTCAGTACTTGCAATCGGGAATTCTCCCAGATAATAAAGCAGAAGCGCGGAAGATACAACACAAAGCCTTGTTTTACCAAATGGATGACGGAATCATGTACCGAAGGTCTTACCTGGGGCCATTATTGCGCTATGTGGACCCACAAGATGCCAATTACCTAATTCGTAAGATTCACGAAGGTATCTGTGGGAACCATGCAGGCCCGCGAATGGTGGTCGCTAAAATCATGAATGCGGGATACTATTGGCCAGGCATGCACCTAGATGCCCTAAAAGAGTTGCACAAATATGACTCTTGCCAGCGTCACACGCCCAAGACAATGCGATCGAAAAATGATTTGATCCTAGTGTCCACCGCATGTCCATTTCAACAATGGGGCATTGATATGGTTGGCCCCTTCCTAGAAGCTCCAGGCGAAGTAAAGTCCATAATAGTTGCAGTCGATTACTTTACAAAATGGACAGAAGCGAAAGCTTTAGCGTCCACTTCAGCAATGATGGTGCATAAGTTCATTTGAGAGCACATCATTTGCCGTTGGTCTCCCACTGCGAATCGTAACTAACAATGGAACAAACTTCGCTTTTGAAGACCTCCACAACTGGATGCAAGAACTACAAAATCGAGCATAACTTCTCCTCCGTTGCGCATCCACAAGGCAACAGTCAAGTAGAAAGTGTTAACAAAGGCATCATAGAGGGGAACAAAGCCCGATTGGGCACGAAGCGCAGAGGGTGGGTCAATGAGCTCCCCAGCATATTATAGGCTCATCACACCATGCCCAAATCCAGTAACTGCGAGACTCCTTTCAGCCTAGTTTACGGCTTAGAAGCAATCATCCCGGCTGAAATTGGCCTCCCTTCGCCTCGCTTGGCGATAGTTAACGCAATCAACAACGAAGCGGAGCGCCGGCTAGACTTGGACCTACTCAAGGAAAGGGGCGAGAACGCAGCCATAAAAGAGGCCAAGTACAAGTCCAAATTTGGAGAAGTACTACAACGCGTGGGTGCACATTTGTACTTTCAATCCAGGATACTATGTATTCCGTAATAACAAAGCCTCCAACAGTCAAACGCCCCTGGAAGCTAGCACCTAAGTGGGAAGGTCCATACGTTATCCACGGGGTCCTGGGGAAAGGCGCATACAAGCTACACACGTTGGAGATGGCCACGTTGTTCCACGTACTTGGAATGCACAACAGTTAAGGAAATGCTATATGTAACATAATCTATTGTAAGCGATGGCCGAGAGCCTGACAAGTTTATTAATGTTGTTTGCATTATTTTCTCATGTTGACTTCCCTTTCTTATTAGTTTGTTACAAATGCAAGTTTAACTTTTAGTTCGCGTAAAAACATTACAATAAATTACGAACTCATGGACCAAGCCTCCAAGACTCCCATAAACGCAGCGCAGAGTCGGGCTACTATGTTCAAACATGAGTCACACTTACATTCATTCGCGCTACCTATACAAAGTTCTACCACAATGCAATAAATGTAAAATCAATATCAATCAAAAGGTAAGTACATTAACAAAAGCGCAGGCGCACAGTAATTACAAAAGATCAAGTGTCCAAATACCATATCTAAACGTACTAAGGCATGAAATGTCACACCATGACCCGCAGCGGAATAAGAGTCGGGGCATAATTGGGTTATCACCAAAGCTCATGATATTTACTAATATGTTTCATATTTATTTAAGTAAAAATTACATCCTCAATAATCCAAACATGTTCATACAAATACAAAGAAAAATAATCAACTAAACAATCCAAGCTCTAAACCAGTTTATTCTTCTAAGCCAATCCTATGTGTTTCTTGCTGCGGCTGGATCACCTGTATCATGTGTAAAAATGGGGGTTTTTGGGTCAACATAAGTTGGCGAGTGAACCTTGTTAGATAAACATTTATTATTGATTTCTTGTTATCTTTATCATGGAGAAATTGTGCAATAGTCATATGTGAGCAAATGTAAATAATCAAACAATAACAATAACAACCACAAACAATAACATATCAACTTGCATGAATATATAACATGAATGAAACTGTATATGTTGGCAACGTCACGTTCACGCTCATAATGTAATGGGGAACGGACGGCCTATGATGAATGTCTGTGCGATAAAGGCTCAATCAAACGGAGCCGATCGTATGTTGGCAACGCCCGGTTCACGCTCATAATGTAATGGGGAACAGCTCAACGCTCATAATGTAATGGGGAGCGGCGGCCTATGATAATGTATGTACTGAAAATGATAAATTAAATCTAAACAATAACCACACAAACAGTTGAATACACATTTGTTCATGGATATGATGTATGCACGATGTTTTAAGTATAATAAATGGTAAGACACATGATACACCCCAAAAACGTGATTAAAACGGGGAATTTGTAGAGATTCACTCACATTGGGTGCGTTCGGTTGAAGATGATGAATTGCGCACGAGTTTGGAGGTTTGATCGAGAGACTTAACTAACCTAAATAATAACGGGAAGTATGGTAAATGAATGGATTTTATTAATAATTTTAATAAGATTTTTATATATATTTTTGTGAGTTTAAGGCTATTATCTATCTTTAAAAACATTATTTTTAAGTATTTTTAATTGATTTTTAAACTAATTAAAATAAATAAAATTATAAAAAAAAATGTTGACTTTTGCGTTGACCATTGACCGTTGACCGTTGGACCGGTTTGCTAAAGTGTAAGTGTGCGCCGGGTAAGGCTCGAACCGAGACCTCCCGTACGCGTGCACGCAGCTCTACCAACTGAGCTACGTGTCTAACCCGAAATAATTCTATTTTTAATTATATTTATATACTATTTTGGTTTATTCAAAATTATTTTATTTTTAAAAAGGGTTTTAATCATCAAACCGGAGTGTGCAACAGGTCTCAAACCCGGGACCTGAGGGTTAGTGTTGCACATAGTCCACCACTGGACTGTGTGTCTAACCTGGTTAATATTCCGATTTTTATTATACTTAACAACTTCAGTGAGTTAATTCGGTTCAGTTAGAAAAAGAAAACATCTTTATTCAGAGCATACGTGTGTGTCAAGGATCGAACCCGCGGCGTGTGATATATGTGCGCACACAGTCCACCGCTGGACTGTGTGTCTAACCCGAGATAATATCCAATTTATATAAAACTTATAAACAACCTAACTTCGTCTTCTTCGTTACAAAATCACAGACTACGATTATTCTACTGTTTCTTGTTTAATTCGATTGACAAACATTCAAATGACTAAAATGAAATGGTAGAGAAGATTTTGGAAGTAAACATACCGGAGAAACGATCTATCTCAGAATTCCGGCAAAGTCGTCGGCTCTGTTTTTACGGATTTCGTCTGAGTGGACAGATTAACAATTTTGATTA
The DNA here is from genome assembly GCA_947069175.1 of Scalesia atractyloides. NCBI lineage: Eukaryota > Viridiplantae > Streptophyta > Magnoliopsida > Asterales > Asteraceae > Scalesia > Scalesia atractyloides. Next base: position 42,114,406 of record CAMTDV010000003.1, on the reverse strand, counting down.
GCTAGATGCGGAATTGAAGCACTGAACAAGAATTACCAGAAGGTTTAAAAGGCTATAACGTTTCACAGCGAGAATTGGGAACTTTCAGAAGTTTTCCGGCGAGAGTTATTTATCCGATATCGTCGTCTGAAACTGATTCTGATTGAAGGGTTTGAGTTAGCAAAAGCTTAACAACTGATAGACGATGAAAGAATTGAGAGACTTACTAATTTGATGGAAGACACGGTTTTCCGGCGAAAGTCCGGCGAGTTCAAAAAGCTTTTCCGACAAACTGAAAGTAGAGCGAAAGTGAAATTGAAGGTTCTGCGGATGAGTTTGAGTCGCGAGAGGGGCTATGGTTGGAGTAATTCAGGAAGTGCAGATTTTCGGTTATTAAAACCGATCACCACATGAATTCAAGTCCATTCAAGACTAAATTGATTGAAGGTGTCGGTGTATCGGTTATTGTCAGAAAACCGCGAACACTCAAACGTTTTTGGACGTTTGGAAACCGATTACGGTTACAGTTGGCGTAAACCGGTTGATTCATGGTTGAACATAAGATTTAATTGATTCCTAGAACTAACAGAAAACATCAAGTGGCGGAGTGGTTATAAGTGTGCGTGTTAAGTCGTAGAGCCTTTCTGGCTGACCCGGGTTCGAGTCCGGCAGCCTGTTTTTCATTTTATTTATTTTATTTTTACTTTTTATCAATTATAGCTTTTATATTTTAGTTTGTTTATTAATTATGCATCGTTCAAAATTAAAATCAACATAAATACGCAATGAAACATTGATAACTTAATATTCGATTACAAACGAAGCGGGTTTGGAAAACCCGTTTTTGACAAATGTTACAGTATCCCCTACTTTTAGGAATTTCGTCCCGAAATTTAAGTAGTAGTAGTAGGAAAAAGATGCGGGTATTTTTCGCGCATTGAGTCTTCACGTTCCCATGTAAACTCAGGTCCCCGTTTCGACTCCCAGCGTACCCTAACAATTGGAATGCGACTTCGTCTTAGACGTTTTTCTCCGAAGTCCATGATCTCTACTGGTCTTTCAATGAAATGCATAGATTCATCAATCTGAATATCTTCCAGAGGAATATGGAGGTTCTCATCGGCGAGGCACTTCTTAAAGTTTGATACGTGGAATGTGGGGTGAATTCTGTTGAGTTCTTCTGGTAGATCAAGCTTGTATGCTACAGGTCCTCCTCTTTCGAGTATCTTGAAAGGTCCTACGTAGCGTGGTGCTAGCTTGCCTTTTTGGCCAAAACGAACTACTCCCCTTCCACGGTGATACTTTTAAAAGTACATGATCACCAATGTTAAACTCCAAAGGCTTTCGTCGTTTATCTGCATAACTCTTTTGACGACTTTGAGCCGCTAGAAGGTTGTTTCGAATTTGATGGATCTTGTCTGTGGTTTCTTGAATCAATTCTGGACCGGTGATTTGAGCTTCCCCAATTTCGTGCCAACATACTGGAGATCGGCACTTACGACCATATAAAGCTTCAAAAGGTGCCATGCCGATGCTTGAATGATAGCTGTTGTTGTACGAAAATTCAACTAATGGTAGATGAGCGTCCCAATTTCCCTTGAAGTCTATGACACATGCTCGAAGCATATCTTCAAGAGTTTGAATGGTGCGTTCAGATTGTCCATCAGTTTGAGGATGATAAGCGGTACTGAGGTCTAATCGTGTACCCAACGCGGCTTGTACGGCCTGCCATGTTCGTGAAGTGAAACGACCATCACGATCTGAAATAATGCTTAACGGTACACCATGTCGGCTTACGATTTCGCTGATGTAGATACGAGCTAGCTTCTCGTTCTTGAAATCTTCGCGGATTGGAATAAAGTGAGCTGATTTTGAAAGACGATCAATGATTACCCATATAGTGTCATACCCACCAGAAGTGCGAGGTAACCCGGTAATGAAGTCCATGGTTATGTTTTCCCACTTCCATACAGGTATTTCAGGTTGGACCAGAAGCCCTGAGGGTCTTTGATGTTCAGCTTTTACCTTGGAACATGTAAGGCACTTGGAAACAAAAACAGCAATATCCTTTTTCATTCTAGGCCACCAGTAGGTGTATCGAAGGTCTTGATACATCTTGTCGGCTCATGGGTGTATAGAGTATCGTGTTTTGTGTGCCTCATTGATAAGGAATTCACGAAGGTTGTTGTGGTCAGGAATCCATATGCGATCTAGATAGTACAGAATACCGTCAGATTTAGTTTCAATTTTAAGTTCAGCTCCACAAGACAGCTCCTTTCGTACGTCGTCTTCCGTTACTGAAATATGTTGGGCTTCTCGAATTTGATCCTTAATCTCAGTTATGATTTGCGAACATAGAAGACGAATGGAGTTCGCATAACCCTTTCGACTGAGTGCATCAGCCACCACATTTGCCTTGCCAGGGTGGTACCGAATTTCACAGTCGTAGTCATTTAGAAGTTCGACCCATCTTCGTTGCCTCATGTTTAACTCCTTTTGGTTGAAGATATGTTGAAGACTCTTGTGGTCAGTGTATATTTCACACTTAGTACCGTAGAGATAATGTCTCCATATCTTAAGAGCGAACACAACGGCTCCAAGTTCTAGGTCATGGGTGGTGTAGTTCTTCTCATGAGTTTTGAGTTGTCTAGAAGCATAAGCTATCACCTTTCCTCTTTGCATTAGAACACAGCCTAGTCCTTACCCTGACGCGTCGCAATAAACCACGATGTCATCACAACCTTCAGGAAGAGTGAGAATTGGTGCATCACAGAGTTTTTGTTTAAGGGTTTGGAAGGCTTCTTCTTGTTTAGGTCCCCATAGGAAGGGTTTTCCTTTATGAGTTAAAGCCGTGAGTGGTACAGTAATGCGGGAGAAATTTGAAATGAAACGGCGATAATAACCAGCCAAACCAAGGAATGATCTTACTTCGGTTGGTGTACGTGGCGCTTGCCATTCTTGTACTGCTTTGATCTTTGAGGGGTCGACATGTATTCCCTTGTCATTAACAACATGTCCAAGGAATTGTACCTCTTTTAACCAGAAATCGCATTTGGAGAATTTGGCGTAAAGCTTTTCATTCTCTAAGAGTGTAAGGATGAGTCGAAGGTGTCGTTCATGATCAGACTTAGACTTTGAATAAATGAGGATGTCGTCGATGAAGACTATAACAAAACGATCGAGATAGGGTTTGCAGACTCTGTTCATTAGATCCATGAAGACAGCTGGAGCATTAGTTAAACCAAATGGCATGACCATGAATTCATAATGACCATAACGAGTTCGGAAGTCGGTCTTTGGGACGTCTTCTTCATGTACTCTAAGTTGATGATAACCAGAACGAAGGTCGATTTTTGAAAAACAGCTAGCGCCTTGAAGTTGGTCAAGAAGATCATCAATGCGAGGTAATGGATAGCGATTCTTGATTGTTAACTTGTTGAGTTCTCTGTAGTCGATGCACATGCGAAACGTTCCATCTTTCTTCTTCACAAAAAGGACAGGTGCACCCCAAGGCGAGGAGCTAGGACGTATGAATCCTTTGTTAGTCAACTCTTGCATTTGACTGGCTAGCTCTTGCATTTCGGATGGGGCTAACCTATAAGGAGACTTTGCAACTGGTGTAGCACCAGGTATAAGATCAATGCGGAATTCGACTTCTCTCAAGGGAGGAAGTCCTGAAATGTCGTCAGGAAAAACTTGCGGGAAATATTTTACTACTGGGATGTCTTCAAGTTTCTTCTCCATGGTTCCCTTTTCACGACATGGGTTAAAAATGCGACATAATTCTTGCGGAGATATTTTCGAGCTTGTAGACAGGACATTAATCTGAACCCTTTCGATGAGGTTTCTCCAAACATTCGTAGAGTCTGACCGTTTGAAAGAGGAATGCGTATAAACTTTTCGCGGCATAAACTTCAGCCTGATGTTGGCTGAGCCAGTCCATACCAACTATAATGTCAAAGCTTCCCAACTTCATAGGAATGAGGTCAACTGGAAAGTCGTGATCGTTTAAGGTGAGAGTACAATTTCGTATAATAGAGTTTAATGAGATCGGTTTCCCGTCAGCAACTTCTACTGTTATGGATTCCATGAGCTTATCATGAATTTGGTTTAGGATGGGTTCAAACTCTAAGGACACAAAACTTTTATCCGCGCCAGTATCAAACAACATGGATGCATAACTACCATTGATAAGAAACGTACCGTTAACCACATTGCTGTCAGCTCTAGCCTGGTTAGCGTTGATGTTGAAAGCTCTTCCTCTAGCAGGTGGAGGAGCTTGGTTAGCTTGATTCACCGGATTTGCTTGGGCTTGAGCATGTATAATGTTCACCAAACGTGGACAAGTGTTTCTAAAGTGGTTTGGGTCTCCACAATTGTAGCAAGCCCGCATAGGTTGCACCATGGATAGTTGGGTTGGTAGTATGATTGGGCTAAATGTTGGGTAGGTGGTAGTAGTAGGGGTTGTTGGGCTTGACCCATTATTTGATGGTGGGTTTGAGTTGAGGGCTGGTGGCGGTTCGTTCGCTGAGGTATGCGACAGGTTTGAACAGTGTGACCTGCGCGACCACATCCGGTGCAATGTTGGCAGGGATGATCAGGAAGGTGATGGTATTGGCAACGGTTGCATTTTGGTAATGGGCCAGAGTATGGCCTTTTATATGGTGCAGGTGAGGGGCAACTTGGGTAATGGGTGCAGCAGGGATAGGATAATTGGTTTGTGTGATAGCGAAGTTTCTGGTGTTACGTTTCCTCTTGTTGGCAAACTTAGAGGAGGAGGTGAAATGGTTTGAAGTTTGGCCCTCAACGGGGGCTTTCTTTTTCTCCTCTTTAAATTTACCGTTGCGAATTCGATTCTCGGTCAGTTCAGTAGCTAGTTCCATAGCAGCTTCAAGTGTTGCTGGCGAAGTGCAGAGAACTGAATCTTGAATTTTCGAGGGAAGACCTCGAATATAATGCTCGACTAAACGTTAAACTGGGGTGAACAAGTTAGGGACCATCTGGTTCAACTCTAAAAACCTCTTGTTGTAGGAAGTATGATCTCCCTCCTTTTGCTTCAATGAATGAAATTCATCCTCTAACTTTTTAATCTCACTTCTAGGACAGAATCGTCTCGTCATGATTTCCCTTAACTCCTCCCACGTTAAGGCCATTGCATCTTCGATTCCTCTCTTACCCTTTTCAGTATTCCACCAGGTAAGAGCTACCCCAAATAGTCTCCGGTTGCGTATCGTACCTTGCAATCCTCGGGACAATTGCAATTGAGGAAGGTGTTTTCCATTTCCTCAAACCAGTGGAGGAGAGTAGTGACACCTTCGATCCCTTCAAATTTTGGAGGATCGCAAGACTTGAAATGTTTATATGAGCACTTGTTGGTAGGAGGGTTGCCGATGTTCTGGTCTTCTTGCTGGGGAGGATTGGTGGGATTTGTGGCGAGAGCTTGTTGTACTTGAACCACAATGTCAGGAAGTATCGCGGCCATTTGTTTTGCGATTTGAGTGGCCAAGCGTTCGTTTGACTTCCGGATTTTCTACCCCCTCGTTGTTGCCTAGCCGACATCTACAGGAACATATATAAGAAGATTGTGAGTTCATGGAGTCTTTTTAGGTGTCATGTGTCTTAAAGAAAATGAAAATAACATAAATATCAATAATGCAACTACATCCATAAGATGTCTTGGGTTTGCTCATGTTGGGCCTCAAATGTCCCCCATACCATCACCTGTATAGTCATGTGGGCCCCCATGACTATTGGCTTGGTAGGATTCACATTAGTATTGGCGGTTTAACACTCGCATCACCCGAATGAAAACCATGAAATATGTTTACGAGATGTATGGTCGGAATGTGTCCAGGTGTAGACACAATGACAACTCAAAGTGGGGTTAGCTCACACGACGTTTGGTATAGCATGCTTTGGCCTAATAGGTACTCCGTACTCTCATCGTTAGTCCCCAGGTAGGCAAACTGGTCCTTTATTTTGGATTTATACGAATGCCAAGCCTAGACAGGACGTTCCGACTACCGGTACTTGTACCCTTTCAGTTACTACATGCCCGTCATGAGAACTCACTTTGATGAGATTTGAAAATACAAAAATCATTGTAAAAGCAATCATGAAAATGATGTGGTGTGTGCTTTCATGGATATGATATGTTATGAGAATATGATTCATGATAGGCATTATATGATAATATATACTAATGAACATGCTTGCATAACATTGAATGTAACATTTAACATAAAACATATAAACATCATGAAATTTGGCATGTAACACACAAAAATCTTAAAAATTTCTAATCAACTATAGTATAGGCTCTAAGGGTCTAATAACCTATCCTATATCCCTATAGTCATGGCTCTGATACCAATCTGTCACACCCCGACCCGCAGCGGAATAAGAGTCGGGGCATAATTGGGTTCTCACCAAAGCTCATGATATTTACTAATATGTTTCATATTTATTAAAGTCAAAATTACATTCTCAATAATCCAAACATGTCCATACAAATACAAAGGAAAATAACCAAACTAAACAATCCAAACTCTAAACCAGTTTATTCTTCTAATCCAATCCTATGTGTTTCTTGCTGCAGCTGGTTCACCTGTATCATGTGTAAAAATGGGGGGTTTTGGGGTCAACATAAGTTGGCGAGTGAACCTTGTTAGTTAAACATTTATTATTGATTTCTTGTTATTTTTATCAAGGAAAAATTGTGCAATAGTCATATGCGAGCAAATGTAAATAATCCAACAATAGCAATAACAACCACAAACTATAACATATCAACTTGCATGAATATATAACATGAATGAAACTGTATATGTTGGCAACGTCACGTTCACGCTCATAATGTAATGGGGAACGGACGGCCTATGATGAATGTCTGTGCGATCAAGGCTCAATCAAACGGAGCCGATCGTATGTTGGCAACGCCCGGTTCACGCTCATAATGTAATGGGGAACAGCTCAACGCTCATAATGTAATGGGGAGCGGCGGCCTATGATAATGTATGTACTGAAAATGATAAATTAAATCTAAACAATAACCACACAAACAGTTGAATACACATTTGTTCATGGATATGATGTATGCACAATGTTTTAAGTATAATAAATGGTAAGACACATGATACACCCCAAAAACGTGATTAAAACGTGGAATTTGTAGAGATTCACTCACATTGGGTGCGTTCGGTTGAAGATGATGAATTGCGCACGAGTTTGGAGGGTTGATCGACGAGACTTAACTAACCTAAATAATAACGGGAAGTATGGTAAATGAATGGATTTTATTAATAATTTTAATAAGATTTTTATATATATTTTTGTGAGTTTAAGGCTATTATCTATCTTTAAAAACATTATTTTTAAGTATTTTTAATTGATTTTTAAACTAATTAAATAAATAAAATTACAAAAAAAATGTTGACTTTTGCGTTGACCATTGACCGTTGACCGGGACTGTTGACCGTTGGACCGGTTTGCTAAAGTGTAAGTGTGCGCGGGTATGGCTCGAACCCGAGACCTCCCCGTACGCGTGCATGCAGCTCTACCAACTGAGCTGCGTGTCTAACCCGAAATAATTCTGTTTTTAATTATATTTATATACTATTTTAGTTTATTCAAAATTCTTTTATTTTTAAAAAGGGTTTTAATCATCAAACCGGAGTGTGCAACAGGTCTCGAACCCGGGACCTGAGGGTTAGTGTTGCACACAGTCCACCGCTGGACTGTGTGTCTAACCTGGTTAATATACCGATTTTTATTATACTTAACAACTTCAGTGAGTTAATCCGGTTCAGTTAGAAAAAGAAAACATCTTTATTACAGAGCATACGTGTGTGTCAAGGATCGAACTCGCGGCGTGTGATATATGTGCGCACACAGTCCACCGCTGGACTGTGTGTCTAACCCGAGATAATATCCAATTTATATAAAACTTATAAACAACCTAACTTCGTCTTCTTCGTTACAAAATCAAGACTACGATTATTCTACTGTTTCTTGTTTAATTCGATTGACAAACATTCAAATGACTAAAATGAAATGGTAGAGAAGATTTTGGAAGTAAACATACCGGAGAAACGATCTATCTCAGAATTCCGCGAAGTCGTCGGCTCTGTTTTTACGGATTTCGTCTGAGCGGACAGATTAACAATTTTGATTAGCTAGATGCGGAATTGAAGCACTGAACAAGAATTACCAGAAGGTTTAAAAGGCTATATCGTTTCACAGCGAGAATTGGGAACTTTCAGAAGTTTTCCGGCGAGAGTTTATTATCCGATATCGTAGTCTGAAACTGATTCTGATTGAAGGGTTTGAGTTAACAAAAGCTTAACAACTGATAGACGATAAAAGAATTGAGAGACTTACTGATTTGATGGAAGACACGGTTTTCCGGCGAAAGTCCGGCGAGTTCAAAAAGCTTTTCCGACGAACTGAAAGTAGAGCGAAAGTGAAATTGAAGGTTCTGCGGATGAGTTTTAGTCGCGAGAGGGGCTATGGTTGGAGTAATTCAGGAAGTGCAGATTTTCGGTTATTAAAACTGATCACCACATGAATTCAAGTCCATTTAAGACTAAATTGATTGAAGGTGTCGGTGTATCGGTTATTTTCAAAAAACCGCGAACACTCAAACGTTTTTGGACGTTTGGAAACCGAATACGGTTACAGTTGGCGTAAACCGGTTGATTCATGGTTGAACATAAGATTTAATTGATTCCTAGAACTAACAGAAAACATCAAGTGGCGGAGCGGTTATAAGTGTGCGTGTTAAGTCGTAGAGCCTTTCTGGCTGACCCGGGTTCGAGTCCTGGCAGCCTGTTTTTCATTTTATTTATTTTATTTTTACTTTTTATCAATTATAGCTTTTATATTCTAGTTTGTTTATTAATTATGCATCATTCAAAATTAAAATCAACATAAATACGCAACGAAACATTTATAACTTGATATTCGATTACAAACGAAGCTGGTTTGGAAAACCCGTTTTTGACAAATGTTACATAAAAGCCTGTTATAAAGACCTAAAAGGTAGGAATACAACTTTTCTACCCTGCGACGCCATCACCAATATCTTCCACCTCAGATTCAGAGAGTTCCACACTCTCTAGAATCTCAAACAAAGCTTTTAAGCGTGAGACATAGCCGTCATGCTGGAGGGCATCAGCGACTAAGTCCATAATGGGAAGCGTAAGTGTATTATATGTCTCTTGACATGCAACATACACAGTCTCGGCCTCTGTGCTAACGGAATAGTGGCTACTATCCATTCCAACTCTATCGCCTCCCTCACATGATAGGGGCACTCGTCATATACCTCTCGATGACCAACCTGGCGCGCAGCAACAGTCAGCGACGCCACGGTTTGGTCTAACTCAACTGAGGAAGCACTGCATTTGCCACCTGTTAAAGACATGTGAGTGTTAGATATTCACTTGGTTAAATGAAATGAGGAGAAAGGAAGTAACTTACCTGCGCAATCCCATAGTGTCGTTGCCACTCGGAGTTATTAACCAATGGCTCAACAACCGCCTAAGTTTTGGCGTCTCCTCAGCAGCTTCAGCCTTGGACCTTTCTGCTTCTAAATCAATCTCCAGGGATTTTCCAGCTCACCATGCGCAGATTACCAAGCAGTTAATCTTTATTTTCAAGGTCTTGTTGTAGGCAAGTGTAAGCAGTACGAACCTGTTCGGCTTCTGCTCTTTCACGATGAGACTTAGCTTCCTCGAGCTTCGCCTCTAGATCACCCTTAGAGGCCAACAAATTCTCAATCTAAGCATTTAAATTTGCAATGGTTTTAGCAGACACCTCTGTCTGTGCCTTAAGACTATCGAGCTCATTCCGAGTAGCATAAATCTTCTGGTTATCTCTCTCACAGGCTTCTCGCCACTTCTTGCGCTCATCAGCGAGGTTTTCTTCACTTGCTTGCAATTTCTTCTTTAAGCCAAGGAGACCCCACTCCTTGCTGTTCTTGTTAGCCTCAAACCTTGCTTGTTTGGTAGCCAGTTCTTCCTTTGCTTTCTCAAATAATTTGGCATCAGCAGCCAACCGACTCCTATAAGCTTCTACTTCAGCATGCTCCCTATACATAGTGCGCCGCTGGCGCACAATCTTGTTGCTGGTGGATAGCTGATTAGCCTGCGCAACGACATGTGATTGGTATACTTGGTAATGCTTGCTCTTTTTTGAAAGTTCACCTTAGCAGGTGGAAAGACTCCCATAAACAATTCCCGACATGCGGGGAATTTGTTAAGCGTGTCGCCTTGTTTTAATTTCCATACAGGGGTATGGAATTTCAACCTTCTCCTCAACACCCTTAACGGGTTTTTCAGTAGTTTTTTCAGCATTTTTGGTAGGCTCGTCAGTGGTCCTCTCAGCCCCCGCAGTCTTCACCCCCGCCGTTTTAACCGGTTTTCCAACCTCAGTCGACTTGTCGGCCCGAGCAACTTTCTCCGCAATCTCCTCAACCGTAACCTCCAAGCGAGACTCATTAGTTTTCTCCCCAACCACATCAAAACCCCCTCTGCCTTTTTGGTTGCGCCAGCAGGTGGAGGCGGAGGTGCTTGAGGACAAGATTTCAAGTGGATAAACTTAAATTTGGGAACCGCCTTCTTCAGTTCTGCACAACAAGCGTAGAATGAGCGAGTCGAAGAACCAATAAAATTTACGAGGAAAAAGACAAGGAAAACTTACCAGGGGGGATTGTCGCCATCAAAGAGCCAAGGTTTGCCTTCTTCCCTATAATCAGCTTGTTGAAAGCAACCTTTTTAAGAGGTGGCACATCCTTCTCATCTAATTCACGACGTGACCTCTTGGAGGCATTCTTCCTGGTGAGCTCAGGAATTGGGTTGACTTACGGCTCCTCTTCAACTGGGGTAGACGTGGGGGTCGCGCTACATAACTGCTCCTTTGAGCTCACATTTACTAAACTCTTCAACTCCTAGTTCCACCAACTTTGGCCTTGCTACCTATAGTGCGCAACTTTTCCATTAGTCAACAACAATTATATAATCATCTAAGTTATGTTGTTGAGAACAAGTCGTACCTTTGCGCGAAACAGCATCAGAAGTAGCTGCAATCGCCTCCGCCTTCACAGGGCGCCCCTCAACAACAGTAACTTTGTTCTTTCTACTTTGCCTCTTGGGCTTCTTCTCTTCGGGATACGCCCCAAGATTGCCCAAACTATCTGCAAACGTAGAAGGGTGGATGTTTAATCCATGATCCGAGGAGACAATAGACTCCCCGCTGGAAAGCAAGACAACATATTCCCCAGTAGGAGTTATAGCCCGACAAGGCATAGGGTTCAGGTCTGCTCATACCAGAGCTTTTCGTCATCACGCACATTCCGGACACCCATCTTCCCAGCATGCGCGGCGAAAGCCCGATGATAAAGCTCACATTCTACAAACGAAACAGATTGAACTCATGAACTAGCAACTATAAATGTTATACGAGAACAAGGAAGATAACATCCAAAGAAGAGCTTACCTTGGTCATCTAGAAGGAGCACAGAAACAACCCTGCTCGTGATCGGCATTTATCACTCATACCCGCTGCCACCAAGACCTGTTCGCCAAAAGCATGATTTGGCAGCGCCTGCAACCTTTCATACCACGCCAGGCCTTTTGGTATCTTCAATTCTTCCTTGGAGATAGGTGCGGTTCACGGAATTCCATAGCAATTAGAACTACCTCCTCAAGTATGTAAAAAAAATTACACTTACAGTCATGGAAACTCTTCGGAGGGTTGATGAGCAGTTTTTTGGACCCCTGAGTAGCAAACGAATAAAACCCAAGGGTGCATTGGAGTTGGTAGAAGGCACAAAATTTATCTATCGTCAGTACCTCACATTGTGAGTGCAGGCAAAACTCGAAGTTTCGAATCCTAACCATCCCTAGAGGGCTTAGTTGGGAGACATAAATGTGATAATAAGATATCAAGATTCCAAGAAAATATGTGGCATGCAAGCGAAAGTTGCCTTCACCGAAGAAATCGGCAAATAAGGTGATGTATCCCGGCGGCGCATCGACGGAGGTTTGGCCTTTCGCTGGAATCGGGCATCCCACTCAGCAATGAACTGGTGGCCGCGAACCACCTGCTAGAATGAAGCTTCCTCCCACTTCAATGGTGGCATGCTGCCATCAACTTCGTCTACTTCAAGATCCTCTACTCGATCAGACATTATGATTACGTAATGATAGTCAAGAATTCTAGAAAGGAAAACTTGAAGAACACTTGAAGATGTGAAGAAATCTCAAATAAAAACTTGAACCTTCAAAGACTACTTGAAGATTTGAAGATTCAAAGGAGAAATAAGAGAGAACTCGAAGAAAAGTGTTTCTCTTATAGGCCTCGTCAACTATTTATACCCATCGCATTTATCGCGATAGGTAACCATGCCCTGCAAGTTACGGCGCGTCTCCAATAGGAACACGACACGTCAGGCGGCAAAATCGGGCTGACGGTTGCCACACGTGCGCCTGAAACCAGCCGAAACGGCAATGACGCCATGCTGCCTACTGTGTTAGCAGTCCCGTCAAATGTCGCTCTCACCACCAACCAGTCGCAGATGTTCTATTTCAAATTTTAAGATTCTCCCGCGCAAATTTCAAAGATAACTTCACAAGTAAGCTATATAGCGGTGCGGCTTAGGCCTTACCCCAATACACGCGCCAACTTTTTTATCCCACTTGGTATATAATCCCAAATGCAAGATTACAACACGGACACTTAGCTTTTGTTTCTAGTCCAGAGCTCCAACCACTCCCTTCGCGTATGGAAGCAGCGCTTGACTGGGGGACTTGAAGGGGGGTATGGTCCCAAATCCTGCACTGACTAAATGAGTTAACCTCAGGTCGCACGCAAGACCATACCTAAGATACACAACTATGATGATTTCGTAGACCTTGCGCCGACTGTATAGATGTTTCCTGAGTCGCGTGCGAGGTCAGGACTAATACAAGGGCAATCCTTACACTTAGTCTTTTAGAAAAGAATCTTGTTTCCCTTGACCTTGTGCCGACTACACGGATGTTTCTTGAATCGCGCGAAAGGAATAAGCGCAGGTTGAAGGAATAAGCACAAGTCAACACCAAACAAGTACGAAAGTTACAAATGGCAGAGCTATGAGCCAATAGGCGCTCGACACGCTGTATTGGATCATGCTGCACCATGAGGGGACAAGAAGTACACAAGGACGTACAAGTGGCACCAATCAGCTCGCACCGACCTCTGTTCCACGATCTCCATTACCGCTGATGACAGACCAGACAACAAGGACAATCATCAGGACACGTGGATCCATTCACCATGCGCCAAGCACCCTTCCCGCCAGAGATCACTAACAGTCGTGGCAGACGAGACAGAATGGATATTCCTTGTTATCGACCTCAGGCCCAATGCCCATCAGCCCATCTCTTTCACAAATCTCTCCGGCTATAAATAGAGGACTTTACCTCCAGGTTTAAGAATCGATCCCTTGCTCTCTCACTTTATACACACACTTTTATCCTCAAAACGAATACTTATTCTCACGCCGGAGGGTGGTTACAAGGGAACCCCCTATTCTACTCCTTGTAACGAGCTTACGGTGTGTTGTTAGTTTTGCAGGATCATCGTAGCTTGATTAGGCGAGACGAAAGAAGATTAACCTTTATTTGTCGAGACATTTACCACAAACTAATCATCACTAGATTAGTTTGGTGTTTCTTCAATGCCTTTTATTGGAATTCGACACATGTAAAGACATCAAGGAAGGTTGACCCGAAACACTTACATATTTTTTGTATTATAGACGGTATAAATAGTTAATTGGTTAATCATGACTACAAATCTAAATTACTGCAGTATGTACACTTCGTACAAGTTTGGACCTGTTTTCTTTCTTCTAAATTTTATTCATTTAACATGTTCCGAATAAACAAACCCAAATCTGCTCGTTCATGGTTGGGTTGAAATTGCCACCGCTGTTTTTGTTATTCTTTTTATTCAATATTAAACTCTTTTTTCATTTTTTTTGGCAGACGATGATATACTTTACGAGCCAATAGATGTTGAGCAGGATTAGGTTATTGATGGTTCTATTACATTAGCACAAAGCAAAGAGAGCCCTCGGTTCATTTTGTAGATATCTAGAACTTAATTCTTTGTTAATATAACATAGTGATTATCACAATATTAAAATTGTTTCTCTGATCATTACCAATGAACTAAAAATGTTTGTTGGGCAACCCAGCCCATTCAAACATGTACTAAAACAGTTTATTATTATATTTGTAACTGTTTTGACCTGTGTATAACCATTATTTGCCTTGATCATGTTCTTGCAGCTCGGGTGGGCAGTCCTTTGTAAAGGAAAGTGTGTTGCGTTGACCGTGTCAAAATTGACATTGTAGCTTATGGGCTTATTTGTTTTTCACCATGAAGCGTTGAATGAATACTTTTGAGTTGGTGTTTGTATTTTTAAGTAGGTAGAAAATGTGGTGAGTGTAAGGTTTTGTATGGATTAATAGGTGAATTTAAGCCTTGGTGTTTGTGGTAATGTGGGCTTAAGGTGCCACTCATTTGTCATCTTAGTTGGTTGTGTAATAGTGGTCGTGTCATGTGTGGGCCTGTTATGTAGATTGCTCAACATAACAACTCATATTTCATGTAAGCCCATTACTTTGACCAATAACGGGTGTGTTAAAAAAAATGGCATCACCTTTTGATGTGGGTGCAAAATAAAAATAGAAAAAGTTTCTTGACATAAGAATCAGGCATTCCCTGCTTTTGGTAGAACCCTCCGGAAACCTCCGACAACCATGCTCCTTATAAAACCCTAACCCTAACCACATCACCAGATCAATTAACCATCACGCAAATCAACCATGTTCTTCTTCTTCGTCGGAGGAATTACTCAAGAGGTTCGTCAGGTGCTGAATCAAGAAGCCGGACGTTGCATCAACTGCCGGTCAGCGGCGGACCTTGTCGATACCAACAAAGTCCTGAAACTGTTCTTCGTACCGGTCTGGCGTTGGCCGGGCAAAGATCAGCTCATGCACTGTAACAATTGCCGCCTATTTTATCCGCCCTCGCTTTCTTCAGACTTCCGCCCGTCGGAAACCCTCCGATGTCAGTTCTGCGATCGGGAGGTTGACTCTCATTTCAAGTTTTGCCCCTTTTTTGGCTCTGCTCTTTGAATTCATATAAAATTATTATTATTCTCTGTCGCATTATGATGTCAAATTCTGCTTTTGTTTACATTTTGTTTGAATAAATTGGTAGCATCTTGTAATTAGTAAAATATAGACCAAAGATCTTACTTGTAGTATACGCGTTAATTGAACGCTTTCACTTACAACTTCATTTTTGTTTCGGAGTGTCTAGCGCCGTGTAGCAGATGTCATAGGTTCGAATCTTGTTTAAACTTGTTGCATCTTGTCGTTTATAGTTGTGTTGGATGATCGATTAGGGATTATTTGTGTTAGTTTTGATCAAGTTTGTGTATATCTAATTAGACTTTTGATGGTTTTGGATATGAATGAATGGTGATTTTGCAAGCTTAATGCATTCACTTTACCCTAATTTTGAACGTGATAGTTTTGTATATGAGTGAATGGTGATTTTGCAACCTCAATGCATTCAGTTTACCCTAATTTTGAACATGATAGTTTTGTATATGAATGGATGGTGATTTTGCAAGCTTAATGCATTCAGTTTACCCTAATTTTGAACATGATAGTTTTGTATATGAATGAATGGTGATTTTTCAAGCTTAATGCATTCAGTTTACCCTAATTTTGAACTTGTGATTACTCTACTTTATTTTCTAGTAAGTTCCACAATTTAGGCCTTCTATTAAACATAGGCTAAAGATCTTACTTGTGTATGTGTTGCCAGCGAAAGTTGAGGGCTTTACTCATTTCTATCTGAGTCTAGAAGAATTCTGAGGTTTTGAATCTTGCTTATACTGATTTTCTACGATAACCTTTTGAAGGCTGCCTGCCTAGCGACAGCTGCAATTTGCCTGTCTTGTTGGTTAGGAGGGTAGTGACTGTACCATGAATTTTCAGATAACGGGTTGTCATGGTTGAAAAAATGTGTCTAGAATACATTGGTGGTTTCTTAGGTTGCTTGTTTCTTATGTATAAGCTTCTTCCTTCCATGAAAGATCTGGGATTTGCCAAAGGTATTAGATTATTATGTTCAAATAAGATATTTTTTAAATCAAATAAACGAGGCAATGAAAAGATAAAAATTGAAGGATTCTCGAAAACTTCAAAATGCCATACATTGTAATCTTCTACGTATGTTCACAAAGTATACGATCAAAAAACATAGCAGGTTACCGAAAGATTAAACCACAACCATATCTACGGCCGAGTTATATTCGTGCCTTGTCTTCTTATGATCACGTTTTATCCTTCATATCGTCGATGGCTTTTTCTCTTGTGTTTCTGCAACATTTTGCCTGAATGAGCAAAAAAAAGTGTAAACTTCTACTCTCTAGTGATGAAGTATTAACAAATAACAAATTATAATTATAGTATTATAGCTTTTATAATCATGCTTATTATTAATAAATTGGAGAGGACGGATAGAAAGGTGTGGGCAAGTTAACCCAATTCGACTCATATTGGCCCAAATATGTTTTGATCCCGAAGCAAATCTGTCTGACCCATTTGTTTCCCACCTTTAGTGCTTCGAAACTCTTCTTTATGTGTTAATATTTGAACATTTCGATTTGTAGAAGTAAGATAGCTAACCGAATCCAACCCGACTCATTTTGGCACAAATATGTTTTCATCCCACAGCTAATCTGTCCACATGTTCGTTTTGCCACCTTTAGGTGTTGCCAAAATCCTCTTTATGTGTTAATGTATGATCATTTTGATTTCTGGAAGTAAGATAGTTAACCAATCCGACCCGACTCATTTCGGCTCAAATATGTTTATAGCTGATCTATCTGTTGAGTTTATTTTGCTACCTTTAGTGTTGCTAAATATTCTTTATGTATTAATGTATGATCATTTTAATTCGAGGAAACCGAAAAGTAGAAGTAATACACTGAATTCTTGAAAAAAAATGGAGGAATATATGTAGTACCTCATTGGCTGTGGAAACCTTCTCTGTTCCTATTGCAACTGATATCTTTGCCTTAGCAATGTCTTTTTCAGTCACTGCGGCATCTTCTTCTTCAACACATATAAAAAAAGATGGTCAGAAACTTATATAATTACTCAAAAACAATCTGTATCTGGTTTCATTTTATTAAAACATGTATGATCATATTGTTTAATCATCTTAACATCTCTCGTTTCATATTTTTTTAACATGTTTATTTGTGGATCACATACCTTTCTTTGCTTCCACTTTTGTCGATTCTGAGGCTTTTGCAACAAGATTTTGTTCATTGACTTGGTGGTTGTCGTCCTTGGAGCTTGAGGGAGTGTCAATGGTTTTCACAGGCTTTTCATCAGAATTAGCTGTTATGGTTTCTTTTTTGGAATCCTTAACCTCTCCATCGCCCTTCGTGACTTCAAAGGGCCCGACAACGTCATCGCTCAGCGTGGGAGTCAAGAATTCCGTTTTGGTAAGGTTATCCTTTGTTAGGTTGGATTCCTTCATTTTGTTCTCTTCTATCGGAACCACATTGGCAGTTTTCGTGGCGTTATCAGCTTTTAGGGTGGATTCTCTCTTCCCTTCATCTTCTTTTATAACTTCTGTGGTGGCCACGTCATCCTTGCTCGACGTGGGGACCACCTTCTCTTCTCCTCTCACAACCTGTTCGGCTTTTCCAGCATTTTCTGCCAATGGGGGGGCAGCATTTTCTGTTGGGTTTGAATCCTTAACCTTCACATCTTTCAACCCTTCTGCGTGTTTCTCAACCTTTTCCGCCAATGTGGGGGCCACATTGTCGGTTTTGCCAACGTCATTCACGGGCTTTTTGTCGGTGTCTTCAACACACAAACTGGTTTTGGCTTCTTTTTGTATCAACGATGAGCTGGTGGTTGTCTCCTTGACGGTTTTGGTTGCGGTGGCGGTGGTGGTTTGTTTGGTGCCATCAGAGTTTGTGGATTTGGTGATGGTGGTTGCTGTTTCAACGGCATGTTTGGATTTCCCACAACCCATTTTTCTTTTTTTAGTGGGAAACAAGTTTGAGAACAGGACGGAGGGGGAGACAAAAGGGGAAGTTTGAAGCTCTCCCTGCCTGTTGTTCCCTGTGTGGTGATTGATTTACAAGTACAACTACAAGGATGGATCTTTGCACATAATAATTAGTTATTTCTGTTGCCTTTTAAGGGTAGAGATTTGCCGGCCTAAGACATGTCATGTAATGCTTTGCCACTTTCTCAACTTTAAAAAATAAATAAATTAGTTTTGGCAGAAATAATACCAACCTCATGGGATTCCTTTGGTTCTCAACATTTGATTAAAAAAACGAATTCGTGTAACATGTGTGTTTATTTTGGTTACAATATTATTTTTGGAAACCAGATGAGTCTTGGAAGCATCTATACATAGTATTTCAATAAAAATGTTGAAATTTGAAAGAAAAAAAAAGGGATATTTTCTCTCACCACACTTATCTGAATCTTATCTGTGTTTTTCTCTTTTTCTTTTTTTGCTTCTTTCTGGTAAAAGTATAATAATGTGCGTGTATGAATGTAGCATAGATGTACATGTCCATTTAGACAATACTATCCATACTATATTATATTAAAATTAAAATGAAATCTCAAACATATTGAAAACTACATGTATTATTTTATTAGGGTTGTATAAATTTAATTTTATATAATAAGAAATATAGTTACATCTTTAAGATATCTCGTGTATTTCACGAGTTAAATAAATATTTCGTAATCAGTTAACACATACGGTCGTCAAAATATGTATTTGAACGATAAATTTGATTACTCTTTACTTATTAAAATTTCATTTTTTTTGTTTATTATTATGTTAGAAACATGCGTATTACACGTGATAAAACCACTGAAATATTAGATGATTATTAATAAATGAAAAAATAAAAGAAATAATAAATAAATAAGAGAGATCCATGAAGTTTGTGATTTAATATTATTTCCTTATTTGTGTATCCTATTAAATATTAATTAATGATAATACTATAAAAATTGTTTAACTAAATCTATTTAAATGATAATAAAAATTTATATATCTGCCTAGTTCTACAAATAAAAATTGTTTTATAATACCTTCTCCTACGGGGAAGAAGAAAATACAAATTACCCATTATTATTAATTTAAAGTTTGATAAAAAAAGTTATTACCCTTATCTAAATTATATTTAGTTAAACTATTATTTATTTAATAAGAAAAAAAAATAAAAAATAAGATAAGATGATTATTATTTAAAAGTTTGATAAAAAAATAAATTATATTTAGTTAAATTATTATTTAATAGTAAAAAGAAATTGAAAAAAAATAAGATAAGAAGTCATCATGACATGTGTGAATATTAATATACAAAGATAATGCAATGGTTAATGTTTTAATATTCTATAATTTAACAGGCAAAAATTAAAATAAAGGGCTAGAAAATCATAAACGGATACATGTAAAGAAATCAAATTATTATTCTTGTAACAATGGCATGGGAATCATCGTAAGGCGGCAAACCTGACTTCATACGGCCCATTTTTGTAATGTAATGCAAACAACCATAGGAATTGGACAACGTAGAATGAAGGGCTTATATGTACAACATTTTTGTTCTTTGTTTTGACAATCCTCACAACATAGTTGACAAGCAAATAAGTTTCAAAACATCTTTTTGTTTCAAGAATATTATGATGATTCATGGGCTATATGAGGAGCGAGAGTATAATCGCACATATGTAAGAACTAGAGAAAATAATATTACTCATTTATCCGCGTACAAATAAGTCTAAACGAGAGACTGTACTTAATGATGCGGGTTATAACTTTTCTAATTCAATCTTCATTGGCAAGATAATTAGATTTTGTAAGGTAAGAAGTTGTAAAACCAAACACCCAATCTATGACTATTTAAAGATCTTTCACCAAAACACTTCATATAAGTAAAAGACTGCGTGTATGATGCCAAACACGTCTTTGTAGCCTAGAACCGATACCATCTACTGAAATTTTAAAATTGTTACACTACTAATTAAGATTAAAGAATAGCGGTTACATGCGTTCTTAATAGTGACACCAGGGCATCAACTTGGGTCGGACCTTCGAAGTTCGAACACTTTTATTCATAAAATATAAGCCCAACAGGCCGAAGCAACTAAGTTATTTTTATAATATTTTTTGACTTTTTTAATAAATGAAAACTTTGCATTGTAGTGAATCAAAACCAAGAACCTAAAGCATGCGATATACCTGAGCCAAGACAATGATTTCGTTTTTATAAACTTCATCATGCATTTCTCAGAAACCAAGATGCGGGCTTCTAAATATAAAAGAAGAAAAACTTGTAAATCAGGGTCAGCTCAACCTTTTTAACCTAAAGCGAATCTCAAAATTTAGGCTTTTTGTTATAAGAGTAATCATTTTGCTTACAATGCTAATAATGATTAACAATCATTGCTCGACTTCACTTCAAAACTCCAAATTGTATATGTTTCTACGATACACAAATTTACAATGATACAAGTTATAGTAAACTGATACACAAATTTACAATGATATAAATGATATAAGTTATAGTAAACTATAACTTAGTTGACACCCCATTCATTGACGGTAATGTGAATTCCTTAGTAAGTACATGGAGAAGGTAGTTGGGGGATCATTTTCACAAAGTGGTTTCTTAAACCATTAAACTAAGTAGTTAATACGGTAAAATATTAGTCGGTGGGATATCAGTAATTTTAACATTGTGCTAAAACTTTTTATATATGGCAACTTAACACTAACAATTCAGTGCCATTAACAAATTAACCTTTTGCAACTTCAAAACACTAACAATTAAAGCAAGTAGGAACTAACTAAGACTTACAACATTAATATTTAACACTAACTAACAATTAAGACTTGGAATACTAATATCAACAATAAGAAGAAAGACGAATGGTAGAACTAAGAAGAAAGGTCTTGATATTGGGAAAATCGATGATATATCGGTCAACATCGCGATATTATCGGTTCCAATATTCTAACTGATATTTTGCACCGACATCTTAGCAGGGGGCCTATTATATTGGTGATATATCGTGATATTAACTACATATTCATTAAATAACACAATCAACTCAACTGTATAACACAATGAATTTAAATACTAACTTGTTAAACAATGAACTGTGGTTTCAAATTTCGAGGGTTGAAAGACTTTAAATACACGTATTGATAATGTGTAGTCAGATCTCAATGTAACTCATGACAAGATCTTGTGGACGGGGATCGAGCTCCCGAAATGAGCAATTGATCTGATCTCGCTCAACTAGCAGAGGCGGAATTCATTGCTAGAGAGGTAGATATGACAAACAAGACAGAACTTACTGTTTAACTGCTTCTGATCTATTAAAGACGTTCAAGTTACAGATGCAAGTAAACAAACTGACATAGCTTCGCCGTATGAAATGACAAATCCGTTCCTAGCTCTAACACAACACTTCCCTATTTATAGGTCGACATGACTCGTACTGAAGTGCGTGCACTAACAAACAAACAACTATGATTCGTACAAAATTGTATTTCGTACGAGTGACTGATTTCGTACGAAACACTCTCCTGTTTCGTGCAAATCACAGTGTAACACATATAAATTTTACATTTTCTTATTTAAACATTAACATGTAATCTTTTTAAACATTACGGATATATCCGAGACGTAGGCAACAGACATTATGCACCAACAAACTCCCTTGGATGTTGCCGTAGTCTGGATAATCTTCAAAACTTCAATTCGATTTGACTTTAATGCCCAAAAAATCTCTTTAACGGCTTTCAACGTTCCTCAGAAGCAATAGGCGATTGATCGGTCAGAGGACGTCGTTTTAAAAACTGAATACTCCTTAATGATGCTACTCTTGAACGTTCAGCGATCCGAGCTTGTTTTTCTTCAGTTTTCTTCGATTCCTTCTTCTCAATCTTATGTTGTCTTCCAATTCGATCCCGAGTGAAATTTGATTTTGTACGAATCAAAACTATAAACTTAAAACTTTTTCAATTTCAATTTTATTTTTTTTGTATTTTTCATTCATTTTATCAAAAAATTTATCTGTTTCAAAAATCCACTTGACTATCGAAGTCCAAGTTAATGACCCTAGTTATCCAATTTGCCTTCCAAGTCCAAGTTAATGACCTTGGTTGACCATATTTGACCAAACAGATTTATTTTAACATGTAAAGTTTCAAATTAATGAACTTTCTTGACATTTGAGTAAACTTTTGTTAAAAATTAGCTCCCAACCCATGATTCCAAGCTTTCTTCAGCAAGGTGTTGCTATGAATCCAACCATCAGTGTTTTTATCATCGGTAAACAAAAATAAAACTATTAAGCTAAGAAAACTAAAAATCTTTTTGGTTTTTTTAAGAAAATTTTTAAAAAGAGTAACAACATTTTTTGTGAATTTTGTGTTTTCAGAGGATCATTTCAAGCATTCATATAAGTCATCAGTACCATTAGTCTAGAAACACTTTTTAAGCTTTTAAACAAATTTACCTAGATTGCCAATATATTTATCCATTTAAACGTCTTCTCGTTTCTCAACTGTTTCAAGATATTTTAAGGTATTATTAGAAACATGAAATAACTGTGTTTCCATCTCAGAATATACTCCCGTATCGAGATTCCCAGAATGTCATATTACAGGTGAATATATCGAATTGATATCTGTATATAGGGCGAATGCGAGACCTTGAGAGCTCAGGTTAGTACTACCGTACAGACAAAGAGATGAAGCTCGTCTTAAGGTGGTGTTCCATTAAAGAATCTTTTGTACTGCAAATGTCATAATTGCTTAAGACATAATCATTTTTATGCAGCTTTCGGGGAAATAATGCGAAAGTATTATATGAGTTCTAGGCCATTGCTTCTGAAAAATAAGAAGAACTCGAATAATACCCTAGATATCAATCAAATATAAAGACCTAGTATCGCAGAATCTGGCATTCTCTCAAACGAAATTTCGGAGTACTAAGTCCATATATCCGAGAGATGTTAACCCACAAGTTAATCAGTTTTTGTGTTTTAGGTTTATATCTCGATAACAATCTACTAAACGAGTGAAGTCTATTGGCATATCCATAGTAAGACTTGCTTAAACACTTTTAAACAATACAATTATTTAGCATACTGTGACTATCATTTTTGATTTACTATGATCACTCTTTTTACACAAAACTCTTTTTGATTTTTTAAATGTTTTTTTATTTTCCTCAAATATTCTCCCCCTAAAATCAAAAACATATTTTTGAATTTTTAAGAAATTAGAAGAAAGAATGTACAGAAAACGTTTAACCGATGACAAATTCACATCAAGTCGTCATCATCCTCAAACTCAAACTCAAACACATCCCCTGAGATCATATTTTAAACCATTTAGCTTTAACAAATTTTTAAACTTTGTTTTATCAAAAGCTTTGGTATAAAAATCTGCTTTTTGGTCATCAGTGTGGATTTTCTAAATTCGTACCAACTTTTTTTTGTAACAATCACGGATAAAGTGGTGTCGAATCTCGATATGTTTAGTACGTGAGTGTTGACATGAGTTTTTGGTGATATCGATTGCGGCCTGATTATCTACATATATAGGCGTATCAAGAAATTGCAAACCGAAATCTCTCATCTGTTGCTGTATCCAGAGAATCTGAGCACAACAACTGGATGCCGAATCGCATTCAGCCTCACAGGTAGAGAGAGCGACCGCGGTTTGTTTCTTGCATTGCCACGTTACCAAACGGGTTCCGAAGAACTGGCAGCCGGCCGTTGTAGATTTTTATTCAGTGTGCAGCATCCGAAATCAGAATCCGAGTAACCTGCAAGATTATAATCATCATGTCTAGGGTACCACAAGCCGGTGCTTGGAAAACCCTTCAGATATCTCATTATGCGTTTAATGATAAGCAGGTGTGACTCTTTTGGATTAGACTGATAATGGGAGCAGAGGCACGTTGGATACATGATATCTGGTCGAGAAGAAGTAAGATACATCAAGGATCCGATCATGGAGCGATATAAGTTTCATCTACTTTTTCGCTGTTAAGATCTGGACAGATGCCGTGATTTGGAGCTAACGGGGTCGATGCTGGTTTAGTCCCTGTCATATTGAGTTTCTCCAATATGTCATGAACATATTTTGTCTGATGAATGAAGATACCATCAGGTAACTGATCAACCTGAAGTCCTAGAAAAAACTTCATCTCTCCCATTGCGCTCATTTCGAATTTGCGCTTGATGACTTCTTCAAAGTCTTTACACAGCTTGTCATTTGTCGATCCAAAAATAATATCATCCACATATATCTGTACGATAATTAGATGTCCATCTACTTCCTTCGTGAAGAGAGTTAAGTCTACTGTTCCCCTGATAAAGCCATTATCCAAAAGATGATTCGATAATGTTTCATACCAAGCTCTCGGGGCTTGATGAAGACCATATAAGGCTTTATTCAAGAGGTAGACTTTATCTTTGTGCACTGGATCAACGAACCCTGGTGGTTGGCCGATGTACACCTCCTCTTTCACTTTTCCGTAAAGAAAAGCGGATTTAACATCCAATTGGTACACCTTGAACCTTTTCCACGAGGCAAAAGCCAAGAATATGCGAATTGCTTCAAGACGTGCAACTGGGGCGTAGACTTCAGTATAGTCTATCCCTTCTTGCTGATGAAAACCTTGAACCACAAGTCGAGCTTTGTTGCGCACTATAATTCCTCTATCATCTCTTTTACACTTGAAGACCCATCTTGTATTAATCTTTTTGTGATGATCTGGCAGGTCAACAAGCGTCCAGACGCCAAGTTTCTGGAATTGCAATAACTCTTCTTGCATCGCATCCACCCAACTTTCTTCTTTCAACGCGTCTTTCCAGTTTCCCGGTTCAACTTGAGAAACAAAACAACTGTGAGAAAATCGGACTTGAAGTGGAGCAATACTAGTATAAGAAATAGCTTAGATCTTTATTAATCTGATTGCGAGTTTGCACTCCTGATTGTAAGCTACCTATAATGTTCTCTGACAGATGATATGAAAGTGTCCTAGGCATCACTTCAGTTAGAACATCTACTTGTGATTGCAAATTTGAGATATTTTCATCGACAACCGGTACAGATGAAGAAGCTTTATTCCTAGCATTAGACTGATCAGCCTGTTGGTTTAGAAAGTCTTCAATCTGTTCAGATCTTTCATCAGAGCTGGATCCTCCATCGTCGAAAGTTGGTTCCCGATTAGAGTCATCATCTTCATTTGGCTTGATAGAAGATTCAGCAGTATTGACATTTGTAGCAGGAACCAGATTTAAACAGAAGAGCTTTGACCAACATCAGATGTATTAACTGGTAAAGATGTAGAAATCACCAAAGGTCGAGGAACTTGTTCTTGATTAGATAACTGATGTTGTTGAAATAATATAACAAGTTCTTCTTCAGTTGGCACATCTGGAAGATCAAACGAATCCCACAATCCATGGTAGTTAAACAGCCACGAATCCCCAGGCTTCTGCGTAGGCGTTGTATATCTTTGACAATCTACATGCTGTGCCAGAACTACCTGGTTCAGACTCGGCAAGAAAACACGTTTTTGAGGAGTAGCATAACCAACAAAGAAACCCTCCAAAGATTTGGCTCCAAATTTACCAGCCGGGTCCAAGACGGTACACAATGATCCAAAAGGTTCCAAAAAATCTAAGTTAGGCTTTCATTGATTTAGTAACTCAAAACATGTCTTTTTGTGAGGCTTAACTGTCAACACACGATTTAGGGTATAGCATGCTGATGCTACTGCTTCACTCCAGAAACTGATCGGTAATTTCGAATAAGCTAACATTGTTCTAGCAGTTTCTATCAACGTGCGATTCCTTCGTTCAGCTACTCCGTTTTGTTGTGGAGTATAGGGGCCGTTGAATTCATGAAGACTCCCCTTTTCATTGCAGAAATCTTGCATCTTCTTGTTCTTGAACTCCGTTCCATTATCACTGCGAATTCTCTTAATGGGTAAATGATATAAATTCTCGAGCTTTCTGAAAAGGATCATAAGAGTTTCAAACGTTTCATCCTTACTTTCCAGAAAGAACACCCATGAAAATCGAGAATAATCATCTGTAACAACAAGACAGTATAGATCTCCCGAAATGCTTTTAACATTGACTGGTCCAAAGAGATCCATGTGTAGTCTTTCTAGTGGTAGCTTTATCGAATTCAACAGCTTTCTCGGGTGTGATTTCTTATGCTGCTTCCCCTTTTTGCAGCTAAGACAATCATCTGATAAATGAAATCTTTTCAAATTGACACCCTCCACTAAGTCGTTAGGCACAAGAAAATTCATCTTTCGAAAATGAATGTGCCCCATTTTTCTACGCCATAAAATTGACTCTTTTTCGGTAGCTTTGGAAATAAAGCATTGAACATTCTTTGACGTGGTAGAAGCGATGCTCATATCAAGAACATATAAATCATTTTCTCGCGGAGCTCGCATCAGTATCCATTCTTCTGGAATCTTGAAACCGGGTTTTAGAATTAGACATTCTTTATCATTGAAATGTGTCGTGAACTTCTTGTCACAAATTTACGAGATACTAAGCAGATATAGTTCACTTTATCAAACGATACAACACCGTTCGAGAGAATCCCTTCTCCGACAATCCTACATCCCTGCGTTCCAGCAAATCCAACATATCCTCCTCGAATAGCTCTAACATCATTGAGCAATGCAAGCATTCCTGTTATGTGGCGAGACGCTCCACTATCCATGATCCGTTTTGACAATATCGAATGTTGGAGCCCCTGCACACATGATTAACCAAATTTATTTAAACAAAGAGACCCAAGCCTGTTTGATCTTGGGTGGGTTTGGAATGTCGAACTTTGGACCCACTTTGTTCTTTTCAATCTTTTTAAGCTGAATGTTGTTTGAACAGAAGGTTTGAGTTCAACCTTGGATGATTTGGTGTTAACAATTTTAGCAACCCATTTCTGTGTTTGTGATTTAGCCTGTTTAACATAAAATTTTGAATCTTTTTGTTGAACTTTGTGTGATGTTTCACCAATTTTAAATTTAGACTGAGGTTTAATAATTGGTTTAACATTTTGATGAGGTTCAATTTTTCTTTTAAGAATTTGTTTCGGCATAACCATGGGTGCTTTTTGCTTTTCATCCTTGGTGAACTTTTCGGAGAAGAAACTGATTTTGAACTTTCTTGTGAACAATATCGTGCGATAAGTCCAACTTTCTTGCATTTAAAGCATGTCCTGATGTCCTTATGAACAGAGGTATTGAAAACTTGTTTCTGTTTTTGTTTCTCTTTTTCTTTAAGATAATCATCATTTGATTGAGTACCAATGATTCCTTTTCCTTCTCGGTTGTTGACCCAAATACAAAATTAATTTTCTTTGTAAAATCCAATTTTTGGGACATGTTGGTTTTATGTTGCTTCTGAAAACCCAATCCTGCACGCTTGTTTTCTGGATGTTCTCCATTTTTCAATAGTAAGGTCGGTTGTCAGTTTTTTATTTAGAATAGAAAGACGAATCATGTTTATCTAATTCATCATGACTTACCTCCATCAGCTTGAACATTTTATCAACACAACCTCTTTTCACATTCTTGATGGGAAAATCCACATCCGAAAATAGTTTACCAGATCCTTTCATTTTATAAACTATGACATTAGGATCATCATTTAAACTATTTTCTGATTTGTCATCAAATTTTGACTTCTCAGACTTTTCAGACTCAGCCACTTCAGATTCATTTGTTAACACTTTTTCAATCACATTTTCTACCACTTCAGAATCACATTCACCATCTTTTTTAGTGTAAGTTATATCGATATCCTCAGGCAACTGTTCGGTTTTCAATTTAAGATTTAGCGTCTTTTCCACCCCAGATGGATTTTTGCAAGCATAACTATTCCACATGGGTGGAGGAACTTGATCATAACTTCCACTATTTGTTTTACCATTTTTAGCTTCCTCAGTATTTTCAATTTTTGGTAAAATGTGATCTATGACGTATGAGCTTGTGGAATAACTAATTAACATTTTGTTAACTCGTTTGGTTTCAATTCTCATTTTCTCAAGCTCACTTTTGAGCTCAGCAATAGTGTTTAGATGAATATTAATTGCCATTTGTTTATCCAACACTGTTGCTTTAAGCATCATAAGTGTTGCGTCATTTTCTCTGAGTGCTTTATTATATTGTTCAATAGACGCACTCAATTTGTCATATGCTTCCTTTGTGGTTTTGTAATTGCTTGACAAATTGTCTGTTAAACTTTGCAATTCAGCAAATCTTTTGTCTTTCACAAGACACTCACCACATGGTTTATAACACTTTGAACAAGATTTTTCATTCTCAGATGACTTGTTTACCTCATTTCCATTTGCCATGCACGCTTTAATGATGTCTTATTTCAGGAATTCCTTTTTCTCATCTACTTTGACATCTTCAACCGGTTTCTTTTGCACTTCATCTGTTGAATGTTAAGTAGGTGCGAACTATCCTGCAAAAGTTTTTAAAACATCGTTAGGAAAAAGAGGTTTGAATGGACCATTCAACAGCTCCTCTTCCTCTGATGAAATATGATAGTATTAATCATCATCCTCAAGTCCTTCATCAAACGATGCCTCCGATTCTTCTTCCGGTTCATCAATAATTTCAGCCACCAATGCCAAACTTTCTCCTTTCAAAATAAACTTGTTCTAATTAAACCCTTCGTCTTCTTGTGTAACAACCAAAGCCTTTTCTTTAGTTTCAGGTTGCTTGTCTTCAATCGGCAGGATTCTTGTTCTCGGTTGTGGTCGGTGATAGATCGCTCCTTTGTAATAGTCATCTTGGAAAGGATTCTGATTCCCTTGAACCTCTCGGTTTTGACATTCTCTGTTAAAGTGACCTTTCTCCCGACACTTGAAACAAGTAACTTTAGATTTTTCAAATCCAAATTTCCCATCCAAACCTCCCAAATTTTCTTTACCAGTGATTTCCATAAATCGCTGTGCTCGTCGAACGATCGAAGCCATGCACCATTTTATATCTATCAACTCCATTTCAACTGGATCAATTTGATCATAGTCTTCTCATGTCATTTCAGAATTACCAATCTTTCCAGCAACAAGACTATCATATGACTCAAGAACTGAAGCAAGTAGAGACATATGTTGTTTTCCCTTCTTTTCATCAAAATTTTGTGCGTTCTTAAAGTCAACGGCAATGTTGCATTGCAGAATTCTTTGACTTGCATTAGATGATGGAGTGGCTTGATTGTTCTGAGATTGATTTGATCCAAAAGAAGACTGTTGACTAGAAGGTGTATTTGGATCAACTGTTGGGTATGATTGAAAAACACTTGACTGAGTTTGAGGTGTGCTTGGTGAGCTATATGCACTGAACGCAGTTTGAATCTTTGGTGCTTGGATTTGAGCAGCAGAACTGTTTTTGAAATAAAGATTAACATCTTGTTGCATTTGAACAGTTTTGTTTTTGGCCATCTTTTGCATTTCTAATTCATGACCTTCCAATCTCTCGATAAAGCGAGGCAACGAGAAATTGTTGTATTCAACCCCATTCTTCAAAATGGTTAAGTAAGTTGACCATTCACCTTGTGGCAGAGAATCAGCTAGTTTATCAACAAGCTCTTCATTTGTCTTCACAATTCCCATTCTCTTCATATGAACCACCAGATGACAATATCGCTCAATCAGCTGCTTAACTGTTTCTCCTTTGATCAATGTGAATACATCAAACTCTTTGCTTAATAATGCCCTTTTGCTTTTTGGAGTTGAGCACTACCTTGAAATTTAAGTCGAAGAGTATTCCATAAAGATTGCGCATCATCATCATGCTGCAATAAAGCCAAGATGTCTTCTTTGATCGATTGCTGAAGAATATTCATCATCTTCTTTTCGTTGATAAATCTTTCTCGTGCAACAACAGAGAATTGGGCAAGGGTCTTTTCAAGCCCGCTTTCACCAACTGGTGTGATGTATTTTGCCTCGATTGCCAACCAGCAAGTAAAATGATTAGCTTGCACCCAGTTCATAAACCTCTCGCTCCTACTATCAAAGTCTTCCAAATTCATAAGCTTTGGAGTTTTAGTCATTGTTCCCATTTCATTCTTTAAGTTGATGTTTTGAGCTGCTGCAGTGGTGACAACCGATGTGGCAAACGCATTGTAAAATTCCTCAGACATTTTTATGTTAAAAGTTAGAACACACTTCTCGAAAATAAACAGATCAGATTAGACAGATTTTTTGTGCGATCAAGTGGTTTTGTACGAAATAAGAATTTTACACAAAACATAATTTTTGTACGATTCAAGCTTTATCACAAACGCTAAGTTTTCGTACGAATCAATTCAATTGTGTGCGAAACAAGTGTTTTTTACTAAGTAAAATTTTGTGTGAATGAATTTGGTACGGATCAAGTCATTTTGTACAAATCAAGTTTTTTTTAACTGAGTAAGTTTTGGTACGATTGAAATTTTGTACGATTCAAATCATTTAGTACGAAACAATTTGAAATTCTGAAAAATTTCTCAAGATTCTGTATGAACTTTAAACTGATTCGTATGAATTCTAAATTGATTCGTACTAACTCAAAACAACTGAATTTCATGCGAAACTCGTACGAAAACTGATTCAAACTTCAAACTGGTCAAATTTTATCGATTTCAACATGATTTAGTTCAATTTTATGTCCGAATTATGGTATGGATTGATTAGATTGAAGATTAACTTGAATTACTAAAATCCTAGTCCATTTTGTCCATGAATTTGTCCAAAATTTGTCCAAAAATCCACCAAAGGTCAGAAAAATGATGAAGATGAAGATATGTCCAAGTCTGAACAGTAACTACTTGTTGTCTATCTGTAGATCAGATCCCACGGCTCTGATACCACTTGTAGACGGGGATCGAGCTCCCGAAATGAGCAATCGATCTGATCTCGCTCAATTAGCAGAGGCGGAATTCATCGCTAGAGAGGTAGATATGACGAACAAGACAGAACTTACTGTTTAACTGCTTCTGATCTATTAAAGACGTTCAAGTTATAGATGCAAGTAAACAAACTGACATAGCTTCGCCGTATGAAATGACAAATCTGTTCCTAGCTCTAACACAACACTTCCCTATTTATAGGTCGACATGACTCGTACTGAAGTGCGTGCACTAACAGACAAACAACTATGATTCGTAAGAAATTGTATTTCGTACGAGTGAATGATTTTGTATGAAACACTCTCCTGTTTCGTGTGAATCACAGTGTAACACATATAAATTTTACATTTTCTTATTTAAACATTAACTTATAATCTTTATAAACATTACGGATATACCTAGACGTAGGCAATAGACATTATGCACCAACAGATCTCTTATCTTTAAAATAGTTTTTTGGGGCCTAAAACGCAGGCTTTTATCCTCTAAAAAGTAGAGACGACATGTCTATAAGTCTGCTCTATATAGCCACTACTAGCAAACATATAGCAATTAGGGGCTAAGTGTGCTGAAAATAAGTTTTTAGTGAGATCATGCTATTTTTCATAACTAGATTTACTTGTACATCAAATGAAAAATCATAATAAACGCCACGAGTTGGTAGGTGTGGACACTGCGTTTTTGGGTTTGGGGGTGCGGGTAGCGCCCTATCAGGGGTTAGGGGCTAGCCCCCTAGGGAGTTCAAGGGGCAACGACCCTAGCTGGAGTCTAGTTGTCGGGTCAGCATGAAAAATTTTAATTAAAAATGCATTAATCGGATCCACATGTATGGATGAGAGTTGCATAAAAATATGGTCTTCAAAGAGTAATAAATAAGTAGCAAGTTGCAACTGCTTCTATAGCGACTTGGCTAAAAAGATCGATATCAAGTTGCTACTGTTTGGTAGCCAACTATGCCTAAGTAGGAAATGAGATGCAGTTGCATCTCGTGCTTCAGTAACAACTTAGAACTTCGGGAGCAACAAAATTGCTATCGATAGTGTTGGATTTGCTATTGATATAAAGACGTTGCACCTTAACTCTTGTGTTGATTCTGACCCATATTTAAAGGATCTATAGATCTAATATATACATAAGGTTAACACTTAGAATTGAATTCCGACAAATTAGAACATCTTGTTCTTGAAAGTTTCTTTTAATTTTTTATCTAATTATTGATTTCGTGTATAAGCGAAACACTTTAATATGAAGTGAATTAACACAAATCAGAAAGTATACAAAGTGAAACGATATCTCAAAACCTACATAACTCAATTGGTTTTTTTTAGCGATGAAACTTCTATTAGAAAATAGAAGCCGACCAGCTAGAAACTAGAACCCAAAAAATACAAAATAACGTCTCGGATATTAAAATCTAACCATCTATCCCAATTTAGGTTACAAAATTTTGATCTACTTGTGATCCAAAGAAACGAGTTTTCCTTAACAGTATCCGGTTACTCTTGTAAAGTGACATAATGATGGTTGAAGAGCTTCTCGATCCATGCCTTCCAAATCTCTCACGTGGTCACTATGAACACCATTCGAATCACTTTCTTCTAATCCGAGGACCTGTTGTGACCCGAAACAAAGTCAAAATTCTGCTCCACAGAAAAAAATAAGAGGGGAAAACAAGTTTGAGCCATGTGAAGATTGCCCACCACATAAATTTCGCTGTGAGACAATCCCACACAATATGATAAACCGATTATTCCCTTAACCCGCATCGAAAGCACAAGTTATCCTCGAAAAGATGCCTCTTATAGCAAGGTTATCTTTGGAGGGGATGCGATTCAAATGTGCCCACTAACAAATAAATTAACTCTTTGAGGAAGCCAATAATTCCGGAATTTCCAAGGAATGAAATCATTCGTTTTAACCGCATCATGGATCCAAAGTCTCAACACAACAACCATCAAACAAGATTGGGCCACCCCTTTCCAAGCCCACCGATCTCTAGCCCTATTAAGGTGCAGCCCTTCGGTCAAATTTTTTAAAAGCCCAAATTGTAAATCTTCATTCATGTCCAACTCCTCTTTAGACCACATATCCTGCTACAAATTGCCTCGCACATCTTCGACCATTTTCTCACAGTAACAATGGAGCAATCCAGTATAGATCTCATAGGGTAAGGCCATGGCAAGTATCCCAAATGCCTTAGCATCGAGCTCCAATTTTTGGAAATCCTGCTCGGAATAATTAGTGGGTTTCTTAGGAATATTAATGTTTGGTTGTTTAGCACTTGGTGCCAAGGGAACATATGAACCAATATCCACATATCTCTAGCAGCCAGTATTCTGCTGGGATAAGTGGTGACACATCCTTCGCTGCTATATCTTGAATTCATGGCAAACGATCATCGGAGGCTTGTTTGCCGATCCATATTGTAAATATCATGAGTGATTGACATCTCTATGAATTCTATTAAAATTTGCTCAGAAAACAGAGTATAAGAACAACCTAATGTTCCAATTGGTCTAATTCTTCTCAAGTTCTTCTGATCACTCAATCAGTTATCAATATGAGCTGGTTTGTCTTCTTAATCAACGTTTAAGTCAATTCAGTGTAACCTGTTCTAATGCCAGTTCTTGGCTTTGATAGTGTATTTTTTATAAAACAATTATATAGAATAAGAAAGAGTAAATTGCCTAGATAGTCTATGTGGTTGGATAAATTTTCACCTTTAGTCCTCACCTTTTCAAAATTACATACATGGTCCTTGTGGTTTGACAACATTCTTACTCGGAGTCCCTTAGATGCATGGAGGTTAGTTTTTCTAGTTAAGTTGGTGTGTAATGACTAAATTGTCCTCACCATTAAAAATCTAATAAGTATTTGAGACATCTAATGTTAAAATTAAAATAAACATAAAACAATATTAAAACAATTTTCATCAATTCGACCTAACCAAAAACATGAAAATAGTATGTAAAATTTTAAAACGATTTTGATTAATATAATGTAAACAATAAAAACACACAAATCATACTATTCAATTACTAAAAATAATTAAATACCACAATACTGAAAATAAGATAAGAAAAAGAGATCAACTTTATTGCACACCTTTAATCTAAAAACAACACACACCAAATCCATACACTTACACAATGAACTAACATAGCTTCACGTTATTCAGATTCCTTTATGCGGCTTTCTAGTTCAACTCTAGCTTCATCATTTGCCCTTGAAAACATTAACCTATAAATATTATGAACCTTCTCTTGTAGAAACTGAATGTTTTCGATAACCTATAAAAACATTAACGGTCAAACTTGTTAGTTTTATTTAATTAAGTTAATAAAAAAAATAGGAACATGTTGGTCTAGCATAATACCTGAAACAAAAAAGATGCCTTGTCTCTCTTTTGATCACCATGAGGGATGATTCCTCTCGACTTTGAAAATCTACACAAAGGATAAGCTATGCAGTTAATATCGGTGATATATCAGTTAATCGGTCATCTCGGTCCTATAGTAAAATATCGGTACTGATATTATTGGCGATATTAATCGATAAAACTGATATATCACCGATATGTCACCGATATATCATTGACTTATTAGTGTCAAATTGCTATATATAAATTCCGCATTATATTAAAATCACCGATATCCCACCAATATCTCACAGAGATAACCTATATCTCAAATATTTACCGCTTTGACTGCATAGAGGATAAATGAATTTCAATTGGAAGTGTAATGTCACTGAAATGGTAATTTGTGATATTGGCATAATCAATTTTAGGAGAGGCGGTAAGATGGACGAGGCGGGTCACTTGACAGGTTAGAAATAGTCATTTTCTAATACATATTAAAATAGGTTGTACCGGGTTGAATTGACCCGTAAACACTTTTCTTGACATGGTAAGATGGACTTTCTATGTACCTTTGCCAATTCACTTCCATGAAGTAATGATCAACTTCTAACTAATGATATGCTATCGCTTTAGCAAAGCATCTTCAGTCGAACTACAATACAATATGATCATAACAATAATTTTTGATAAGTAATTTTGCTGTT
The DNA here is from genome assembly GCA_947069175.1 of Scalesia atractyloides. NCBI lineage: Eukaryota > Viridiplantae > Streptophyta > Magnoliopsida > Asterales > Asteraceae > Scalesia > Scalesia atractyloides. Next base: position 42,079,283 of record CAMTDV010000003.1, on the reverse strand, counting down.
TGGTTAATTATACGAGTGCAATCTATAAACTAAAATGAATTTGTCTTCAATTTTTTAAACATGGAAATAACATGTTCATAAAATTTATCTTTATATAAAACTACTTGGTGAATATGAACCACCAAAAGCAATAGGTCTAAGCAGTATATTACCTCACTAATAAAAGTTATCTTCTCGGTAAGTAAAAAAACCCCCAACTTGCCGCTGCCATTGTCATGTTATTGCACCTGATTTAACCCTAATCATAGAATCCCTATGAGGCCTTTGTTCCCAAACAATAAAAGCTACAAAATAGTACAGAGGTAAACCACTCAATTGCAAGTCCACCATATAAAATCTGGAAAGACAATTCAAACCATAACCTAAAATGAACGTAATTGGACATATATATTGTTCGGACAATTGTTGTGGTTTAAAAATTTGACTATAGACCTGCATCGGAGTTGCCGGAACCATAACTTGACAGCCAACCATTCCCGAAACCCTAGATCACTTAGCTAGTGTTCATCGTAGTTGTAAACCATCAAACCAGTAGCTGAAGATATTCCATACCCAAACAACAAACTTAATATATAAGATAAAAAACACTATTCATAAACCTTCATCATTCCATACTCAAACACAAAACACAAAAAAAAGATCATTATAGAAATATAACATTCATTTAGCTTGACATTTAATCGAACACTTGGAAGGGCAGTATAAACCTCTTACCTAAAAAGCTTTGGAAATGATATCATCATGAAGAGCAAAATGTTTTCAACAAACACAACAGCTGTACAACCTCGGTCCACCCATTTATAGGCAGGAATAGTGGCACGAGACCAGATGTGAACAATCAGACATCACATACATGAGGTGCTAAGGTATTTATGCAATACTTTTTTTTATATTTCTGGTCAGTTATATCATCACATGCATATATTTATGTTGATGCATATGTCTGTTTCCTACGTCATCAAGTCGTATCGAGTCTTTAATAGGAACGTACATGTTAGATTAGTTTTTGTATGTATTACCACTTTGGTACGAAGGTAAGACAAGTCACTTCGTACGAAGGTGATTAATCAACTTCGTAAGAAGATAGATCAAGATCGTACGAAGGTAGAAAGTAGAAAGTGTGTCACTTCCTACGAATGTGATCCACTTCGTACGAAGGTAGGCAGTCAAGTCCGCACGGAGTGGTTAGTCTATAAATAAGAGAGTGTGGGTCTTGATTCTATAACGTTTTTGGTAGACTGGACGGCGGAGCCCTGTCCAAGTGTTTTCAGGATCTTGTACACATTGAACTATTAATGAAAAAGATAATTGAGGAAATATAGTCTTGTTAAACATGTCGCCTAAATCTAAAATGGATTCCACACATTTAAGACTAGGTTAATAAAGTTAGACCTGAGCTATTGGATCTGAGCACGGACCTACAAGTGGTATGAGAGCTTGGAGGCCTGATTTGAAGACATTTCAACAAGATTCAACAATCTCACACTTCTCTTCTTCTCATTTTTCACTCTTTTTATCATTTTTCAATGATTTAACAGTCAGAATGGGCTGAATTTTTCCTGGAATACTTCAAATCTACTTCTAACAAACCCTTGAAAGAATCAGATCCAAATCAATCGAAATCATGATAAAATCATCGAAAAACGTGAAAATTTTGAATTACCCTCACACAAAGTAGTCACTTCGCATGAAGATAGAATTACCTTCGTACGAAGTGAAAAAATTTCAATTCTAAAAGTTTAACTTTGCACGAAGATAGAATTATCTTAGTACGGAGTAAAGTTCTTTCAAGTTTAAAAACTATCTTCGTACGAACTGAGTTTTAATTTGGTTATTCTATCTTCGTACGGAGATAGATCTGAATATTCGATTGTTTTATCTTTGTACGAACTAAGAATTAATTTGACACATTAAGAAAATGAATGATTAGGATGATGTGCCTTTGTATGTGAATTCTCAAGATCGCAAAAATATTTGAGTTAAGTGATTTGAAAATTTAAGTGTAAAAAAGATGAATCATCGGATGATTTTATAAAATGGTTTTGTCGTTTAGTTAGCAAGTTAAGAGAGTTCGAGCCCAAGTTAAGGTTTTTGGATTATGAGAAATATTGAAATTTACAGATACTTTACCTTCAGAGTGGGATGAAGTTGTGATTAGTTTGAAAAAGAATTGTAGATTTACAATATTTACTTTACATGAATTCTTTGAGAAAATTAAAGATCACATACTAAATTGAAAAGAAGAAAGAGTTGATGCTTAAAATGGAAAGCGAAACTGTGGATAAAATGGAAAACGAAACTGAAGAGGTCAATGGTGGTCATAAGATTGTTTATGTGAAGCTCCAGAAGAATCTGATCAATGCTATTACACTGGGGAAGAAATTTTACAAAATACTTGTCAAGCATTTATAACTTCTGATGTTTATAATTGTTTTGTAGGTCTCTTCAGTGAACAAGAAATTGTCAGAATACACAAGGTGAAGAAGAAATGATTGCTGAGAAAGTTATGTTAGATCGGTTAGAAGAGGAAAGTGAAGTTTTAAAGTTGATTAGAAATTCGTAGTCAAAGAAGTCAAAGAAGAGAGTAAAATTGAGAAAGTTGAAGAAGAGAAACAATGCACAAAATGTTTAGAATCATGCAAGTCGTGTGTTGAGAAAGATGAGAGATATAGAGAACTTAAACGTCATACTAATAACCTTGCAAGTGATTTCAAAGATACGGAAGAAGCTTACGATAAACTGACAAAACTATCAACGAATACCGTGATGCAAGCAGAAAAGATAATGCTACACTTTCTATGCTTAAGGCAATAGTCATGGATAAACAGATGGCTATCAATATTCATATTGACACGATTGCTAAATTGAAACAGGAGCTAGAAGCTATGATAATAAAATCAGAACAAGTTGATAAGAAGTTGATAAGGTATTCAACAACATCTTATGTCTTGGATCACATTCTTCCTAAACCTACTAGAAAAGATGAAAATGGGGAAGATGTCTATGGTTATCAAAACAAAGGATTAGGTTATAATCAATGTCCATCCCCAATGTGGAATAACTATTCAAAGAAAAAACCAGAAGGGGTGGAAAAGGCATTGAATTTGAAGTAAAAAATTGTCCAAAAAGATCAGTTGCCTGACAACGTTGATGTGACCTATTCAAAGTCTGATGTTGATGCTGCATCAGAAGTGGTTAAAAATTTGGTTGAAAAGGTTTTGGGTAATGAAAATGATGAATCTGATTTTGAAAATACAAAACCAAAAATTGAAAAAGAAAGTTCAAATTCAGAGCTTGAAAGTGCGAAAGTTTTCATGATAACTATCTTCGTAAATCAGGAAATAGTTCAAATGATGATCCAAAAATTTTAATGTAAAAATGTGTGGATCTGTTCAACTATATTCTGATTCTGAATTTCCGATTCAGAATGTGATTTGGACCGAGTTGAAAAAGTTTTCAAGTTTGTTGAGATAGAAATGTCTGAAATTGAAAATTTTACAAGCTATAAAAGTTTTTCAAACTTTAAACAAGATAGGTCTTATTATACCAAACCAAGAAAATTTCTAACCTAACTATCAACAGAAAAATCATTACAGGGGAATAAATGGTTCGGGATATAATAAGAAAAAGTATAACAAGTTTGAAAAATCAAAATTGTAAAGAAAACGACTTTTGTGTCTGCAAGTTCAAAAAGTACAAAAGAAAGTCAATTTTCAAACCAATCTAATGAAGAATTTTTTGCTCAACAACAATGAAAACAAGTTGAGGAATCCTCTGTTGTAACAGACAACAGGATGTGCTTTCGATGTAATCATAATGGACACATTGCTAGAAGATGTCCACAAAAGAAATCTGAACCTGTTTTTGATGTTAAGAAAAATTTCGAAGATGTGAAACAAAAATCACTGATGTTTGTTCCAACACAAGTTTGAAACAAATCAAAGAATCTACTAATAAAGTGAAACCAGTTAATACTAAGTTTTCAAATTTTGAAACTGGTGAATCTTCAAAAAGTAATGCACAAAAATATTCTTCGTTTTATTTCAAGAAAGAAATGTTTAAAAACCAAACATGGGTGATGAAAAATAAAGTGGTTTTTGAGAAGGTTGATAAATTTGTTCAGCAAAGGTTGAACAAAAGAAAGAAAAAAAAGGATCAAAAAGTTGATGATAATGCACCCAAGACTAAAAGGATTTGGGTGTCATTATTCAAATAATCAATTTGTTTGATTGTATAGGAATTTCTGAGATCAAAGTACATCATTAAGAACGAAATTCCTTGGTACATGACTAGAAAGTAGCCGGGTTATTCAATTAAAAAATTTTCAGGCTATAATAGGTTTATTATAACGTTTATTGTTTTGAAAAAGATTGAATTTTTTCATAGAACCCTCACTGTTGAATAGACAATGGTTGAAAAAACAGATTTGTAAATGTTTTTAAAATCAAAAGTGTCTAAGTTTTGTCATCAAGAGGGGGAGAAAGTATAAAAAGAAAATGTGAAGTAGAAATGGATGGCGATTTAACGTAATCCCCATCGGTTCGTCAAGTGCTTTAGTTTTCAGATTTCTTTCTTAAAAGCAAAAAAAAAATCCAAAAATATGTTCTTGATTTTTGGGGAAGAAATATGTTGTGAAAAATAAAAAAAAATATAAAAATTTGAAAATGTACAAAAACATGAAAAAGGAAAAAAAGTTTTCGTGTAAAAAGAGAAATGATAGAATCAGTGGACTATCATAGTGCGCTAAGGAAATAATGTCAAAATATTTAAACGGGTCTCACTGATGATGTGCCAGTAGACTTCGCACATTTAGTAAATTGTTTTCGAAATATAAACATAAAGAAAAACTTCTTAATTTGTGGCTTAACATCTCTCAGATATGTGGTCTTAGTACACTGAAATTTGATTTGAGAGATTCTCGGATTCTGAGATAGTAGGTCTTAATAGATAATTGATATCTGGAATATTATAGAAGTTCTTCTGATTTTGTGTAAGCAATGGCCTAGAACTTGTAGAATACTTTTGCTTTAAAAACCTGAAAACTGCATCAAAATTGAAAGTATCGAAAGATATGACAATTGCAGTCAAAAGATTCCAAATTTGGAACACCACTTTTAAGTCGAGCCTTCATCTCTCTGTCTATACGATGGTACTAACCTAAGCTCTCAAGGTCTCGCACAACCCAGATACAAATATTAGTTAGATATATTCACCTGTAAGATGAAATCCAATGAATCTTGATATGGGAGTATATTCTGAGGTGGGAAACACTATTAAGTCAAGGTCTAAGACATCTAATATCATATCTTGAAGTACTTGAGAAATGTGTAGAGGTTTAAGTGGATTAGTATACTTACAGTCTAAGTGAATCTGTTTGGAAATTTAAGTTTTCAAGATCAACGACACTAGTGATAAGTCTTAAAAACTGATATGATCCTCTAACACAAACTCACAAAAAATGTCTGTAAATATGTTTGTACATAGTTATTTCATTTCATTTTAGAAAAAACTCAAAAAGATTTTCAGTGTGTTTTAGCATAAACTTTGAAAAATTAAAAAGATTTTATGTTCATCTTAGTTTCGACAACCGATGATGGAATACTGATTATCAAAATCTGAAGCTACTGAACATAATCTGAGAACAATGGATTGGAAATTTATCTTAAATAAGAAAGTGTGTGAGATGATTTTAAAATTCATTAATTTGAAACTTGAAAATGATAAAAATATCAGTTTGTTCATATAGTGGTTAACCAAGGTCATTAATTTGAACTTGGTAGATAGATCAAATAACCAAGGTCATTAACCTTGACTTGGTTAGCTGAGAGGGTTATTAAAACTGATTAAATATGTAAGTGTTTGAGTTGAAAATTTCAAAGTTTGAAAATCAAATGTTTATTAAAATGATTTTGAGATTGTCCAGGAAGTTCAAAGTTAGGAGGAGCAAGTTTGAAACGTTGATCAAAGAAAAAGAAGCTCAAGGTAGGGGGAGTACGTTGATGATTAATGTCTACAATACAAGCTCAAAGTAAGGAAGAGATTGTTGATAGAATTTGTTGTGTTGAAATGTCAAAGGTATTAAAGTTATAAGATTGATTGAGACTACGACCTCGAGACTGCGGCAACATCCAAGGGGGAGATTGTTGATACATATGTTTGTTGCCTACGTCATTAAGTCGTATCGAGTCTGTAATAGGAACGTACATATTATATTTTTTTTTGTATGTATTCATTGTTAGTACACTATTTGTGTGGCCATAGATAGAAATCTAATTGTACTTGTAAAGTCAAATGTCTAGAGTCTGTAAAATACCAGACAGAGTTTTGACACTACGACACAAAATTAATCTCCTGGATTGATGATGAAGATCTTGAAAGTTCTTGTGCGAAGTTGTTGTTATTGTCCGATTTGATGATATAATATATATAGTGTTGACCACATCATTCAAAGAAAGAATCCAATTCGTGCAATCTTGATCATTTGTATGCACTTCGTATGAACATTTATATTTCCACTTCATGCGATCTTGTTCTATTGTCGGTCCACCATTACGTATGAAAGCATACATTTGTCTTTAAATGTATAATACATCATACCCATGTAAAGATGATGTCATGAATATGATGTCATCACCTTTGATGATGACATCATACCCAAACATTCCCGCTTTCTTCGCAATGTGCCGTACCGAATGCTAACCTGATCTAAACAATCCTAATATAGCCAAGCGAAACCTCTGTCTGGTATTTTACCGAGTCAAGACATTTGACTTTACAAGTACAACTAGATGTCTACTATGGCCACACGAATAGTGTACTAATAATCTCCCCTTGGACATAGCTAGAAATCTGTGATGTTTAGTGTCACACCCTCAATTTTCCACTTGCGGAGTTTTACCACGAGGCGTGTGATCAAACCAGAATCTGAGACACTAGTAATATCGAACGACTCTATATGATTTATTTTAACGTTTTTCAAAAACATTTGTTTAACCATTCATAGTTATTTTTAAGTCGTCTTAGTTTAGTTTCAAAGTTGGGCGGAAGCATTAAAGTAAAGTAAAGTAAAGTAAAGTAACGGGCGCCAACATTGTCACACCCCGACCCGCAGCGGAATAAGAGTCGGGGCATAATTGAGTTATCACCAAAGCTCATGATATTTACTAATATGTTTCATATTTATTAAAGTCAAAATTACATTCTCAATAATCCAAACATGTCCATACAAATACAAAGGAAAATAACCAAACTAAACAATCCAAACTCTAAACCAGTTTATTCTTCTAATCCAATCCTATGTGTTTCTTGCTGCAGCTGGTTCACCTGTATCATGTGTAAAAATGGGGGTTTTTGGGGTCAACATAAGTTGGCGAGTGAACCTTGTTAGTTAAACATTTATTATTGATTTCTTGTTATTTTTATCAAGGAAAAATTGTGCAATAGTCATATGCGAGCAAATGTAAATAATCCAACAATAGCAATAACAACCACAAACTATAACATACAATAACATACAATAACATACAATAACATATGAACTTGCATGAATGTATAACATGAATGAAACTGTATATGTTGGCAACGTCACGTTCACGCTCATAATGTAATGGGGAACGGACGGCCTATGATAAATGTATGTACTGAAAATGATAAATGTCTGTGCGATCAAGGCTCAATCAAACGGAGCCGATCGTATGTTGGCACGCCAGGTTCACGCTCATATTGTAATGGGGAACTGCTCAACGCTCATAATGTAATGGGGAGCGGCGGCCTATGAATTTGCATGTACTGAAAATAATAAATTTAAATCTAAACAATAACCACACAACAGATGATACAAACTGAATACACATTTGTTCATGATATGATGTATGCACAATGATTTAAATATAATAAATGGTAAGACACATGATACACCCAAAAAACGTGATTAAAATGGGGAATTTGTAGAGATTCACTCACATTGGGTGCGTTCGGTTGGAGATGATGAGATGCGCACGAGTTGGAAGGATTGAACAACGAGAATTTACTAACCTAAATAATAACGGAAGATATAGTAAATGAGTGGATTTTTATTAATAATTTTAATAGGATTTTTAGATATATTTTTGTGAGTTTAAGGCTATTTCCTATCTTTAAAAACATTATTTTTAAGTATTTTTAATTGATTTTTAAATTAAATTAAATAAATAAAAATATAAAAATATGTTGACTTTTGCGTTGACCGATGACCGTGACCGTTTGACTGTTTGACCGGTTTTATTGTGTAAATGTATGCGCCGGGCAGGACTCGAACCCGAGACCTCCTGTACGCGTGCACGCTGCTCTACCAACTGAGCTACGTGTCTAACCCGAAATAATCCTGTTTTTAATTATATTTATATACTAATTCAGTTTATTCAAAATTCATTTATTTTTTAAAAAGGATTTTAATTATCAACCCGGTGCTGTCAACAGGTCTCGAACCCAGGACCTGTGCTTTAACGTTACACACAGTCCACCGCTGGACTGTGTGTCTAACTTGGTTAATATACATATTTTTATTATACTTAACATCTAACAGCGAAAAGGATCCGGTTCAGTTAGAAAAATAAAACATTTTTATTACAGAGCATACGTGTGTCAAGGATCGAACTCGCGGCATGTGATATGTATGTGCACACAGTCCACCGCTGGACTGTGTGTCTAACCCGAGATAATATATAGATTTTATTAAACTTATAATCAACCTACTTCGTCTTCTTCGTTACTGAATTACAGTTTACGATTTCTCTATTGTTTCTTGTTTAATTTGATTGACAAACATTCAACAGGCTAATATGAAATGGCAGAGACGATTTTTAGAAGTAAACATACCGGAGAACGATTTTTCTCAGAATTCCGGCAAGTCGTCGGCTCTGTTTTTACGGATTTCTACTGAACGAATAAATTAACAGTTTTGATTAGCTACGTGAGGAATTTAAGTATTAAACAAGAGTTATCAGAAGGTTTGAATGTCTATAATGTTTTACAGCTGAAGATAAGGATTTTCAGAAGTTTTCCGGCGAGAGTGAGTTATCCGATATCGACGTCTGAAATTGATTCCGATTGAAGGGTTTGAGTTAGCAATAGCTTAACAATTGATAGACAACGAAAGAATTGAGAGACTTACTGATTTGATGGAAAATACGGTTTTCCTGCGAAAGTCCAGCGAGTCCAAATAGATTCTCCGGCGAACTGAAAGTTGTGCGAAAATGCAATTGAAGGTTTGCAGAGTGTGTTTGAGTCACGAGAGGGGTCTTTGATTGAAGTAATTCAGGAATTAAAAGTTTTCGGTTATTAAAACTGATCCACTCTTGAATTTAAGTTCATTCAAAGCAAACTTGATTGGAGGTGTCGGTGTACCGGTTAAACTCAGTAAACCGCGATCAATCAAACGTCTTTGGAAGTTTGATGACCGATTTCGGTTACAGTTGGCGTAACCGGTTGATTCATGGTAGTCCATAAAATTTAATTGTTTCTTAACATTTACAGAAAACAACAAGTGGCAGAGTGGTTATATGTGTGGGTGATAAGACTTTGAGATTAAACCCGGCTGACCCGGGTCGAGTCCCGGCAGCCAAATTTTCTTTTTAATTATTTTATTTTTACATTTTAACAATTATAACTTTTATATTCTAGTTTGTTTATTAATTATGCATCATTAAAAATTAAAATGGACATAAATACGCAACGAAACATTTATAACTTGATATTCGATTACAAACGGAGCGGGTTTGGAAAACCTGTTTTTGACAAATGTTACAGTATCCCCTACTTTTAGGTATTTCGTCCCGAAATTTAAGTAGTAGTAGTAGGAAAAAGATGCGGGTATTTTTCGCGCATTGAGTCTTCACGTTCCCAAGTAAACTCAGGTCCCCGTTTCGACTCCCAGCGTACCCTAACAATTGGAATGCGGCTTCGTCAAAGACGTTTTTCTCCGAAGTCCATGATCTCTACTGGTCTTTCAACCAAATGCATAGATTCATCAATCTGAATATCTTCCAGAGGAATATGGAGGTTCTCATCAGCGAGGCACTTCTTCAAGTTTGATACGTGGAATGTGGGATGAATCCTGTTGAGTTCTTCTGGTAGATCAAGCTTGTATGCTACAGGTCCTACTCTTTCGAGTATCTTGAAAGGTCCTACGTAGCGTGGTGCTAGCTTGCCTTTTTGACCAAAACAAACTACTCCCTTCCATGGTGATACTTTCAAAAGTATATGATCACCAATGTTAAACTCCAAAGGCTTCCGTCGTTTATCTGCATAACTCTTTTGACGACTTTGAGCCGCTAGAAGATTGTTTCGAATTTGATGGATCTTGTCTGTGGTTTCTTGAATCAATTATGGACCAGTGATTTGAGCTTCCCCAATTTCCTGCCAACATACTGGAGATCGGCACTTACGACCATATAAAGCTTCAAAAGGTGCCATGCCGATGCTTGAATGATAGCTGTTGTTGTACGAAAATTCAACTAATGGTAGGTGAGAATCCCAATTTCCCTTGAAGTCTATGACACATGCTCGAAGCATATCTTCAAGAGTTTGAATGGTGCGTTCAGATTGTCCATCAGTTTGAGGATGATAAGCGGTACTGAGATCTAATCGCGTACCCAAAGCGGCTTGTACTGCTTGCCATGTTCGTGAAGTGAAACAACCATCACGATCTGAAATAATGCTTAACGGTACACCACGTCGGCTTACGATTTCGCTGATATAAATACGAGCTAGCTTTTCGTTCTTTAAATCTTCGCGGATAGGAATAAAGTGAGCTGATTTTGTAAGACGATCAATGATTACCCATATAGTGTCATACCCACCAGAAGTGTGAGGTAACCCGGTAATGAAGTCCATGGTTATGTTTTCCCACTTCCATACAGGTATTTCAGGTTGGACCAGAAGTCCTGAGGGTCTTTGATGTTCAGCTTTCACCTTGGAACATGTAAGGCACTTGGAAACAAAAACAGCAATATCCTTTTTCATTCCAGGCCACCAATAGGTGTATCGAAGGTCTTGATACATCTTCTCGGCTCCTGGGTGTATAGAGTATCGCGTTTTGTGAGCCTCATTCATAAGAAATTCACGAAGGTTGTTGTGGTCAGGAATCCATATGCGATCTAGATAGTACAAAATACCGTCAGATTTAGTTTCAATTTTAAGTTCATCTCCACAGGACAGCTCCTTTCGTACGTCGTCTTCCGTTACTGAAACATGTTGGGCTTCTCGAATTTGATCTTTAATGTCGGTTGTGATTTGCGAACATAGAAGATGAATGGAGTTCGCATAACCCTTTCGACTGAGTGCATCAGCCACCACATTTGCCTTGCCAGGGTGGTACCGAATTTCACAGTCGTAGTCATTTAGAAGTTCGACCCATCTTTGTTGCCTCATGTTTAACCCCTGTTGATTGAAGATATGTTGAAGACTCTTGTGGTCAGTGTATATTTCACACTTAGTACCGTAGAGATAATGTCTCCATATCTTAAGAGCGAACACAACGGCTCCAAGTTCTAGGTCATGGGTGGTGTAGTTCTTCTCATGAGTCTTGAGTTGTCTCGAAGCATAAGCTATAACCTTTCCTCTTTGCATTTGAACACAGCCTAGTCCTTGCCCTGACGCGTCGCAATAAACCACGAAGTCATCACAACCTTCAGGAAGAGTGAGGATTGGTGCATCATAGAGTTTTTGTTTAAGGGTTTGGAAGGCTTCTTCTTGTTTGGGTCCCCATATGAAAGGTTTTCCCTTATGAGTTAAAGCCGTGAGTGGTACAGCAATGCGAGAGAAGTTTGAAATAAAACGGCGATAATAACCAGCCAGACCAAGGAATGATCTTACTTCAGTTGGTGTAAGTGGCGCTTGCCATTCTTGTACCGCTTTGATCTTTGAGGGGTCGACATGTATTCCCTTGTCATTGACTACATGTCCAAGGAATTGTACCTCTTTTAACCAGAATTCGCATTTGGAGAATTTGGCGTAAAGCTTTTCGTTCTCTAGAAGTGTAAGGATGAGTCGAAGATGTCGTTCATGATCAGACTTAGACTTTGAGTAAATGAGGATGTCGTCGATGAAGACTATAACAAAACGATCGAGATAGGGTTTGCAGACTCTGTTCATTAAATCCATGAAGACAGCTGGAGCGTTTGTTAAACCAAATGGCATGACCATGAATTCATAATGACCATAACGAGTTCGGAAAGCGGTCTTTGGGACGTCATCTTCATGTACTCTGAGTTGGTGATAACCAGATCGAAGGTCGATTTTTGAAAAACAGCTGGCGCCTTGAAGTTGGTCAAGAAGATCATCAATGCGAGGTAATGGATAGCGATTCTTGATTGTTAACTTGTTGAGTTCTCTGTAGTCGATGCACATGCGAAACGATCCATCTTTCTTCTTCACAAAAAGGACAGGTGCACCCCAAGGCGAGGAGCTAGGGCATATGAACCCTTTGTCAGTCAACTCTTGCAATTGACTGGCTAGCTCTTGCATTTCAGAGGGGGCTAACCTATAAGGAGACTTTGCAACTGGTGTAGCACCAGGTATAAGATCAATGCGGAATTCGACTTCTCATACTGAGGAAGTCCTGAAATGTCGTCAGGAAAAACTTGTGGGAAATCTTTTACTACAGGAATGTCTTCAAGTTTCTTCTCCATGGTTCCCTTTTTGACGACATGAGCTAAAAACGCGACATAATTCTTGCGAAGATATTTTTGAGCTTGAAGACATGACATTAATCTAAGCCCTTTCGACGAGGTTTCTCCAAAGATTCGTAGAGTCTGACCGTTTGAAAGAGGAACGCGTATAAACTTTTCGCGACATACAACTTCAGCCTGATGTTGGCTGAGCCAGTCCATACCAATTATAATGTCAAAGCTTCCCAACTTCATTGGAATGAGGTCAACTAGAAAATTATGATCGTTTAAAGTGAGAGTACAATTGCGTATGATAGAGTTTAATGAGACTGGTTTCCCGTCAGCAACTTCGACTGTTATGGATTCCATGAGCTTATCACGATTTTGGTTTAGGATGGGTTCAAACTCTAAGGACACAAAACTTTTATCCGCGCCAGTATCAAACAACATGGATGCATAACTACCATTGATAAGGAACGTACCGTTAACCACATTGCCGTCAGCTCTAGCCTGATTAGCGTTGATGTTGAAAGCTCTTCCTCTTGCAGGTGGAGGAGCTTGGTTAGCTTGATTCACCGGATTGTCTTGGGCTTGAGCATGAATAATGTTCACCAACCTTGGACAAGTGTTTCTAAAGTGGCTTGGGTCTCCACAATTGTAGCAAGCCCGCATAGGTTGTACCATGGGATAGTTGGTTGGTAGTATGATTGGGCTAAATGTTGGGTAGGTGGTAATAGTAGGGTTGTTGGGCTTGACCCATTATTTGTTGGTGGGTTTGGGTTGAAGGCTGGTGGCGGTTCGTTCGCTGAGGTATGCGACAGGTTTGAACAGTATGACCTTCGCGACCACAGTCGGTGCAATGTTGGCAGGGATGATCAGGAAAGTGGTGGTATTGGCAACGATTGCATTTTGGTAATGGGCTAGAGTATGGCCTTTTGTATGGTGCAGGTGAAGGGGCAACTTGGGTAATGGGTGCAGCAGGGATAGGGAAATTGGTTTGTGTGACAGCGAAGTTTCTGGTGTTACGTTTCTCTTTTAGCAAACTTAGAGGAGGAGGTGGAATGGTTTGAAGTTTGGCCCTCAACGGGGGCTTTCTTTTTCTCCTCTTTAAACTTACCGTTGCGAATTCGATTCTCGGTCAGTTCAGTAGCTAGTTCCATAGTAGCTTCAAGTGTTGCTGGCGAAGTGCTGAGAACTGAATCTTGAATTTTCGAGGGAAGACCTCGAATATAATGCCCGATTAAGCGATAAACTGGGGTAAACAAGTTAGGGACCATTTGGTTCAACTCTAAGAACCTCTTGTTGTAGGAAGTATGATCTCCCTCCTTTTGCTTCAAAGAATGAAATTCGTCTTCCAACTTTTTAATCTCACTCCTAGGACAGAACCGCCTCGTCATGATTTCCCTTAACTCCTCCCACGTTAAGGCCATTGCATCATTAATTCCCCTCTTCCCCTTTTCAGTATTCCACCAGGTGAGAGCTACCCCAAATAGTCTCCCAGTTGTATATCGTACCTTGCGATCCTTAGGACAATCGCAGTTGAGGAAAGTGTTTTCCATTTCCTCAAACCAAAGGAGGAGAGCAGTGACACCTTCGGTCCCTTCAAATTTAGGAGGATCGCAAGACTTGAAATGTTTATATGAGCACTTGCTGGTTAGAGGGTTGCCGATGTTCTGGTCATTTTGTTGGGGAGGATTAGTGGGATTTGTGGCGAGAGCTTGTTGTACTTGAACCACAATGTCAGGAAGCACCGCGACCATTTGTTTCGCGATTTGTGTGGCCAAGCGTTCGTGAGACCTTCCTGATCTTTTACCCCTCGTTGTTGTCTAGCCGACATCTACAGGAACATACATAAGAAGATTGTGAGTTTATGGAGTCTTTTTAGGTGTCATGTGTCTTAAAGAAAATGAAAATAACATAAATATCAATAATGCAACTACATCCATAGGATGTCTTGGGTTTGCTCATGTTGGGCCTTAAATGTCCCCATACCTTCACCTGTATAGTCATGTGGGCCCCCATGACTATTGGCTTGGTAGGATTCACATTAGTATTGGCGATTTAACACTCGCATGACCCGAATAAAAACCACAAAATATGTTTACGAGATGTATGGTCGGAATGTGTCCAGGTGTAGACACAATGACAACTCAAAGTGGGGTTAGCTCACACGACGTTTGGTATAGCATGCTTTGGCCTAATAGGTACTCCGTACTCTCATCGTTAGTCCCCAGGTAGGCAAACTGGTCCTTTATTTTGGATTTATACGAATGCCAAGCCTAGACAGGACGTTCCGACTACCGGTACTTGTACCCTTTCAGTTACTACATGCCCGTCATGAGAACTCACTTTGATGAGATTTGAAAATACAAAAATCATTGTAAAAGCAATCATGAAAATGATGTGGTGTGTGCTTTCATGGATATGATATGTTATGAGAATATGATTCATGATAGGCATTATATGATAATATATACTAATGAACATGCTTGCCAACATTGAATGTAACATTTAACATAAAACATATAAACATCATGAAATTTGGCATGTAACACACAAAAATCTTAAAAATTTCTAATCAACTATAGTATAGGCTCTAAGGGTCTAATAACCTATCCTATATCCCTATAGTCATGGCTCTGATACCAATCTGTCACACCCCGACCCGCAGCGGAATAAGAGTCGGGGCATAATTGGGTTCTCACCAAAGCTCATGATATTTACTAATATGTTTCATATTTATTAAAGTCAAAATTACATTCTCAATAATCCAAACATGTCCATACAAATACAAAGGAAAATAACCAAACTAAACAATCCAAACTCTAAACCAGTTTATTCTTCTAATCCAATCCTATGTGTTTCTTGCTGCAGCTGGTTCACCTGTATCATGTGTAAAAATGGGGGGTTTTGGGGTCAACATAAGTTGGCGAGTGAACCTTGTTAGTTAAACATTTATTATTGATTTCTTGTTATTTTTATCAAGGAAAAATTGTGCAATAGTCATATGCGAGCAAATGTAAATAATCCAACAATAGCAATAACAACCACAAACTATAACATACAATAACATACAATAACATATGAACTTGCATGAATGTATAACATGAATGAAACTGTATATGTTGGCAACGTCACGTTCACGCTCATAATGTAATGGGGAACGGACGGCGTAAGATAAATGTATGTACTGAAAATGATAAATGTCTGTGCGATCAAGGCTCAATCAAACGGAGCCGATCGTATGTTGGCACGCCAGGTTCACGCTCATAATGTAATGGGGAACTGCTTAACGCTCATAATGTAATGGGGAGCGGCAGCCTACGAATTTGCATGTACTGAAAATAATAAATTTAAATCTAAACAATAACCACACAACAGATGATACAAGCTGAATACACATTTGTTCATGATATGATGTATGCACAATGATTTAAATATAATAAATGGTAATACACATGATACACCCCAAAAACGTGATTAAAATGGGGAATTTGTAGAGATTCACTCACATTGGGTGCGTTCGGTTGGAGATGATGAGATGCGCACGAGTTGGAAGGATTGAAGAACGATAATTTACTAACCAAAATAATAACGGAAGATATAGTAAATGAGTGGATTTTTATTAATAATTTTAATAGGATTTTTAGATATATTTTTGTGAGTTTAAGGCTATTTCCTATCTTTAAAAACATTAATTTTAAGTATTTTTAATTGATTTTTAAATTAAATTAAATAAATAAAAATATAAAAATATGTTGACTTTCGCGTTGACCGATGACCGTGACCGTTTGACTGTTTGACCGGTTTTATTGTGTAAATGTATGCGCCAGGCATGACTCGAACCCGAGACCTCCCGTACGCGTGCACGCAGCTCTACCAACTGAGCTACGTGTCTAACCCGAAATAATCCTGTTTTTAATTATATTTATATACTAATTCAGTTTATTCAAAATTCATTTTTTTTTTAAAAAGGATTTTAATTATCAACCCGGTGCTGTCAACAGGTCTCGAACCCGGGACCTGTGCTTTAACGTTACACACAGTCCACCGCTGGACTGTGTGTCTAACTTGGTTAATATACAGATTTTTATTATACTTAACATCTAACGGCGAAAAGGATCCGGTTCAGTTAGAAAAATAAAACATTTTTATTACAGAGCATACGTGTGTCAAGGATCGAACTCGCGGCGTGTGATATGTATGTGCACACAATCCGCCGCTGGACTGTGTGTCTAACCCGAGATAATATCCAGATTTTATTAAACTTATAATCAACCTACTTCGTCTTCTTCGTTACTGAATTACAGTTTACGATTTCTCTATTGTTTCTTGTTTAATTTGATTGACAAACATTCAACAGGCTAATATGAAATGGCAGAGACGATTTTTAGAAGTAAACATACCGGAGAACGATTTTTCTAAGAATTCCGGCAAGTCGTCGGCTCTGTTTTTACGGATTTCTACTGAACGGATAAATTAACAGTTTTGATTAGCTACGTGAGGAATTGAAGTATTAAACAAGAGTTATCAGAAGGTTTGAATGTCTATACCGTTTTACAGCTGAAGATAAGGATTTTCAGAAGTTTTCCGGCGAGAGTGAGTTATCCGATATCAACGTCTGAAATTGATTCCGATTGAAGGGTTTGAGTTAGCAATAGCTTAACAATTGATAGACAACGAAAGAATTGAGAGACTTACTGATTTGATGGAAAATACGGTTTTCCGGCGAAAGTCCGGCGAGTCCAAATAGATTCTCCGGCGAACTGAAAGTTGTGCGAAAATGCAATTGAAGGTTTGCAGAGTGTGTGAGTCGCGAGAGGGGTCTTTGATTGAAGTAATTCAGGAATTGAAAATTTTCGGTTATTAAAACCGATCCACGCTTGAATTTAAGTTCATTCAAAGCAAACTTGATTGGAGGTGTCGGTGTATCGGTTAAACTCAGTAAACCGCGATCAATCAAACGTCTTTGGACGTTTGATGACCGATTTCGGTTACAGTTGGCGTAACCGGTTGATTCATGGTAGTCCATAAAATTTAATTGTTTCCTAACATTTACAGAAAACAACAAGTGGCGGAGTGGTTATATGTGTGGGTGATAAGACTTTGAGATTAAACCCGGCTGACCCGGATTCGAGTCCCGGCAGCCAAATTTTCTTTTTAATTATTTTATTTTTACATTTTAACAATTATAACTTTTATATTCTAGTTTGTTTATTAATTATGCATCATTAAAAATTAAAATGGACATAAATACGCAACGAAACATTTATAACTTGATATTCGATTACAAACGGAGCGGGTTTGGAAAACCCGTTTTTGACATGTTACAAACATAAACGCCAAAACCAAAAATCCCAAACAATATTCGTAAATGAGACTCGATAAAAATATGTCTTGGTCAAAGCAAGTGAGTGCACCTAGCGCTCCTAGCGTCCTGAGAAACATGTAAAGAAACAAGTGTTAACATTAAAGAAGAGTGAGTTCACATGTTTTTTATAAGTTCAGAAGTTCGGTTAAAAGTTTGTTTCCCCCGTCATCCCTAACCCGGGATAACGATTTAGTTCCATTATTCCTAACCCGGAATAATAATGTTGGTTCCATTATTCCTAACCCGGAATAATAATGATGTTGGTTCGTAATTAAGTTCAATGTTAACATGTAAGTAGCGAGCCTAAAGTTACGTCACATAAGTGTTCGCGATCGAAGATGACTGTTGTGCCTCCGTGTTGCCACGCCTATCACTGACCATGGCGAAAGTTAGGCCAAATTAATCACCCGTTAACCATACCCGGTCGGCTAGCGCAATTAGCTCGGGTGGGGCTTGTCGGGCCCAGTAGTACTACTTATAATTTCCCCGCTATCTAACCCAATACTAACGATCCGAGAGTTTGTCGAGGACTTCCGTGATATAGTTGCTTAGTGACCATAACGTACATTAACATTAACTTAGTTACCGAGTAGTTTAACGATATTAATTTCACATAACGTAAAAAGAGAGAGTTATAGAAGGTATACATGTTTCTCCCCCTGTTGTTTAAAACCGGATAAAATAGGGGCCGTGAACTCACCTTTAATTGCTCGGTTAGTGCAACATAGAAGTAGCAAATGATGGGACCGCTAATTGCGTCCTAACATGTCAATCGATTTAAAGTTAGTGTGTGAACCCACTGATACAAACCCTACGCATAACTAACACACAATGCGGCACACATAATAACAAATTCGAAAACACAATCATGCATGCAAAGTATCATCATACCAAAATAGTGATCAAACCAACTTTTCATAAACACAAATCAACTCATATAACACTTTGGTACACACATACGCAAGTTATCATGTTTCAGCTTGTACGCTCCTAACTAGGCTGTTTTCGAGGAATTTTATAAAATAGTTCCAACGTTCTAAAAATTCCAATTTCTTTACATGAGATGTCAACTAACCTGTAGAATTTTATGTAAACTTTTCAAGTCCTAAAACTCTACCAGTTATTTATAAACGTTTATATACTAGGCTGCAGTCAGATTCGTCGCTTTCTGACTGCAGTCAGATTCGTCGCTTTCTGACTGCAGTCCACGGGAAAAATTATTTAAAAATCATCGTTCATCCAATTAACAAAATTCCAGTGGGAGTTTTCCGGAAATTCCCTTCTCCAGGAAATTTCGTGACCCAACCCTCTACAGATTATGTGATCCGACTCGATAAACAACTAGCAAATTTTCAGAATTTACGCAGCTTCAGCTGCTGCACTTAAATGACCACTTAAAAATAGCAAACGACCTCAGAAAAATATGAATCTGGCGCCATCAGAAGCATTTTTCAAAAATACACGTTTTAGGCTTCAGAAAATCCACTTTTCGATAAATAATGATCAGGTTACAGCCAATTGAAGTTAGCTGTAAATGCTATTCAGCAACCTGTTTTCGACTTTTATCGCAATAGAACACGCTTAAACGATCAAGACGCTAAATAATAATGATCAAGAACAGGTTTATTGTCACAAATCATCATGTACATCAATATTCATGCAAACCCTAATCCTATAATATGATTTTATTCGCTAAAACGCAGCCTATGATTTTTGTATTCATCCTAAGATAACAATCGCAAAAACTCGCACAATTAACCGAACTAATCACAAATCATAACACTTTTTATATCAATGATCCTAACAATACTTATAATCATGATCAAGATTACAAACCCTAATGTGATTTGTAAAACAATTAAAACCCTAACCTTGAAACGATGAAGATAAGCGAACCGGGACAAGATTGGAAATCAATCCGGGGTGGAGGCTTGTGCGATCGAGAGATGGGGGGGGGGGGCTGCCATCGGCCTTCTTGGTGCTAGGGTTCTTGTTTTTTTTTTTAAAACGTACTGCATACTTGTATATATATAGCACAAGGGAAAAAAGAAAAGGAGCAAGGGGATGAGGGGGCGCGTGCGACCGCAAGGGGGGGGGTTTGGGTCATTAGCTTGGGCCTCAAGTTTAGGAGTTCCTTGGGCCACAAGGAGGTGAGGTCGATACGTTTCACGGCTCGGTTTGGTTCGGCTATTTACTTATTATATATTTTTTTTATAAACTAATAATCGCGAAATCAAAACGTGATATAATAATTCACAAACTTTACAAACGTCTAATAACACATAGCACGTAATTTACCCAATGCATTCAAAAGTTAGTGTAGTTATTGCGAGCGTGTACTTAAATTCTCCGAATCAAATTAGCGTAGGAATGAATAACCGTGCAGTAGCGCGTTTAAGATACCTGAAAAGCCGGGATGTCACATTTAGTCTTGATCTGCCTTGGATAACATCTTCAAGTGAAACCGTAGTCTCCCCCTTGAATGATGCTCTGAATCTCTAAGATTTGACATCTAAGAACAAACACACTTATCCACACACAAACAGTTTCTCAACAGTCTCGTTGGTCCGACTCACATTCAACATTAGCAAGTTACCACGAAAGATTTTGAAAGAAAATCTTTTTTAATTTTTTATTTTGAATGTAGAAATGTAAACAAACTGAAATGTAATATTTACAGTTTATATTTTTATGAGAAAACGTGCTAGAGGATCATATCAGTTTTACTAAGACATGTTGATCTTTATGAAACACTCAGTTTAAACAATTCACATAGATTGTTGATATTGTTGTCCACTTAAACTGTGACAACCCGCAATCTCAGGTTTATACTTTAACCTAACAACAGTTGAATTAGACATACATTCATAGCACTGCATTTAACTGGGGTTAGTCAAAGGAATCTACGTTGTAATTCGGGAATTACCGGAACACACACACAAATTAATTCTCTAAACGCTGGTGACTAACACTAATAATAATTATAAACAGACGGTTCATACGAAACTTATACGTTGCATGAAAAATACGTGAATATTTGTTTTAACTGCAAACTACAAGATGACTATGTGCTTTATGTAGAAGTTATATAGTTAGGGGGTGTTTAGAGTTAATAGTGAAACTTTAATAAAACTACTGTATAACCCTAAGCCCCTCGCAATTCCACTGTATGACAGTTTGCATTTTCTCTAATCATTCTTGGTTACACAATTTCACATACAATCATCAATCTCAATCTCTCCAACTCTTCTACAATAGATTCTAAATCAATTTAAGGTAATTGTTATGTTATACATTGTTATTTTGTTCCTTTGATTCATGCAAACCCCAGACATCTAAAAAATCATCTATGTTTAATTGAACGTGCCTGATGAGCATGTAATTGTTATTAGATTGAATGAACGTATAATGCTGCTAGACGTTAGAGATGCCATTGTTATAGTAGAACTGTTAAACTGATGATTTGATAGGTATCACTGTTGAAACTAGGGTTTTGATCGTATATTTTACTTTAAAAAAAACTGAGATTCTGCGATGTTAGTTTGAGAAGACTGGTCAGTCTAGAGATAATTGTCAGACCTTGTGAAGTCAAGAAGTCCGAAGTTACCATATTCCGAAATTAACTAGTTGTCCGAATTTGTTAGTGGGTCCGAATATGTATGCATTGTCCGAATTTAAACATGTTTGGTGGGGATCCGGGTTTAATATATTTGATAGAACTTAATTGATGATAGAACTAATTCGATAGAGTTTGTGGGGTGATAGAACTTAATTGATGATAGAAGTTATTTGATAGAGTTTGTGGGGTGATAGAACTTAATTCATCATAGAACTTATTTGATAGAATTTGTTGGGTGATAGAACTTAATTGATGATATTTGATAGAGTTTGTGGAGTGATAGAACTTAATTGATGATAGAACTTATTTGATAAAGTTTGTGGGGTGCTAGAACTTAATTGATGATTGAACTTATTTGATAGAGTTTGTGGGGTGATAGAACTTAACTGATAGAATTTGTGGTGATAGAACTTATTTGATAGAGTTTATTTTGTAAGGACTTATGTGTCCGAACTTAGGATCTTGTATTTATACTCAGAGAATGAAATCCAAGTTTTCTCTCTATGTGAAACAAAAACCCTGGCTACTGTATGTTACAGTATGATAAAACATGTTAACCTGGTCACATAAACATTGGGTTGTTTGGACACTTAGGGTATTGCAAAACTCTACTTGTATACATACTTAGATTTAACGTACATTAGGTCATGTGTAACGGACCTAACACTTAGTTAACGCGTAAAGGCACATTAACATTTATCGGGCAAACTAATGTGAGTTCACTGCTCTTTCACAATCATGCGTCCTGGGGGGACAAACAACTATTCCTTGGAGATACTCTTTATAAATGTGTAGTTTAATTTCGATGTTAGTAAATAAACTCAACTCTATCATAAAAGTCCCTACTTACTACCGAACTAGTTTCCTTGGAGGCAACGGGGTATTAGTTGATAGCGCTATTAGGCTTGACAAACCTCACACTGTACTGGGAGTCAGGCATGAACTAAAGACCTTAAACACTTTGATCAATGATGATAGACATTGATGAGGGCACCATAAATAGAACAATCACATCGGTATCGAGTTTATTATTCATAGCATGTCTTTAAACTAAACACTTACTTGTTTTACATTAAACAAAATTGTGAACTCGCCGACTTTATCGCTGATACACTTTTGCTGCATGCTTGCAGGTCGTTAGATTCATCATGCATGGGAACTTGCAGTCTGAGGAGTTTGTAGTGTCATAGGACGTGTTACGTGATGGCAAACATTACTACTTTACGTTTTAAAACACTTTGATTTCAGTTGTTGAGATATTCACATTGCTTCCGCTGAACATATACTTTGTTTGAATCATTTATTTTGAAATACACTATTCATGTTGGACTTGATGTTAGTGTTTTATATTAATTGTTATTAGTTCAACATGATTAGTGGCTAGATCCTGGTACGTTACACACCTCGTAGTAAAACTCTGTCAGTGGTAATTTGGGGGTGTGACAGTTTGGTATCAGAGCCACTAATTATAGCGAACTAGGTTTTAAAAGTTTTTGTAAAACCATACTATAACTGAATCAGTTCCGAAAGCGACCATGATACTACACTACAGATTGCAAGGTTCGTCTTTTATTATTGTATACACTATACATCTAGCATATACATATGGATTACATTGCATATAATCGCTCACACATCATTATTGTATGATTTCATGTGTTACCTATTTATGTTATGATGGATCATTAGTATGATTTTACCCCTAGACCCTTTTATGATCTTTATCATTTTGACAACACCTACTTCTAACATTCGAATCTGAGGATCTTTGGACACAAGTTAGGAGGAATTGGGGTAAACATGCAAATTGAATTATCATTACGGTTGCACATGTAATAATAATTTGGGGTGCATGTGAGTCCTCGTGGGACCTAGTGTGTGTAAACAATTCTGACCCATTATCCGACATAATTGGGGACTCGGCTATCCATAGGAGCCATGGCGATGATGGACTCCTACTCGATCTTGATCTTTATTCTTTCCACTTTTCTTGTCTACTTGTACTAAATATGGAAGTAATATGCGCGGTGGACGTGGCAACATTGTCATGACTTAGGCAGAGTTGACAGATCTCATCAATACGTGAGTTGTAAAGGCTTTAGCCGCTCAGCAAGCTGGTACGACACTTACAACAAGATGATCGTTGTTCTTTATTCATGTATTCGAACTCACATTCGTGCGTTGTACATTATTTTCCTTACCGCAACTTCAACCAGTCTTCATCTACTAATCAAGATCAAGGCTCTAATTAGAACTGGGACTTGTACGCTAGTAAACAACCGAAGTGTAACAAGTGTAACTACCATCATCATGGGCAGTGTACTAGGGCATGTTAGAGATGTGAGAAACTGGGCCATTTAGATAAAGATTGCAGAGCTCCATTCCCAAAGCAACAGCAACAACAACAACAAGTAGCAACATGAACGTAGGCAACAACCACAGTAGCAACAGGGTAATCGAAAGGTTTGCTTTCATGGTGGAAGTGAGGGTCACTACAAAAGGGATTTCCCGCAGCAAAACCAAAACCCCAACAACACTAGAAACAACAACACTGGGAATAACAACAACAACAAAGGAAATGGTGATCGCGGGAGAGCATTCACGATTAGCTTGGGAGACACTAGGAATGGCAACAATGTTGTGACCGGTACTTTTTGTAAACAATCTTTTCACCTCTATTTTATTCGATACTGATGCCGATTAGAGTTACGTGTCCTTGATTCAGTAGACTGTAAGGAACGGCTCCAACCACCATTTGAAACCAAGCACATTGTAGAATTGGCTAATGGTGAACAGACTGAAGCATCCCATATTCATGTTGGGTGTGAACTCGATCTTTTAGGTCAAGTGTTCGACATTGACCTCCTTCCTGTTACTCTTGGTAGCTTTAATGCAGTCATTGGTATGGACTGGTTGACTAAACATCAAACTGAAATTTTCAGCAAAGAGAAAATCGTTCGTATTCCTCTTTTTAGTGGTGATTTCCTGTCTGTTGGAGGCCACCAAAGTGGTGCTATGGTTGGTATCATTTTAGCTATGAAAGCCCATAAGTGCACACGAAAGGGCCATCCGGCTATTCTAGCTCTCATTACCGACCACCAACTCGAGGAGTAGAAGATCGAAGATATTCCAGTCGTCCGTGAATTTTCCGAAGATTTTCCCGAGGAACTTCCAGGCTACCTCCACATTGACAGGTGGAATTTTGGATCAAACTTACACCTGGAGTAGCTCCGGTTGCTTGTGCTCCTTATCGTCTTGCATCAGAAGAGTTCCAAGAATTGTCCAACCAACTTCAAGAACTGTTGGATAGAGGTTTTCCCCGGCCTAGTTCTTCACCGTGGGGAGCCCCAGACCTATTCGTGAAGAGGACAGACGGGTCTTTCCGAATGTATATTGATTATCGCGAACTCAACAAGGTGACGCTCACGAACCGTTATCCTCTTCCTCGAATTGATGACCTCTTTGACCAACTGCAAGGGTTAAGCTTCTACTCAAAAATCGATCTAAGATCGGGCTACCATCAGATGAGAGTCTGAGAGGAGGATGCTCCCGAAACAGCTTTCTGAACATGGTACGACGATTACGAGTTCTCAGTCATGCTATTCGGGTTAACCAATGCACCAGCGGTTTTAATGGATCTTATGAACCTTGTGTGTAAACCGTATCTCGATATTTCATCATTGTGTTCATCGATGACATCTTGATCTATTCTAAGAGCAAGGAGGAACATGAACAACACTTGCGTCTTATCTTGGAACTCCTAAGGAAGGAGCAGCTCTACGCGAAATTCTCTAAGTGTGGTTTCTGGATTCGAGAAGTACACTTCCATGGTCACGTGGTCAACGAACCGGGAATACATGTTGACCCAACAAAAATCAATTCTATTAGGAATTGGCGGCACCTAAGTCTCCTACGGAGGTGCAACAATTTCTTGGCCTCGTACGATACTATCGTAGATTCACTGAGGGATTTTCGAAAATCGCTCAAACTCTGACCACCTTAATTTAGAAAGGTGTTTCTTACTTGTGGGGAGCGACCCAGGATAATGCTTTTCATCTTCTGAAGCAAAAACTCTAACGTGATCCGTTATTATCTTCGGTTGACTTCGTGGTGTACTGTGACACCTCTATTCAAGGTCTCGGTTGTGTTTTGATGCAACGTGAAAAGTGATGGCCTATGCTTCCCGTAGTTTAAAACTCACGAGAAGAACTACACGACTCATGATTTGGAATTGGGAGCCATATTCGTTGAACGCAAAATCTGGAGGCATTATTTGTACGATACCAAATGCACCATTTATACCGATCACAAAAGCCTTCAACACATTTTTGATCAGAAAGAGTTGAACATGCGACAACGTCGTTGGGTTGAACTCTTGAACGATTATGATTTTATGATCAAGTCTCATCCAGGAAAAGCTAATGTGGTAGCTGACGCCCTAAGTCTGAAGGAAACCAAACCTAAATGTGTTCGAGCTCTACAACTTACAATTCATTCTAACCTTCCTAACTGGATCCGTTTGGATCAAACCGAAGCATTGAAGGATGAGAACCTTCAAGCTAAATCCATGCAGGGCGTGGAGAAGCAACTCGTAACCAAGTCTAACGGTATTCGTTATTTCATGGAGCGAATATGGGTTCCATTCTACGGAAATCAGCGAGAGCTTGTGTTGGATGAAGCACACAAGTCTCAATACTCCATCCATCTGGGTTCCGATAAGAAGTATCAGGATCTAAAGTCTTGTACTGGTTGCCGAACATGAAATCTAACATAGCGACGTATGTGAGAAAATGCCTAACCTGTGCGAGAGTAAAGGTGGAATACCAAAAACCGCCTGGTTTGCTTCAGCAACCAGAACTGCCTACGTGGAAATGGGAACATATTTCCATGGATTTCGTCACCAATCTACCCCAAACTTAAAACGGAAATGATACCATTTGGGTGATCGTCGACCGTTTAACCAAGTCTACACACTTCCTTGAGATCAAGGAAATCGACTAGTTTTCCAAACTTGCCAACATTTACTTGAAGGATGTAGTTTCTAGGCACGAGGGCCCGACTTCCATTTTAGGATTACTGTGAAAGTTTAAAGATGGAAAGTAATGAATGAAGATAAATCAAAGATAAATGCAGTTGAAATGTAAACTTTGTAACACAACAATTGGAAGAATGGTTTCATTGACAATGCTTTTGTAATATTAATTATGTATGCATGCAATTACAAACTCCCCCAGCCAAAGATCACTCTAATTTGTTCGTACAAAATGTGTAGAAATGATAGATAGAACAGTATAGGCACTGTTCTTTTTTATAGTCCATTACAAACCACTGAGCATATTTAGCTGACGTCACTTATGAAAGTGACAGTTAACAAACTAAAAAACTGACCTAAACACTATTACATTAAAATACCATATAAACTCTGATGATAATAATTGTTGAGATATCCTTTGTTTGGCTTTATCCTTTGTTAGTCTTCAGAATACTTTACTTCAACAGACTTTATCTTCATCAGAGGTTCTCATCAACAAACCTTTGCTTCAACAGCCTTTAAGCTTCATCACAGTTTCTCGTTAGCAGACTTTAGCTTCCAACAGAGCTTTATCTCTTAACAGATCTTATAAACAGTCTTTAAGTATCATCAGAGTTTAGAGCAGTAGATCATTGTTAGTGATCAGATGTTTTAGATTGTTTTGGCTTTCAATCATCTGTTCTTTTATAGGGTTTAATAGATTCGACAATTTCCCCTTGAACAGATGATACCAAAACTTTTCTCTATTGTTGATCTTAATTTTTCATCAGCATTTCTCTTATCTGTCCTTTGAATTTTAATTCAAAGTCTAGGGAAATCATGTCATCAAAATACCTTTGAAGTTCAAGGTTCATCTGATCTTGGAGGTTAGATGCATTCAGACCATATGCATCCTCTATAGTAAGCTTTTGAAGTTTACCATCTGATCTGAGCAAGGTCAATTCATGGGTGTATGAAGATGACTTCCTGTTTAGAATTTTAGGACCAGATGGTTTTTGTGAGTGAAGAGTTAATCTTGATGGGTTTGGCGATTGAGGTCTGCTAACAAGGTTTGAGATAATCTCTTTAAGCTTATCACTTGCAGCATCTCTATGGTAAAGAAATTGATTTTTGATTCTCTCTTTCCTGTGCTCTTCAAACCTGTGCGGATTATCTTCTTTCATCTGCTTTTGCCTTTTTACCTGGTTTAAGGCAAATGTGGGTAAGACAGTGGTTGAAGTATGCTTTTTGGAGTCCTGGGTCTGTTGAGGGATTGTTGTTGGTGGATAGGTTGGCTCTCTTGGAACTGAAGGATCTTTCTTTCTAAGCTCTTCAATCTTTTTAGGTATCAACTACCCTAGACTCTGACCATCTTGCAATAGACCTTGATGAGCCATAGTTTGTAGTAACTAGCTCAGCTTTCATCCTTATAATCTTCAAGGCATGATTTTGATCAACAACTTTAGTCTTTTTCCAATCAAGTGGAGTTGTCTTGTGCAATGGATCCTTGAGCATAGGCTGAATTCTATCAATTTCTTCTTTAAGCTCATTTGCAGACCAATCCTTGAATTGTGCTCTTGTTGCTTTGTATGGTATGTGTTGCATTATATGGTCAAAATAATCCTGTTTTTGTGACATCCGGAAGTTTCCGATTGTAACTAAGCACTTAACGAACAATAATACCATCATAATTAGTGTAATTAGACGTAACTTAACTCGATAAGGCCTCTGGAGAGCCTAGGAACGTCTACTTGCTTCACGTTACACGATATGGCGACAATCGATAACTTTAAAAGCGAAATTGAATGTTAAGCGAACAGATGCCGAACAAATACTGACAACGTCTAAAAATATGAATTTTATACTTGTAATTGTCATATAGTTATAATTATGCGATAAAAGTTGATCGTTGAACGTCGCAAAGCACAACGCGGAAGTTACGCGGAAAACAGGAACGCACCGACAACGAAACGGAAGCCACGGACTAGAGATACGTCTAAATATAACATATTATGATATATTGGGCTTTGTTTTCAAATTTTGACGCTCACGGTAGAAACCAGAACGAAAAACGGTGACCGTAGCGAAATACGCTAATTTTAACGTAGCGAACAGATTACGCCTCAAAACACAACTTCCGATATAATTTTAAACGCTTTCGAGTCTAAATGAATAAATTTCGATAAATAACAACACTTAGTTCGAAAAACGGACTACAATGGCGATCGTATAGATTTTACGCAAATTTTACGAAACCGACAAACCATCGCGTCAACCGGTAGACTAAAGACAACATTTACGTGTTTTTGAACACATTACGACATAACACAATGCTCGGTTTCAAAAATGGGCTTCAGATACGTGTTTGGCTCGAATACGCACTAACGGGCCTAACCCGACCCAATTAAAAACCCTAGTATTTAAGCTTCTTTTTCCCTCATTTCACATTCAAAAACCCTAGCCCCTTCACACAAAACTCTATGCCCCTCTCTCCTGTTCCAATCCGGTCACCGGATTCTGGTGACCTTCGACGACCCATGTCTCCGATCACCCCCTCCGGCAACACACCCTCCCACACTCCTCCTTTATCCTTGTCTTTTGTCTAACACACACACCCCCGAATACGTTCTGATTGGAGAGAGAGAGACAACAGAAGAGAGAGAGAGAGACACTGTAGAGAGAGATAGAGAGCAGATCAGAGAGAGAGATTGGTGAGAGAAAGGGGGGAGCGGCCCCTCTCCGCCGCTAACGGCAGTGATGATATGGCGGCAGAGGTGCCACACCCGGCACCCGGAAAGGGAGGTGGTGGGTGGTTGTTCCAAATCAGGTTCGAATGGAGCGTCGGGGATCACGACGTGGTGACGGTGGCAGTGCTGGTTTGGGGGTTCCGGGTGGGGTTGGGTTGGGGTTACCGGTGGCATTGGCGGCGAAGGTTCTGGTAGCGACAGCGGCGGTGGTGTCTCAGATTTCAGGTCGATCTGGCCAACAGTTCTGTCTCGGGTCTCAGTTCAACCGGTTGAGTCATCTTCGACTCGGGTTCGGTCAGCGGCTCGGGTCACGACTCGGGTTTCAAGGTTCGGGTTCCGGTTCAGCAAGGTTTCAATTCACTCGGGTTAACCTAGTCAAAACAACAGTCAACGGGTTTCCGGTTCAGTTTAGATATTACAGTTTTGATGCGACTTGGGTTTATTTTTCGATTAAGTATAAAAATTCTAGTGTTTGTTTCAGGTTCAGTCTCGGTTCGGATCGGTCGGTCAACAAAAGTCAACGGGTCAAACCCGGTCAATGCTGGTCAAACCTGGTCAACGGGTCAACCCACGACTCGGTAAAAATTAATTACGGTGCGAGATTTAATTATATTAGTTTGTAATTATTATTAATAATTAATTATCACGAAACCGAGCTCGACCTGACCCGTTAACAATTCGACATCGCCAAAAACTTTAAATATAACAATTTAATCAATGTACGCTACTTGCGGATAATTATTAGTTAAAAACGAACCGAAGTCAATATATATAAATCGGAATTATAGTCGGCGTTGAATATAAAACGGATTTGTATTCGACAAAAACCACGTTTCAATCACGACGAAAAACCATATATAAATTGTTTGTTTGCGAGTTTGCAGGTTGTGTTTTGATAAATAAATCGACAAATAATATTGTCGGGGTCGTCCAAAAATAGAGGAAACTCTGCCTGATTTTCGTAAAATCCGTAAAACGAAAACGCGACATATTTCAAAGATTTAACGTCCGATTTTAAACGATTGTTACAAAATAAATACGAACATATATAGTTATTTTAACGACGCCTACAAATCGATCCGATGACTTTTCAACGCGCGCGACTACGAGACAACAATTTTCGACAATCAATTTCAAAGCGAATATAATTATTTATATAACTTAAACTTCGAAACTCAAAAACTAAAGTTCAAGCATCAATAAATTATTCGAACGACGATATAAGAACAAATATAATGTTTATATTTAATTCGAAACGCCAAAATTTCCGAAACGCTTTTACAAGACAAATACAAGGCGCGTATTATTTCAAATGACAGAAATCGGAAATCGTATTACAAGAATACTCTATATATTCAAATGTCATGGCGTTTAATACTTTTTATAAAATAAATATTGTTATACTTATTTCTAACATTGACGACGCGAACACGTACGACTACTTCCGAATGATATTATAACAATAGTATCTTGTTTATATTCGATTCAAACGTCTAACAAAGTGCGACACGATACGCCAGACTCTTGCGCGAATACGAAATGTATTATTTATACGGATATATAGACAAGTATATATATACATCATGCCTTACGAAAACTACGAAGTAGTTATGATTTCATGAAATATAGTTATGTTTAGATGTAAACATACATTTCATTTCGCTCGAAAACTAAGACAATTTTAAGAAAACCATAGGTTGGTTAACCGAGTTAAGTCAATAATACATTCATAGAATTGTATGAGTAACGATTCGGTAGAGCTCGGTATCACGTAGTATAGCTACGTCATTCTTTGAAACTTACAAGTTATTCCATTTTAGGAATACACTAGATTGCATGCTAGCAAGTCAAGCTGTGGAGACGACATTATGGAAATAACATTTAAGCTAGCTTTGCACAAGGACAACAGGTGAGTTCATAACCCCCACTTTTTACCGTTTTACATTTTTATAAATGTTTTCGGGGGTGGAAAGACATGAAAGTTTTTCGAAAGCATAAAATGTTTCGAGGAACGAAAATCATATATTTCTAAACCATGTTACAAACAGATTTCAATGAACTCAGATGGTTTATGAAAGGTTTATGCTAAACTTACCGGTTTTCACAGCTGTACAAAGCTTTTCGAAACATGCATGAGTTTTATGACTAGTGATGGGATTGTCATAGTCACAACTAGGGGGCGGGGCCCCAATTTTACAAGAAAACATGGGCTCGGCCCAATGACAAAAGAACATGGGCTAGGCCCAAAATCACAAAAGAACATGGACTAGGCCCAATAACACAGATTAAAACAATTGGTATGTAGCTATGGGATTAAATTATAACAGATCACAAAATGCCATTCAGTTCACACCCATGCTCTGATGTGAAAGAGGACAACATGGGGGTGTGACAGAGTGGTATCGGAGCTGTAGGTTCTAGCGAATTAGGTAACAAACCTGGCTAGGATAACCAGATATATTTTTGTGGAGATACCTAGGCTTTAACCTCATGTTCTTTTGGGGACATTAGATCATTAAGACTTGAATACATACAGAATGCCTAGCACTTGAATATGGGTTCCAACCATGACCGAAAACAATAAGTCTACATTATGATTTTTATCATACACTAGTGTTGTATATGATACACGGTACACGAAAATATGACATACTGTAAGCAAAACCTTGAGGGTTTTGGCAACATGCATTTAAGACCTTTGGAAAACTTATGTCTATATCAATTAAAGGTCAGCACGTAGGAACCATAATTATTAGCTCGGACAAACACATTACATATATTGTCACTATTATTTTATTTACCCGAGCAGGTAGCCTACGGGAAACAAAAACGCTACTGTGAAAATATACATGAAACTTAAACGATATGACAATGGATGTTGAAGTACATCACATACGACTTTCGAGGCGCGGCCTTGAGGAAACACGACATTACGACAACGATGCTAATCCCGTCAGCGGGAGAACTACCGACCAGAATGCGACAATCTATCACGTGGTCCTGTAAGCGACACGAACAACATTGAAGTATATTTAAACGAGAATTCATAATAGTCGGTACGGATTACAACGTTGTTTTAATCACAACAATTGGCGTTACAAAGGAAATCACATGTCATCACATTCCCCCTACTTTATTGATGGCGATTACGCCATATTCGACATTCGGTGGTAATGTCACGAAACAGTAAGTCATCACAGGAAATACCAGGTAAAGTCCTCGAATTCTTCTGTTGGAATTTCAACTTTGCATATATTGAGTAGGTTTGCATACCTCCACTCCTCATAACGGTCATTGTGTCACGGAAATTCTTTCTTGATTAGCCAACGCACGTTGCATCATTTCTCGACAGATTTACATGATACGCATGCTTTGTTTGTTACGCATGTGGTTAACTTGATACGTGGAGACCATCAGGGTCTTCACTTCGAATAGTCATTTCATCAAAAATTCAAAGGTTGGTTCGCTATATTCAAATTTTTACTTTGTGATCTAGATGACCTGCATTATTGTGAGTATTGACTCCTTGATATCGAGTCAACGAATTCTTGAAATTTCATTTTCTTTCCAAGTTGCATACATGGGTTTTTGTAGTAAACATGTCGAAACTTGTTCGAATCACGTATTTATTGTTGGATTGTGTCAAACCAAGTTCAATTGTTTGAACTTGCCCACTGTATAGAAAGTTCAAATGATTTCATATGACGGATTGAGGCCGTCATATTCAAAGTAATATCGACAAGCAATTCATTTGTTTCAAACCATAGTAGACTGGTTCTGTCTGCACCCTTTTTAAGTCATTTAATGGCTACGACACCTTGTCGTGGCGTTAAACTAGTCGAAGCTTGTGCTAATCTCGCTTTCACAACTCATGTACGGATTTAATTACTTGATTATTTATTCATTTTTAAATCCCCTTAGTTGGATCATTTTCTTAAATTCGATTCAAACGTCTAACGAAGTATGACACGATACGCCAGACTCTTGCGCGAATACGAAATATATTATTTATACGGATATATAGACAAGTATATATATACATCATGTCTTACAAAAACTACGAAGTATTATGATTTCATGAAATATAGTTATGTTTAGATGTAAACATATATTTCAAGTCGCTCGAAAACTAAGACAATTCTAAGAAAACCGTAGGTTGGTTAACCGAGTTAAGTCAATAACACATTCATAGAATCGTATGAGTAATGATTCGATAGAGCTCGGTATCACGTAGTATAGCTATGTCATTCTTAGAAACTTAAAAGTTATTCCATTTTAGGAATACACTGACTGCATGCTAGCAAGTAAAGTTGTGGAGACGACACTATGGAAATAACATTTAAGCTAGCTTTGTACAAGGACAACAGGTGAGTTCATAACCCCCACTTTTTACCGTTTTACATTTTTATAAATGTTTTCGGGGGTGGAAAGACATGCAAGTTTTGCGAAAGCATAAAATTTTTCGAGGAACGAAAATCATATATTTCTAAACCATGTTACAAACAGATTTCAATGAACTCAAATGGTTTATGAAAGGTTTATGCTAAACTTACCGATTTTCACAGCTGTACAAAGCTTTTCGAAACATGCATGAGTTTTATGACTAGTGACGGGATTGTCATAGTCACAACTAGGGGCGGGGCCCCAATTTTACAAGAAAACATGGGCTCGGCCCAACGACAAAAGAACATGGGCTAGGCCCAATAACACAGATTTATAACAATTGGTATGTAGCTATGGGATTAGATTATAACAGATCACTGTGCGTAAATAGGGAAATAACAATAGTAACCATTAATCACGTAGTGACCAAGGTGCAAAAGGTATAGATCTATCGAGTTTGAGACACGCTCCACTCCTGGTATGGTAACCGGTTAGGAGTGCTTTTGTGATCCCAAAATGTCAAAGTGTCTCGCTTTGGTTACTTACTTATGGCACTTAGGTCGGCGTATTAGCTACACACTGACAGATCCTTAGATTCCATAGGAAAACTACATACTGCGATTTCAACACCGGTTTACAAACATAACAGAAAACATTTCAATACCGGTTTATTTACAGATACAATTGAAATAATCTTATCACCGATTTATAAACATAGCAGTTATATGCATGGATTTGCAAACAACATGGACAACATTTCAATACAGTTATACAGACATGATATTTGAAATGCTTTGGGATACTATGATCCCACAAACCGGTTTTCAAATGCAAAATGTTCCAATGTTTTATGACTCATTTGAAACAAAACAAACAAACTATGAACTCGCCAACTTTATGTTGACTTTTCGCATGTTCTTTCTCAGGTTATAAATTCAAGTATGGCACGGTTGGAATAGTGGAACCCATGGGGATTCGAGTACTTAGCGGGCATTCACCTTTTAGAAGTCTTAGTATTTTGAAACACTTCCGCAGTGCGATGAAGATGCCATTCAGTTCACACCCATGCTCTGATGTGAAAGAGGACAACATGGGGGTGTGACAGTTTTAGTTCTTCATCAAGCTCAACATTTATATGCCTTTTTGACATAGACTTACTCATCTCTTTGGCAAAGTCTTCAATCTCTACTTTGCTCAGTTCATTAGACAAAATGCCTTGAGTAGTCCTGTCATCTTTCCCTTTGCTCCTCTCTTTGGCAATATTCTCAGCTTGTCTAGCCCTCAACTTTAGATATTCATCTAAATTTCTTGGCTTTCTGTAACCAAAGAGAGATGGAAAGTCAAGTTTTGTATTATCCTCTGCTTGAAGAATGATTCAATTT
This sequence comes from Scalesia atractyloides, assembly GCA_947069175.1. NCBI lineage: Eukaryota > Viridiplantae > Streptophyta > Magnoliopsida > Asterales > Asteraceae > Scalesia > Scalesia atractyloides. Next base: position 42,044,123 of record CAMTDV010000003.1, on the reverse strand, counting down.
CTTTTCGCACAACCATCAATTCCAGAGGATATTCGGCAACAAAAGGTATGATGGATGTTGGTTGATAAATGGTTGGAAGTGAAGCGGTTTTAGGTGGAGATGATGAGGATAGTGATGAAGTGATTGGTTTTGATGACAAAGGGTTTGGTGATGGAATCTCATCATCATCTTCAACAACAGAAGTTTTCATTTTGCGTTAGAATTTGATTTGTGGTGAAGGTGGCCGTGTTGGAATTCTTGGTGGTGTGGATAATGGCTGAGTTAAAATTTGAAAAGTGTGTTGAGTAGTGGATTGGGTAACATCTGCGGAAGCAATATCAGCTACAACATTTGCTATGATAGCATCTGCTACTCCAACATTTGTTGGATGAGTTGGTGAAGGTTTCTTTGGTGTGGGTCTTTGTTTATTTTGAGTGGTGGTGTTGGTTTAGTTGGAGCAGAGGATACACTTGGTGTTTGCCCATCAGTGGTTTTAGGAGAGGTAGTTCTTGACTGTCTATCTTAATTCATCACCTAATTTAATAGGATCACCTGAACTCCTACCTGGGGTAGTTGTATTTGGATCATTTGCAAGAGTAAACTCCATAGTATCAGAACCAAATGCCCTTTTTTCTTGGTTTTGGGGACTTCCAACTAGAACAGAGGTTACAATTAAAGCCTCAACGTTGTTGACTTCAAGGAAGTCTTATGAATGTAACAACTATCCAATTGAGAAACAGTTGTTTCACCAATTGTAGTAGCTGCTTCACTTGAACTACCACCAAGAGTGACTTGTAACTCAGGGCGTGTAACCTCCTCAGCTGTTTCTGGGTTAGCAACGAGATTTAACTCAGACTCAGTCACATAAGAGGAACTGATTTGTGTCTGACCTCTCTCAATTGCATGAAATAGAGGTATGATAGTAGGTGGAATTGAAGGTGATGCTTGTGGAGTAGAAAGAGAATTTGCCCTGGGAGAGGGGCTTGAGAAAGACTTTCAAGTTAAATATCTGCCTCATAGTGTGGTATCCTTGTGCTTACAACTTGTTCCTTTTGTGAGGAATCCAGAGGAGTATGGCTGGGTGGAGATCTTTATTCCAACTGCTGTGAGGAAGTAGCAGCAATGGTTTCAGGTGACTTTTATGTTGTCACATGTATAAAGTCTAGGATCTCATCTTCCAGATTTACCTTTTTGTGTTTCTGTTTGGAGGGCTGTTTAGATTGGAAAGGTTACTTTTTGGTTTTAGTTCGTGTGGGTTTCACAATACCAGTGGTGTTGTCATGATCACTAACAGTGGGCTCAACAACAAAGGTTTGAGCTTGTGATGTGGACTCATCTAAATTTTGCACATCCCCCTTTGCTTGTGTTTTTCAAAACCTTTGACTCTTGATTTTAAATTTTTGTAATGGTTTTATTTGTTAAACTATTCATTTAGAAAACAAATCCTTGTTGAAAATCCTTCTAAGGAACTTATTTTTGAAGATAGTAACTCAAAAGCCTAGGATAGATAAGAAAAGCTTTATTTTTTGATACTTTATTAAAATTTTCCACCAAAACCACAAACAATGTCTTGGATAGATTAAAATCAGAATTTGTCAAAATAGCATATCCCAGATACTAAATATTTTGTGGAATCTCATTATGAGGTGGTCTTTGCTAAAAGACATAGAAGTAGGGTATGGAAAAAGAACCTCATTTCAGCAGGGAATTTTGGTTTAAACATTGTAACACCGGTCAATTGACCTTCATACCACGTTCTATGAATTTAGTGTGCATGTCTGTTTTAGGAAAAGAAGTTTTCCCTTTTTGGTCATTCAGACCAAATGTTGTGGAAATTGAAGATGGGGAAATTTGGACAAGGGTTTCTCTGCCTTTAGAAGTAATAGCATACGACTTTTTGTTTTGTATTTCAACTTTAGAATTTTTCAGAACTGTCGAAGAGTATCCACATAGACAGGTGAATTTGCAAGTAGAATTGTTTTGTATTTTGACGATGTGAGAACATGGATTATTGAGTGGAAGGAAGTGTTATTTTCCCTTTTCTCGAAAATGGGAAGATAGTTGTGTGGAGTTTTGATTTGCCGAGCCATGATCAGAGATGGAAGTGAAGAAAGAAGAGGATGAGAGTAATGGAAACCGCTTTGGAATTTTGAATTCGAGTTAGCAAGTGAAAAGCTCTGTTTGGATGGAACATGGATTTATAAATGGCAAAAAGCGAATGCTAACATGGCATCAGTTTCAAAGATCTGATGGCTAACATCTATCCACGTGTAAACTCAGCTTTGATAATGGATGACAGTTGTTTGGAAACCTATGCTGGAGACCAGCAGTGGTTGTGAACAGTGGACATGAACAGTGGTGATTTTATACTATAAAATGATAGATATCAGTGGATAAGGTAAAAAATGGTTTAGCCCAAGTAGTGCATGTGAATAGTGGACATGAACAAAGGATACACTTTCAACAGTGGATATATTTTCTTAGCCAAACAGAGGTTTTTGAGAAACAGTGGTTAGGTGTGACATACGACAAAATACCAAAATACTAGTAAACCCGTACAACTTAGACAGCTATTACATTAGTAATTTTCGACTTGATTTTATTTAATTGAGTCTTAAAGGTCTAGGAATTTCAAAATCACAGCTTAGTATGATAACAAACCCGCCACAATTAGAAACATATAAACTTATATCCTAGACTAGCGACGGAAACGCGAACACACTGTACATGTTAAGACTAGTCGCGGTACAGTCTGACATGGCAAAAACAAGAAATTAAGTATGTCCATGATAATTATTATATGGGAACATTAGTTGGAAATAATGTGCAAATATTAGTTTTCGAAGAAATTTTTATTAAAACACCAAATTATCGGTCCGCAGAAAAATACATCAATTTTGCTGAATGTACAGCACTCCGCATAACGAAAACAACAAATGTCCGAAACTCAAAAATAAAAATTATTTATCATAAATGATATGTAGGGTATTAAAAACAATACAAAACCCTTATTTAAACTTTAGGTTGTTAAGCTACACAGTAAATACCCGAAACAAAGCCGATACAAGTACTGCGTCTGAAATAACAAATTTATTAGTCCGTAGAGTTGGATTAATAAATTGGACAATAAAATTTGTACAAAGACAATTGTGTAGATAAAATTACATAAGAACACAAAATATCAGTATTTAACCCGGTACAAGACCTGAACCGAATCTATCAACCGAACAACGAAACAATTAGCCTAGTGAGTTAGTTTGACATATTATAACATCACTTTAGAGTGTTGAGCCATTAAACTTTATAACAAATAATATATATAAAAACATCCAAGTTCATAAAATTTATAAAAATATAACAAGTTTAAAAAAAATTAAAACCCAAACCCCCCCTTCCACGGTTTTGAGGTGGGTCCCCCACCCACCCACCTCCTCTAATGTGTTGGTAACTTGTGAAGATGATTAGTGTAGGCTAGGTGTAAGAAACATAATCAAAACGAACCCACTTACACTCCACCCGTCCTCATTTCCAACATCACCCAAAACTCTTCACCTCCTTCTTTCTCCCTCCTAAAAATATGCCATACCTTCATCCAACATATTCATCTTTTTCAAATTCAAACTCAAAGATTACTAGCAAGTATGGAGGTGCATGAATGATTCAAAACTTTTGTAAGACTTGAATTCTCACTTGGAGCATTTTCTCAAGACTTGAAGCTCTTGGATCATCATCTTTTCTTGATATTATCATCACTTTCATCTTGTTCATCTAGCTAGTAGTAAGCTTCATATTTTATTATTACATTCTTACATTATGATAAGTACAAGATCATCTTGAAATTTCACATAAAAATCATCTAAAAACAATGACAAGAATAGACATATTAATATGATTATTTAACTTATTTGATGATCTTGAAGTTGTCATTTTTGTAGTAGAAGTAATCTTGCATTTTATGGTTGAAAATGAAGATCTAAACACATGCATGTTTAGACCTAGCAAGATCTACCAACAAAAATGTTATGAGCATGATTTATGCACTTAAAATGGTCATATGCATTATACAAAATATAGATTGTTATTTAAAACTCATGATCTACAAATTTTGTTGAAAAGTTGTAATAAAGTTTCAATTTTTAGAAAGATCATGAACATGCACTTATTTTTGGAAGTGATATAAACATGTCTACACACTTAAAAAGATTTCATATACTACATAAAGTATGAGTTTTTATATAAAATGAATAATCTAATAGTTTTATTAATATGTGATAATAAAGTTTCATTTCTGGAAATTTTAGAACCACTACAAGTTCATAACATTTCTTGTTAAAGATTTATGATCTAGAAGATTAGGCATTATACTTGATCATTATTTGAGTTGAAAATGGTTTAAAACATGGGAAAGTCCATAGTTTAGGAGAAACTATGGCAACAAATTTTTAAAAATTTGTCATGATTAAAGTATGGTTAAACTAAAAATTTTGAATCACTAAGGATTTTAATCATGATTAAACAAAAAATTGGATGAAAAAGTTTAAATAGAAATTTCAAGAGTTTTTCTGAAACTAAAATGGATAAATATATATTTTTAGATGAAATATATATTTAGTTATGATCAAGTATGTGTGTGTGTATTTTGTGTATAAATATTATGTATTTAGACCAAGTAGGAATAAAATACAAAAATACAAAATTTCACAAAATGTACAAGAACTTATATATATACTTAAAACATGAAAAGTATAAATATTTTTGTCCAAACATGGACGTAAACTAACAAATCGGAAAATAAGAAAATTCAGACAAAAACGGACAATTTGGACATATCAAACAAATAAAACGACACAAACCAAACAAACGACATGGACGACACAAATAATGCGAACGAAGCGGGCGACACAAACGACACGATCAAAACAAACAAACCATCACGCACTATATAAATATATGTATACAAGAATTTTTAAAAATAAACTTATTCAAGATACTAGTAGTTTTATAAAATTATTCTTATAAATTATTACTAGTAATATTTAAACATGGATTAAGTCCAATTAAATACACCATATGGGCTAGCCCACTTTTATAAACTGAATTGGGCTAGAGCCCCCTTTTATAAACTGAATTGGGCTAGAGCCCACTTTTATAAATTAAATTGGGCTAGAACCCACTTTTATAAACTGAATTGGGCTAAAGCCCACTTTTATAAACAGAATTGGGCTAAAGCCCACTTCCATAAACTATTTTGGGCTAGGCCCACTCTTACATGATTAATTTTGGCCAGACACACTTTAACAAACCTATTTTGGGCTTGACCCACTTTAAACAAATTCATTTAGGCTAAGCGCACACATATAAAACAAGTTGGGCTAGGGCCACACATATAAAAATAAGTTGGGCTAGGCCCACACATATGAAACATAATAATTAAATTCTTATACTTAACCCTCAGGCTAGACCCACTCAAACACGAAAGATATGGAATACATATATGAAGTGTGTATATATATATATACAAACAAAGAAAACAAACAAACACAAGTATAATTATGAATTCAAGATAAACACTTGTACGAAAACGATCATAAACCTAAGTGTCTAATGGAATTAGAACACTTGTAGGTTGAGAAAACAAACAGAGAATCAAACAATACATAGAGATTTCCACGGAAAACGAATCTGTGAGTTCATGTTTCCCCTTTTTATTTAATCGTATAAAGGTTTTAAACGTTCAGGGAGAATACACGTTTCAAATGGGTATGACTATTTTTAAGTAATGAAAATAATTAGATCACATGTCGATAAGGCTCAAGCATTGGGACCATTAATGGATAACAAGAACCGAGGATTGGGTTTGGGCGAGCCCCACTCTATTACGGCAACAATAACAAATAGTAATAGAGTGCTTTTGTGTCTAAAACGAGTGTCCCCGACATAATAAATCGTCAAGGTTTAGTTGCCACCTTATTCGCCATACAGATTAATGTCCTTGCAAAACACTAATGATCTTACAAGTTTCATTTGATTACATACCATATTCAATACTTCAAATATTTTCAAAAATTATTTGATGCAAATTAACTACATGAATTCACCAGCTTTTGTTGACGTTTTTCAAAACTAACATGTATTACAGGTAACTAGTGGACAACTTTGGATACATATGTTCATGTGTTTTGAAGCCAAGTAGTTTGATGTCATCCAGTTTTTGGTTATCATGTTCGTAAAACTTATTTTTTGAACATTGTCATTGAAATTATACTAAGATTTCAAAACTGTAGTTTATTGTAAATTTGGTTCAAATAAAATGTATGGATGAACACTTTATTATGTTTTACAATTGTCGTTTACTTGGTTGAATGCAACAATTGCCGCTCTGGCCACACCTTACACACGCTTCCGCAACAACGAAAATCGGGGTGTGACAGACATGGTATCAGAGCTTCAATTGTAGTGAACTATGATTCTTTTGAATCAAGTCTACAATTTCAAATGGCCATTTTATAAAAAGTCGAATAAGTCATTTTCAAAATCATAACAAGTGTTTTTCATTTGCATTATCACAAATGTCCACTAGTACCGAACTAAAATTTGAAACTATAATGCAAGGACATTATACGAGTTAGTCTATGAGGATTAGACACGATAACAATAAGATTGATCCAAACAATTCATGAGAAAACTTACAACAAAACCAATATACAATTGCCCAAAAATGTATTATAAGTAATAATTGTTTACCCATGAGTTGTACGGATTATTTTGTCAGGACCATGTCTTCCAATACTAGTACCGACATTGATTCCACAGGATTTATCTTAGACGCTGATTACATAACACTACACGACCCCGTTCCACCCATCATCATCATCATCTCTGATGACGACCTCTTGAACGATGAATGGATGAACATTGACTTTCAGCCCATTGCCCTTCCTAAGCCTGTTCCAGCAGATGTCCCTTTAGAGAATGATATACTAGTTGTACCTTGCTATCATGAGATGATTATCTATGGTCACCCTGAGGGTGAACATGTTGTTGCATATGATCTCATACCACTTAATGTGGTAGGTCCATTGGACGAGGATATCGATGAGAACGACCACCTCAATCCTCCTGTTATTAACGATGATGACGATATCATCCCGGTCGTACATGTTGACCACCTCGAGGACGACCTCGGTATTGGGTAGGACTTTGACAGAGCTATATTAGAGGTAGCTCAGCCTGAGATCTCGGTTGTTGAAATCTCATCTTCTGCACCATCCACACCTGAGACACCATCACCTATGCTTTCACCCGATACCGTTTTACAACCATCTTCAGATACTCCACCTATACATGTTGATCCCTTTTTATCGGACACATTCCCCACTGATCATTTATCTGAGTCTGCACCACCACTTTATTCTATGGGAGATATTACACACCACAATGATAACCCGATACATCACCTTTTGCTGAACGTCTCATTTTACTCTTGGTAGTACTTCTCAGTCTACTGATCATGTACCCCCTTATCCTTTTGCTGGATCTTTTTCTACTATTTCACACCAGCTTTTAGTTCTTATCAGGACCCATTTGCTGCAGGGCCATCACATGTTTCACACAGTCATTCTATGACTGAGTATCCTCTTTTTATTCTGACCCTACTGCTGGAGATTTGTCTCATCCCCCACCACATGTGCATAGTACTATTGCATACCCCTCACCTTACTATCCTGTTCCACATATTCAGCCACCTCCGGGCATGAGCCCATCCGATCCGTACCACCCGAACCATTGACCACCTACCACCATCGAGTATAGGGTCATATCCACCGAGATACAGCTCGGTATCTTGTTTTGACGGTTTCATGAGCTTAGTGCTCAACTTTCTTCTATTCAAGCATCTCAGAGTGCTCCATCGTCATCATCCCAGCCACCGCTACCTACATCATCACCTCCTCCACCACCACCACCACTACCGATATCTCCGCCACCACCATCACCATCTGTATACTCACTTCCACCACCCTATGTTGTCTCTTCATCTCATGAGAGGCGTATCAGTGCTATCGAGGAGGAGATAGCATATTTTCGTGGTGTGATACGCGCATCTTCACCCCCACCCCTTCTATCTATCTAGATTTGGTATGAGATCATGTTTTGAGGGTAGTACCCTTACCCGCTTGGTTGAAGAATGAAGATTATGAAGATATATATATGTGTGTGTGTGTGTGTGTCAACTTGAAGATTTTGAAGAAATGATGTGAAGAAAAATACTTACTTATTTTGTATTGTCTATCACTTGTATTCTGGAGCGATGTAACTCGGAGTTATTTTTGTTCTTCACAAAAAAAATTATGCCACAGGTCGACAATATATATATGTGAAAGTTAGTATCTTTTCTTTTATTATGCATTGATATTATTTATGATGTGATGATTATCGTATGGAAACCTTGTGTGAAGAGATGATTCAATTTATTCGATTTTTATACATTAGTATACTTTATGATGACGTAATTATTCAACTTGAGTGCATGAATGACAATATTTATTTAAATATTTGTCTAATCACTTCTATATGTTATATATATGAAGATCATGGCACTAAAAAGAAGAAATATACGCCGACGTTAACCAACCTCTCTACCTGCATCACAAGCTGAACTAGATGCTCTGTTGAACCAGCGAATCGCTGACGCTATCGCACAACATGAGACTAACCGTACCAATCAAGATAACGAATCTAGAATTCAAACCCCACCAAGAGTTCAAAATCTTGCTAACGGTTGGTTATTCATAACCTTACCAAAAGGAATTGTCATTAATATTTATTTGTGAAAATGTATATTTTTGACAATCTTTGTAAACAAACATTTCAGGATGCACGTACAAGCAATTTTTGGATTGCAAGCCACTCAACTTTGATGGCACTAGCGGTGCTGTGGCATTTGTATGATGGACGAAAAGATGGATTCTGTGATCCGTATGAGAAATTGTTCTCCTAATCAGAGAGTTATGTATGTTTGGGTTTTTTTTATTGACGAAGCTCTTTCATGGTGGAATCTACAAGTGTAGACACTAGGAGATGCAACCGCATATGCTATTACATGGGAAAGATTGAAGGACATGATGAGAGAAAAATATTGTTCAAGAGCTGAATTGCAGAAGCTGGAGATGGAATTTTGGAATCTAATGATGATTGGATCTGACATTTATAGCTATACTCAACGTTTTCACGATCTCTCTCGGGCTGTTCCGTATATGGTAACTCCTGAATTCAAACGAATTGAACGTTACATTTAGGGATTAGCCCCGAAGATTCCGAGTATGGTTACATCATCGCATCCTGCACCTATCACCAAAGCTATAATAATTGTCGCGAGTCTTACCGAAGAGGCGGTAAGACTGAATAAGCTTTCAAGAAAAGGTGCCGAGAAGCCCAAGGAGACACATGTGGAGTCATCTTCGCATGACAACAAGAGAAAATTTTCTCATTTTAAAAAGGGATCAAGACCGAGAAACAAGAGAAAGAAACCCCCTGCAACCAGAGGAGGTAAAGCATTTGTAGCCACAACAGAAACTGGACCAAAAGGTTATGCCGGGAACGCACCAAGGTGCAACAAATGTAGATATCATCACTATGGTGGATGCCGAACCACCAAGTGTGATAAGTGCGGAAAGTTAGGACACCGCACTGAGAATTGTTGGGGAAACAACAAGGGAGGTAGGAACATAGAGAAGAGAGAAAGCAACAGTGGAAATGGAAACGAGAAAGGAAAGAACCAAGGTTGCTATGGTTGCGGAGATTTGGTCATTTTAGGAAAAATTGCCCAAAAGAAAACAAAGGTCACGGTCGAGCCTTTGTGATAGGAGCCTGAGAAGCACGCCAAGATCCTAATGTGATCACAGGTACGTTTCCTATCAACAATCACTTTGCATCTATTTTATTTGATACTTACGCAGATTACAGTTTTATATCTTTAGAGTTCAAAGATATACTTAGAGTTAATTCAAATAAATTAGACATTCCTTTCACTATCGAACTAGTGAATGGAAAAAATAATTGAATTTGCAGAGATTGTTAAAGGAGGCTCTTTAGAGCTTGGTGGACAAAAATTTAACATCGACTTATTACCTGTTCAAATAGGAAGTTTCGATATCGTAGTTGGTACGGATTTGTTATCCAATAACCGAGCTGAAGTCGTGTGTTGTGATAAATTCATTCGTATTCCTCTTCCTAATCACGAAATACTTCTTGTTCATTGCGATAAAAATGAAACACAAGTACGAGTTATCACTTGTATATGAAAGCTCAGAAGTGCTTACGGGAAGGATGCATAACATTCTTAGCACACGTAGTTGATAAGAAAGCTAAGGAGCCGAAACTTGGGGGGATCCCTGTTGTGAAGGAATTTCCTGAAGATTTCCCAGAAGACTTGCCGGGAGTGCCACCACAACGACAAGTCGAATTTCGTATAGACTTAATTCCAAGAGCCGCACCTGTTGCAAAATCCCCTTACCGATTAGCTCCTTCAGAAATGCAAGAGTTATCAGCGCAACTTCAAGAGTTGTTGTATAAAGGTTTCATTAGACCAAGCTTCTCACCCTGGGGAGCTCCAGTTTTATTCGTGAAAAAGAAGGATGGAAGTTTTAGGATGTGCATAGACTATCGAGAATTGAATAAGCTCACGGTCAGTATCCATTACCGAGGATCGATGACTTATTTGATCATGTTTCTATTCGAAGACTGACTTAAGGTTAGGATACCATCAGCTTAGAGTTCAAGAAGAAAGTACTCTTAAGACGACATTCTGAACTCACTACGGTCATTACGAGTTCCTTGTTATGCCTTTTGGCTTAACAAACGCACCAGCAGTGTTCATGGATTTAATGAACCGTGTGTGCAAACCATACCTTGATAAATTCGTGATAGTGTTCATCGATGACATATTGATATATTCACGAAACAAGGACGAACACGAACATCATCTTAGAACTATTCTAGAGTTATTGAAGAAGGAGAAACTATATGCAAAATTCTCTAAATGTGAGTTTTGGCTTCACGAAGTTCAATTTCTCGGACATGTAGTCAATGAGAAAGGCATACATGTCGATCCATCTAAAATAGAAGCCATCAAGAATTGGAACGCACCAAAGACACCAACCAAACTACGTCAATTTTTAGGATTGGCCAGTTATTATCGGAGATTCATTGAGAACTTTTCAAAGATCGCACAACCTCTAACTTCCCTCACTCAAAAGATAAGAAATTTGATTGGGAAGAGAAACAAGATGCAACTTTTCAACTTCTTAAGGAAAACTATGTGATGCACCAATTCTATCACTTCCGGATGGCACAGACGACTTTGTAGTTTATTGCAATGCATCATATCAGGGATTAGGATGCGTGTTAATGCAATAAGAGAATGTTATTCCATACGCATCACGTCAATTAAAAGTCCACGAGAAGAACTATACCGCACATGACCTAGAGTTAGGTGCAGTGGTATTTGCATTAAAAATATCGCGTCATTATCTTTACGGCACCAAGTGCATGATTTTTACTGTTCACAAAAGTCTTCCAACACAAATTTAACCAGAAAGAGTTAAATATGTGCCAAAGGCGTTGGCTTGAATTGTGGAATGACTATGATTGTGAAATCAAATATCATCCGGGCAAAGCGAATGTTTTCATGGATGCCTTGAGCCGAAAAGAACGAGTAAAGCCCCTATGTGTACGATCATTAGGACTCATAATTCACAATAACTTCACCTCTCGAATTCATGACGCCCAACAAGAAGCACTAGGGACGGAAACTTTAAAGAAGAGATGTTTAAAGGCATGGAAATTGTTGATACAGTTTTGTGTATGTCGCTTGTTCTTAATTACAGTTGTAATTGTACGGTCTTTGCTCAAGTGTCTGTATAGGTTTGGTCGTGTCGAATAGATCGAGATATCCTTCTATCTTGATCTAGTATGACATCTTAGCTTGTTTGTGTTAATAAGTTGCATGTGTGCATACTGATAAGTCTTGTGTACGTCATGTCTAAACACGTTCTCCAAGAAGAAGAATTTTGTGCTAGTCAGAATTTTCGTACGAATCAGGTGATTCGTACGAAATACTTGATTAACCAGTGTGTTACTTGTTTCGTATGAAATAAGTATTTCGTACGAAACAGCTGTCACGCACCAAATTCTGGAGTTCTGTCTCGTGTGAAATAGTGTGTTCCATATGTCTGGATTGGTGACTCGTACGAATCTAGACGGACACTATATAAGCTGACTTGTACCTCTTAGTGAGGGTCAGCCTTTTGTTAACTGGTAGACTCGCGTGTGAGAGTTGGTTGGACCAGAGAGTTTGTTATCCTTTTAGTTTGATATCTCTGAAGACGAAGACACAAGAACACATCAAGTTTGTTTGAGTCTTACGAGCATTGTGTGTATATGTTTGTAGTTGTTCTCGATCATTAATCAAGATAGTGAATCTTTGGTTACCCCGTGTTCTTTACTTTGCTTTGGTTGCATGCACACTTGGATTCCGCACTTGTGTGTATGTCATTTGAATAAGAATTGGTTTAACACCATCCGCAGGTGGACCTACAAGTAGTATCAGAGCTTTGGCTCTTTCCTTGTTCAAAACTGGTTTAGTTGTGTCTGAGCTAGTTTGAAGATTTATGAAGTGTTCTTGAATCTCCAGCAGAAAACATAAGTTTTGGATAGTTAACTAACTTAAAACTTGGTTAAAATCTGCTGCATTCAGAAAATTTTATGGTAAAATTTTTTTGAAGAACACCCTTGAAGAAGAAATCTGCAAAAATTTGAATCTGATTAGTTTTGGTAGGGCTGACATTTTCTGACTTGGATCTGGACTTGGACTGTGGACTGTTAAAATCTGTGTTTAACTAAAAGTGGGTAAGACAACAAGTATTTTCGAAAAAGCAGGTCTACACAAGAAAGGAAATTTCTCACCAAACCATTTCTGAAAAGATTCCTCTGAAAAACGCTGACAAAACAGTTTGTGCGACTGAAAAGTTTCGTACGATTCATCTGAACCGCATGAAACACTTGATCCGCACGAAATAACTATTTCTCACGAAACATCCTGTTTTGCACGAAAAAGTTGTTTTATCCGCACGAAATCAGTTTCGTACGAATTACCTTTGTTACTGTTTGTTTTTCGTGTTTTTCAATGCTTTGTGATTTTAAGAAGTTGTCATATTTTCAGATCTGTGAACTGTTAAAAGGTAATTATAATTGTTAAACTTTAAAACCTTTAAATTTTCATTAAACAAGAAAATATAATGAGTTCTAACCCGTGGGATTGGAGTTGTTCAAGCTCAAATCAGGAGTCTACGCAAAGCTCCGCAACATCATGGGTAAAATCTTTGATGCCACAAGATACAACAATGATCTTTGCAAATCAGTGGGCATGTGTTGCGAATCAGAATCAAAGCATCCAAACTCTGTTAATGAGTGAAAGTGAAACAGGAAGTAATAACCGACCGCCGAAGTTAAATCACATGAACGATTATCCTTCATGGAAATGTCGTTTTCATACATATGTTCTCGGTCAAAACACGGAATTGTGGACGTGTTTCACTACCCCCTACAATGAAGCACTTGAAGAAGATGGATCGAATCCAACCTCATTGGCCAATCTAGTCGAAAGTGACAAGAAAGCTTACGATTTAGAGAAAAAGGCATTTGCTATCCTCACACAAGTTCTGCATAAAGACATTTATCATCAGTTTGTGTGTTGTACTACAACGAAAAATGTGTGGGACACTTTGGAAGCAAGAGGTGAAGGTAACACTGCTACCAGGAAGATTCGACATGATCTGCTTAAGAAAGAGCTTGAAGGTTTCATGTTCATGGAGAACGAAACCTTGAATGATATGACCACTCGGTTTGATCATCTTCTCAGTGAATGTACTCGTATAAAGTGTTAGCAGCACCACAAGAAATTGTGATACGATTTGCTGATGCTTTACCACCAAAATGGGGTCAATTTATTGATCTTTTAAAACATACAGGTGTTTTGGACTCAATTAGTATTTATGAATTTGTGCAGAAACTGGAGAACAAGAATGAAGAAGAACTCTGGAAGGCACAACGAGTCTCTACTCCACAAAACCCTGAAATGAATTTTGGAGGTATTAATGCAGGTACAAGCTCAAGTCAACAACCGAAGCTGCAGACCGCGTTTGTGTCAAACGTGAACCCTTTTCTACCCCAACCAGTTCAAACAAGTCAGTCTACAGGTTCGAGCAATCAAACCTATGAACAGGCTTTTGATCCGAATGCCTTCCTTCCACAGCCAAGGGATTTAGCGCATAAAGCTCCACAGCAAGCTCCTCAACAAGCTTTCTGTGGAAGCAACAGTCATCAGCAAATCCCAACACTGTCAAACTTGACACGTCAAATCTCTCCAAAATCAACGTAGAAGTTGCATAGGAACATGCGGAACTTCTAAATACCATGGTCAGTGCGTATTGTGGTTTAGTCGCAGGTCAAATAGGGAACATCAATTTGACAAATGAAGACTATGAACAAATTGACCGAGATGAAATGGAGCTGATGGACATCAAGTGGGCATTTGCAAGTGCTATGAGAAGAGCGAAGGATTATATGAGAAGAACAGGTAGAACCAGTTTGGAAAGCAAGAAGGATACAAAATACGGCTTTGACAAAACCGCCGTCATGTGCTTCAACTGCGGAGAAAGAGGTCACTTCAAGCGGGAAAACGCAAGACCCAGCAAGGAAGGAAATCACAACCCCTTTCGTAATCAGTCTCAACCATCCAACACAGCACAGTACAACAATGAAAGAAGAATAGTAGCTGTTGGCAACTCTAAGAATACCAATCAATCAGGACCTTCAAACACGCACAAAGCTTTGGTAGTTCAGTCTGATGAAGGATCCGATTGGTCAGTACAGTTGGGAACAGAGAACAACGGAAGAACTTCATGCTATGCAAGGATCGTGGATCAAATCAAGCATGATCACAGCATCAACACTCCAAATAACGATGATACATCTGGGGATGCTGGTATTTCTGATGAAGAATGTTCAAGTTCAGATGGTTATGGATCTGATTCTGATGATAAGAAAGGAAGTGATGCTGAGGTTGAAAAGTTGCTAAGTGAAGCTGAGTTGTTAAAAAGTGAAAAGGAAGGTATGACGAGGAATGCAGAAGCTGCGGAAAAAGAGACAGAGAAACTCTCTACAGATGGTGCAGCTTTTCCTCATCACACTGCCTTTATGGTAAATGTGGAAGGTTCATCAAAACAGGTAAATTCTGACCCTCCTACTGTTTGCAATGACTGTGTTGAGTTGAAAATAAAATATGAAACCGTCAACAGTCATAATCAGAATTTAGTTGTTGAATTATCAAAATGCAAAGAGGCGAACTTGGCGCTAACTAGAAATGAAATAGAATTCAAATTTGTAATAGAAACCCTTAAGAAAAGTGTTTCTGAATTGACAAAAACAGTTTTGAATAAACAGACATGAATTAATAACTACATTAATCTCTTGGAAGAAACAAAGAAAGAGTTAGCCATCGCCAAATGCGAATATGATTCGATCAAACGCAAATTGGAAAGTTATTCTAACTCCCAATATGTTGTTGATCATATTATTGAAGTTCAAAAACTAAAGCGAGATGCTCAATGCATACGATATAAGTCGTGTCCACCCCCAATGAAACACAACTATACCAAAATGCCTGATGAAGAGGAGATGCATCGTTTTGAACCCTCTGTACCTTTGAATCCTGAGGAATTCGCAGCAGGGTTAGGGTTCAAACTAGGCAATTCCTCTCAAGAACCAAGCAAGCCAGAAAGTTCATCATCTGATGAAGAAGAGGATGATACATTAAATGATGAATCAAGAAATGATGATCAGGATCAACCTCTTGATGAAAGGAAAAGAGTAGAATCTTCTGCTACTTCTAGTACACAATCTGTTGAGAATCAAGAGACCGTTCCTAAGAAATCCGTGAAGACAAGTGTGTCTACACAAGAAGTAGATAATGTGTTGTATACCTTGGTTGGAGATAAGAAAATCTATTCAAACAAAGATTTTCCAATTAAAAACGTAAATCCAAGCTCTATAGATCAGGTTTTTTAGAAGTCAACACCCAAACCTGTAGAAAAGTAGAAGCCGACCAAATCACAACCATTATCCACTTCAAAAGAAAAACAATGGAAGCGAGTTGAAAAGCCTACAGTTTCTCAACCGAAGGTTGAAGCAAAAGGCTCTCGTTGCCAGAAAAAGGGCAAAACTGTCAAATTTGTGAGTTCTAAAGGTACCGATAAAGTCAAAAATTTTCAAGGAAAATCTAATGTTGATTTTGTAAAGAAAGTTAAGATTTTGAAAAGTCAAAACAATTACACCCAACTCACTGATGGAGGTAATGAAATGAACCTAGTACCTCAGGATCCACAAGTTCAACATCAAGCCGAGAAACACGATCTCCTAGTTTTGTTGAAAGGAGAACATTTTTCAAATGTGGAGAATTTGGCCACATTATAAAGGATTGTCAAAATCCGGCCAAATCAA
This sequence comes from Scalesia atractyloides, assembly GCA_947069175.1. Lineage (NCBI taxonomy): Eukaryota > Viridiplantae > Streptophyta > Magnoliopsida > Asterales > Asteraceae > Scalesia > Scalesia atractyloides. The sequence goes on along the minus strand of CAMTDV010000003.1, from coordinate 42,027,587 downwards.
GATGTATAGAGAAAACCACTCATGAATCAACTTGCAAACGGAAATCTGTTTCTCCGACACAAGATAAACGAGTTATTAAAGATCAAAAGAGAAACAAAAACGTAAACAAGTAAACGCAATTGAGAAAGCTTTATAATCGGATTCTTCAAATAAGGATCAAAGATCTTCAAAGTCAACAAAACCAGACACTGTTAAAACTTTAAATAATAGTAAATCTGGTAATAAACAAGGATCTTGGAAACAGAAGACCGGTAATGGTTCAAAAGGAGTTTCTCAGTTTGTTAATCATCAAGAAATTGAGATTACATTTCTCGATGATAAGGGACGACCCAAGACCACTAAGGCTTGGGTCCCCATCTCAAACTAATCTTGTTTGTGTAATGTGCAGGGTGTTCCGGGAGGAACTGTAAACAGTCATTGGATTGTTGACAGTGGAGCATCAAGGCACATGAAGGGCGACTTGCGGCTCCTATATGATGTGAAAAGTATTAGGGGTGGTTATGTTGCTTTTGCTGGTGACAAATGTGGATACATCACTGGAGAAGGAATTCTCTCCAATGGTATTGTGAGCTTCGACAAGATCAATTATGTGCGGCAAATTGATCACAATCTTCTTAGCGTTTCTCAAATCCGCGACAAGAAGTTCACGGTACATTTTGATGATGCCGGATGTTATGTGCTGAAGCATGGATTCAAAATCCCCAAGGAATGGATTCTCCTATCAGCTCCAAGAATTAATGATTTGTATATTCTTGATATGAACTAAGCTATTACAACATCTGCACAAGTCACATGTGTTGTCTCTAAAGCCACCGAGAAGGAATCAATCTCCTACCACAGACGTATGGGACACATTCACCTGAGGAAAATGAACTATTTAGTGAAAAACAATCTAGTGAATGGTGTACCAGTGAAGAATTTTCATCTTCAAGACGTTTGTGTATCATGCCAGAAAGGGAAGCAAGCAAGAAAATCCATCCCGTGAAGAAGATCAACACTGTGAATATGCCACTGGAACGTCTTCATATGGACCTCTTTGGACCTATGAAACACAAAACAACCTTTGGTGATTCTTATTGTCTGGTAGTTACTGATGACTATTCCAGATTCTCATGGGTAAACATGTTGGCACACAAGGGTGAAGTTCCTACTATCCTCAAGAATCTCCTGACTCTGTTAGAAAATTTGTACAATCTGAAAGTAAGGAGAATCAGAAGCGACAATGGCACGAAATTTAAGAATCAAGTTATGGATGAGTACTGTTCCTCAAAGGGTATTCTGCATGAGTACAAATCTGGATACACTCCACAACAAAATGGCGTCGCTGAGCGGAAGAATAGAACTCTTATTGAAACTGCAAGAACCATGTTAGTAGAATCAGAACTTCTCGTTCAATTTTGGGAGAAACTATTGCTACTGCGTGCTACACGATGAATAGAGTTCTAATGGTGAAGAGACATGGGAATACATGTTTTGAGTTGTCACATAAAAGGAAACCGGATATTTCTTTCTTAGAACCTTTTGGAGCTCCATGCACTATGGTCGACCCACATGGAAAGTTTGGTCCCAAGGCTATCGAAGGTTTCTTTCTTGGATATTGTACTCCTAATTTCCGGGTGTAGAATTTGTCTTCGAAGAAGATTGAAGAATGGGGTGAAGTCAAGGTTCAGAGATATACAGAAGCTACAAGAGCTCCGGGTGCTCCTTGGATGTTTAACTACGATGGGCTGTTTGACTCCTTTAATCTGCCAACTTTTGATAATGCAACAGCTGCTACTTAGATGTTATTGGAAAGTGATACTGCAGTAGACTCGTCATCAGTTCGACCAATTATTGTTAACCATCAAGTGTCGACTTCGGTTAACAATCTGGTTGAAAATGAGGAATTCGAAGACGCTGCGGATTATAATGTTTCATCAGAAGATGATGAGTTTCACGATGCAAATGAAGCTGCCTCTGGTGCGGTTCCTGGATTTTCAAATGATACGTCAAATATTCAACCTCAAGGAATGACTGCAGGTCAGGCATCTACAACGTCATCAAATCCAGCTCTCGATGTAACTATTGTTGTGAGAAACAAAGCGCGATTGGTTGTTCAAGGCTTTAATCAGGTCGAAGGGATCGATTACAATGAAGTTTATGCGCCATAAGAATCTTTTTGGCTTATGCGTCCTTCAAGAAGTTCACCGTTTATCAGATGGATGTGAAGAATGCATTTCTTCATGGTGTGGTAGAAGAGGAAGTATATGTTGAGCAACCGCCAGGTTTTGAAGATCCTCTCCATCCTGACAAGGTTTGGCTTCTCAACAAGGCGTTATATGGTCTTCATCAAGCTCCGAGGGCTTGGTATGAAACATTGTCTACCTATCTGTTGAAGAATGGTTTTCGATGAGGCCTGATCGACCGTACTCTCTTCATCAAGGAACGGGACGAGGATTTGCAGCTAGTACAGGTTTATGTTGATGATATTATATTTGGGTCTACTAACACTCGAATGTGCAAAGAATTCGAACAGGTTATGCATGAGAAGTTCGAGATGAGTGCTATGGGAGAAATGACTTTCTTTTTAGGTTTGCAGGTTCAACAATCAAAGGAAGGATTTTTATCCATCAAACCAAGTACGTCGGGGATATTCTCAAGCGATTTCAGATGGACGACTCAAAGCCTTTGGGAACTCTATTAGCTCAAAATCATTGGATTACTCCAGACGGAATGGGTGAACATGTAGAACCATCTCTCTATCGTGCTATGATCGGATCTCTCATGTATCTTACTGCTTCAAGACTCGACATAATATACCCAACATGCCTTCTGGCACGCTATCAATCTAGCCCGAAGGTTTCTCATTTGATGGCTGTAAAAAGGATCATTCGTTATTTGAAGGGACGCCCTGACACTGGTCTATGGTACCCTAAGGATGATAACTTTGATCTGATAGCATTCAGTGATTCTGATCATGGAGGCTACAAAATCGATGCAAAGTCAACAACAGCAGGATGTCAGTTCTTGGGAAATCGCCTAGTCACGTGGCAATGCAAAAAGCAGACTTGTGTAGCTACATCAACATGTGAGGCTGAGTATATTTCAGCTTCTAGTTGCTGCTCTCAAGTTCTATGGATTCAAAAGCAAATGCGCGACTATGGTTTTGAATTTCTTACTACTCCTATTTTTGTTGATAATGAAGCTGCTTTACAGATGACTCGGAATCCTGTACAGCATTCAAAAACAAAACATATTAAGATTAAGTATCATTTCATACGAGATTGTTATGAAAAGAGACTTATTGATGTTGTTAAAATCCACACTCATCACCAACGTGCAAACCTTTTTACCAAAGCCTTTGATATATCACGTTTTGATTATCGACTTTTGGTCAATGGCATCAAGGTGAAACCTGAATAACTCAACCAAGGCTAACTATTTTTGTATATACTTTTCTAAAAATCTAAAACTACAAAAAGATTTTCAGTTTTATATTTTAGGGGGAGTAAGTTTAAGAAAATACAAAAATATGTCTTTTATTTACCTTCTTTGTTTAAGGGGGAGAAAATTCGGAAAAATACAAAAACATTAAAAAAAATCAAAAATGAGTTTCTTGGATAAGTTGAAGATGATGAAATTCATCGGTAAATCTGTCAGAAATGGTTAAAAGCATATAAAGAAGATTGATAAGTAGCTTTTACTAATGATGTATCGGTAGGCTCACAATCAGACTAAAATGTGCAGGTTAATATAAACCTAACAGACAGAACGCCAAGTGGGAACCATTCATTGGCATATGGTCTTGGTACCGAAATTTCATTTGATAGAGTGCCGATGATCTGAGATATACGGTCTTTATGCTGGCTTATCATCTGGGTATCATGATTGAATCTTTTGCCGAAAAATAACAGTGATGCAAGTCTAGAACTTCCATGATATCATACGTGTACATACAACGTACGACCTTCAAATAAGTGATAAAAATATCACATCCTCAAATAAGTGATAAAATATCACAGCTTTATGCGAGAGCTAAGCTCGTCTCTTTGTCGGTACGATGGTACTAACCTGTTCACGGACTTACTCCTGTGCCCTGCATGCATATGAAAGTCAAGTTCCTCATCAATAAGTGATTAAATCACAAAGGGCTTGTTTTCAATAAAAAATAAGTGAGTATCTCACATCATTCATATACGTAAAAAACAGATGATAAAGCAGTATACTCACCGGTAAGATTTTCTCTCGTGCATATCTTGATACGGGAATGTGTCATGATGTGGTTGAACACCGGCTAGTAAGTATAAATCCATACCTTAATCATATCTCCTAATCATGATTACATCTGATAAGTCTGAGCTTACGTGGACAAAAATACCGATAATCATAGTTAAATACTTATCTGTTTAATGTTGAAAACCAAATATTGTTTTTGACAAAGATTAAATTGCTGGTATGATTCCTTTACCTTGAAACTCGAAAAAGATTGTAAAATAGATATATAGTTTATCTGTATATTTTGATTTTAAGTCTAGTTTACTTAGTTGCTTATGTAGTTACTTTTTGAAAGTTAGCCAAAGTTGATACTCGAAAGTTTTCTACCAAGATACGCCAGAAAACCATTTGTTTGATATCGCAACTTCATAAAGTAATATCTTGCAACAAGTAATCCATCAAAGAAATCCAAAATCTGAAATTCGTTTGAGTATGTGTATCTCATACGGATGAACCTATTCATTTGATTTGACTTGGTCAGTTGTTTTTCTCAAATCAGCTGCTGGATACGACTGTGTGTATCTCGTTCAGGGAATACAATCATACGAAGAATTTGTGATAAATCTTTCGTGTGTATTCCCTGATAAATTTGTGTTCTAATTATATATTTGTCTATTGAGTACAAATTGATACAAAAGAACATAAACAAAGACCAGCAACGAAGAAATCTGACAAGTCAGAAGAGGAAACAAGAAAGATTTGAAGTTTCTTAGAAGTTCTAAGACCTGATGCTCTAATCATTGGATAGAAGATCTATCAATGAATAGCAGATCTTCAAGGGGAGTTTGTTGATACTCCAAACCATTCCTGTGAAGACCAACTCATGAAGACCAAAGATCGAAGACCGAAGACCAAGCAACATCTAGGGGGAGTTTGTTGATACAGTTTTGTGTCTGTCGCTTGTTCTTAATTACAGTTGTAATTGTACGGTCTTTGCTCAAGTGTCTGTATAGGTTTGGTCGTGTCGAATAGATCGAGATATCCTTCTATCTTGATCTAGTATGACATCTTAGCTTGTTTGTTTTAATAAGTTGCATGTGTGCATACTGATAAGTCTTGTGTACGTCAAGTCTAGAGACGTTCTTCAAGAAGAAGAATTATGTGCTAGTCAGAGTTTTCGTATGAATCAGGTGATTCGTACGAAATACTTGAGTAACAAGTGTGTTACTTGTTTCGGACGAAATAAGTATTTCGTACAAAGCAGCTGTTACGCACCAAATTCTGGAGTTCTGTCTCGTGTGAAATAGTGCGTTCCATATGTCTGGATTTGTGATTCGTACGAATCTAGACGGACACTATATAAGCAGACTTGTGCCTCTCAGTGAGGGTCAGCCTTTTGTTAACTAGTAGACTCATGTGTGAGAGTTAGTTGGACCAGAGAGTTTGTTATCCTTTCAGTTGGATATCTCTGAAGACGAAGACACAAGAACACAACAAGTTTGTTTGAGTCATACGAGCATTGTGTGTATATGTTTGTACTTGTTCTCAATCATTCAAGATAGTGAACCTTTGGTTACCCCATGTTCTTTACTTTGCTTTGGTTGCATGCACACTTGGATTCCGCACTTGTGTGTATGTCATTTGAAGAAGGAACTGGTTTAATACTATCCGCAGGTGGACCTATAGAAAAACATCTAGAACCAAAAGAGAACGGAGCCTTATACATTATGAGTAGAATTTGGGTACCTCGTTTTGCCGGTCTTCGAGATCTAATTCTAGATGAAGCTCATAAATCCAAATACTTGATACATGGCGGAGCGGATAAAATGTATCATGATCTTAAAGAATATTATTGGTGGCCAAGTGTCAAAGGTGATATTGCAACTAATGTCGGAAAGTGTCTAACATGTGCTAAAATTAAGGCCGAATACCAAAAACCTTTAGGATTGTTACAACAACCTGAAATTCCCACTTGGAAATGGGAACAAATTTCCATGGATTCTAACTAAATTACCCAGGACCTCTCACGGTCATGACATGATTTGGGTAATTGTTGATCGATTAACCAAGTCAGCTCAGTTCTTACCAGTACGTGAGAAAGATAAGACTAAGAAGTTAGCTGAACTTTATCCCAAGGAGATTGTGGCAAGGCACGGAGTGCCTATTTCGATAATCTCTGACCGTGATGGTCGTTTTGTATCAAGAATTTGGCAATCACTTCAAAAGGCTTTTGGATCTCGCTTATATCTAACTACAGCCTTTCATTCCCAAACTGACGGCCAAAGTGAATGCACAATTCAAACTTTAGAAGACATGCTTCGTGCTTGTGTGATGGAATTAGGAGGAAATTGGGACACTCACTTGCCATAAGTGGAGTTCTCTTACAATAACAGTTACCACACAAGTATTCAAGCTGCTCCATTTGAAGCATTATATGGACGTAAGTGTCGATCTCCGTTATGCTGGCGGAGATGGGAGATAAGAAAATGATAGGACCAGAGTTAGTCCAAGAGGCTACTGATAAAATATTTAAAATTCGGGAACGTATCAAGGCGGCCCGAGACCGACAGAAAAGCTACCCGAATAAACGCCGCAAACCGTTGTCTTTCGATGTTGGAGACAGAGTGTTGTTAAAAGTTTCACCTTGGAAAGGTCTAGCTAGATTTGGGAAGCAAGGAAAACTAAGCCCAAGATACATAGGACCTTTTGAGGTTTTGGAAAAAGTTGGAACAGTTGCTTACAAGTTAAGATTACTAGAAACTCTTAACAACGTCCACGATGCCTTTCACGTGTCAAACCTTAAAAAGTGTATTTCTGACGAATCACTTATTATTCCCCCGAATGAAATCAATATAGACGACAAACTCTATTTCATCGAAGAACCTGTTGAGGTTTTGGATTAGAAAACTCAGAAAACAAGGATGAGTCGTATCAAACTAATCAAAGTCCGTTAGAACTCGAAGCGCGGACCCGAGTTCACATGGGAATGAATAGATGAAATGAAAAGGAAGTACCCTCACCTGTTCAAGGAAATCCCTGCAACGTATAATGCAACTAAAATTTAAGGACGGATTTTTCTTGAACATAAGGAGAATGTGACATACGGCAAAATACCGGTAAATCCGTACAGCTTAGACAACTATTACATTAGTAATTTTCAACTTGATTTTATTTACTTGAGTCTTAAAGGTCTAGGAATTTCAAAATCATAGCTTAGTATGATAACAAACCCGCCACGATTAGAAACATATAAACTTATATCCTAGACTTGCGGCGGAAACGCGAACACACTGTACATGTCAGGACTAGTCGCGGTACAGTCTGACACGACAAAAACGAGAAATTAAGTATGTCCGTGATAATTATGATATGGGAACCTTAGTTCGAAATAATCTGCAATTATTACTTTTCGAAGAAATTTTTGTTAAAACACCAAATTATCCAGTCCGCAGAAAAATACAGCAATTTTGCTGAATGTACAACACTCCGCATAACGAAAACAACAAATGTCCGAAACTCAAAAATAAATATTATTTATCATAAATAATACGTAGGGTATTAAAGACAATACAAAACCCTTATTTAATAGTCGCGGTACAGTCTAACACGGCAAAAACGAGAAATTAAGTATGTCCGTGATAATTATTATATGGGAACATTAGTTGGAAATAATGTACAAATATTACTTTTCGAAGAAATTTTTATTAAAACACCAAATTATCCAGTCCGCAGAAAAATACATCAATTTTGCTGAATGTATAGAACTCCGCATAACGAAACAACAAATGTCTGAAACTCAAAAATAAATATTATTTATCATATATAATATGTAGGGTATTAAAAACAACATAAAACCCTTATTTAAACTTTAGGTTGTTAAGCTACATGGATAGTTCAGTATATACCTGAAACAAAGCCGATACAGGAACTGAGTCCGAAATAACAAATTTATTAGTCCGTGGAGTTGGATTAATAAATTGGACAATGAAATTGTACAATGACAATTGTGTAGATAAAATTACATAAGAACACAAAATACCCGTATTTAACCCGGTACAAGACCTGAACCGAATCTATCAACCGAACAACGAAACAATTAGCCTAGTGAGTTAGTTTGACATATTATAACATCACTTTAGAGTGTTGAGCCATTAAACTTTATAAAAAATAATATATATAAAAACATCCAAGTTCATAAAATTTATAAAAATATAACGAGTTTAAAAAAAAATAAAACCCAAACCCCCCCCCATCCACGGTTTTGAGGTGGGTCCCCCACCCACCCACCTCCTCTAATGTGTTGGTAACTTGTGAAGATGATTAGTGTAGGCTAGGTGTAAGAAACATAATCAAAACCAACCTACTTACACTCCACCCTTACTCATTTCCAACATCACCCAAAACTCTTCACCTCTTTCTTTCTCCCTCCCAAAAATATGCCATACCTTCATCCAACATATTCATCTTTTTCAAATTCAAACTCAAAGATTACTAGCAAATATGGAGGTGCATGGATGATTCCAAACTTTTGCAAGACTTGAAGACTCACTTGGAGCATTTTCTCAAGACGTGAAGCTCTTGGATCATCATCTTTTCTTGATATTATCATCACTTTCATCTTGTTCATCTAGCTAGTAGTAAGCTTCATATTTTATTATTACATTCTTACATTATGATAAGTACAAGATCATCTTGAAATTTCACATAAAAATCATCTAAAAACAATGACAAGAATAGACATATTAATATGATTATTTAACTTATTTGATGATCTTGAAGTTGTCATTTTTGTAGTAGAAGTAATCTTGCATTTTATGGTTGAAAATGAAGATCTAAACACATGCATGTTTAGACCTAGCAAGATCTACCAACAAAAATGTTATGAGCATGATTTATGCACTTAAAATGGTCATATGCATTATACAAAATATAGATTGTTATTTAAAACTCATGATCTACAAATTTTGTTGAAAAGTTGTAATATAGTTTCAATTTTTAGAAAGATCATGAACATGCACTTATTTTTGGAAGTGATATAAACATGTCTACACACTTAAAAAGATTTCATATACTACATAAAGTATGAGTTTTTATATAAAATGAATAATCTAATAGTTTTATTAATATGTGATAATAAAGTTTCATTTATGGAAAGTTTAGAACCACTACAAGTTCATAACATTTCTTGTTAAAGATTTATGATCTAGAAGATTAGGCATTATACTTGATCATTATTTGAGTTGAAAATGGTTTAAAACATGGGAAAGTCCATAGTTTAGGAGAAACTATGGCAACAAATTTTTAAAAATTTGTCATGATTAAAGTATGGTTAAACTAAAAATTTTGAATCACTAAGGATTTTAATCATGATTAAACAAAAAATTGGATGAAAAAGTTTAAATAGAAATTTCAAGAGTTTTTCTGAAACTAAAATGGATAAATATATATTTTTAGATGAAATATATATTTAGTTATGATCAAGTATGTGTGTGTGTATTTTGTGTATAAATATTATGTATTTAGACCAAGTAAGAATAAAATACAAAAATACAAAATTTCACAAAATGTACAAGAACTTATATATATACTTAAAACATGAAAAGTATAAATATTTTTGTCCAAACATGGACGTAAACTAACAAATCGGAAAATAAGAAAATTCAGACAAAAACGGACAATTTGGACATATCAAACAAATAAAACGACACAGACCAAACAAACGACATGGACGACACAAATAATGCGAACGGAGCGGGCGACACAAACGAAAACATCAAAAGAAACAAACCGTCACACACTATATAAATATATGTATACAAGAAGTTTTATAAAATAGTTCTTATAAATTATTACCAGTAATATTTAAACATGGATTAAGTCCAATTAAATAAACCATATGGGCAAGAGCCCACTTTTATAAACTAAATTGGGTTAGAGCCCACTTTTATAAACTGAATTGGGCTAAAGCCCACTTCCATAAACTATTTTAGTCTAGACCCACTCTTACATTATTAATTTGGGCCAGGCCCACTTTAACAAACCTATATTGGGCTTGACCCACTTTAAACAAATTCATTTGAACTAAGCCCACACATATGAAATAAAAGAATTAAATTCTTATACTTAACCCTCAGGCTAGGCCCACTCAAACACGAAAGATATGGAATACATACATGAAGTATAAGTGTATATATATATATATATATATAAAAAGAAAACAACAAATACAAGTATAATTATGAATTCAAGATGAACACTTGTACGAAAATGATCATAAACCTAAGTGGGCTAATGGAATTAGAACACTTGTATGTGAAGAAAACGAACAAAGAGTCAAACAATACATAGAGATTTGCATGGAAAGCGAAGATGTGAGTTCATGTTTCTCCTTTTTAGTTAATCGTTTAAAGGTTTTAAACGTTTGGGAAGAATACATGTTTCAAATAGGTATGACTATTTTTAAGGAATGAAAATATTTAGATCACATGTGGATAAGGCTCAAGCATTAGGACCATTAATGGATAAGAAGAACCGAGGAACAAGGGGATAGATCTATTGGGTTTGGGCAAGCCCCACTCTATTACGGCAACAATAACAGATCGTAATAGAGTGCTTTTGTATCTAAAACTAGTGTCCCAGACATATTAAATGGTCAAGGATTGGTTGCCACCTTATTCGGCATAAAGATTAGTGTCCTTGCAAAACACTAATGATCGTACAAGTTTCATTTGATTACATACCAGATTCAATACTTCAAATATTTTCAATAGTTATTTGATGCAAATTAAATACATGAATTCACCAGCTTTTGTTGACGTTTTCAAAACTAACATGTATTACAGGTAACTAGTGGACAGCTTTGGAAACATATGTTCGTGTGTTTTGAAGTCAAGCAGTTTGATGTCATCCAGTTTTTGGTTATCATGTTTGTAAAACTTATGTTCTAAAGTTTGAACAGTGTCGTTGAAATTACCTAGATTTCGAAACAAGTAGTTGATAGTAAATTTGGTTCAAATAAAATATATGGATGAACATCTTATTATGTTTTACAATTGTCGTTTACTTGGTAGAATGCAACGATTGCCGCTCTGGCCACACCTCGCACACGCTTCCACAACAACGAAAATCAGGGAGTGACATTAGGAACATACTTTAGAGATTTATAGAAAAAAAATTCAATTTTAGCTATTTAAGGGGATGGGTTTTTGATTTTCTGAAAACATTTTTAATGCTATTTACACATGAAGAACAAACCTTTGCTTTTGATCCATGTTTAGCATTCCAATCCTGGAGATCAGACTTTTAAAGGTAGATGTATCTAATGCTTTGGTTAAAACACATGCTAGTTGATCTTTAGTTGGAACATGATGCAGAGAAATCAAACATTTTTCATAGCAATCCCTCACAAAGTGATGCTTGAAGTCAATGTACTTTGTGGTAGAATGAGAGACTGGATTTTTAATGATGTTTTTAGCTGCTTGACTATCTAACATGAGAGGAGTCTTTATAGCAGTTACACCAAAATCCAGCAATTGATTTTGAAGCAATAGGAGTTAAGCAGTGCAACTTGCAGCAGCAATATACTCAGCTTCAGCTGTGGATGTTGAGACTGCAGCTTGCTTTATGCTTTGCCAAGAAACTAAGCAATTGCCTAGAAATTGACAACCACCTGAAGTTGCCTTCTTTGTGGGATGGCATCCAGCAAAATCACTATCTGAGTAACCGGAAAGCTTAATATTCGCATTAGCAGGATACCAGATACTAAGTGTGGGAGCACCTTTTATGTATCTCAATATCATTTTCATAGCAATAAGATTTGACTTCCTAGGTGCTGACTGGGATCTAGCACAGACACATGTAGCAAACATGAAATCTGGCCTAGATGTAGTTAGGTACAATAAAGATCCAATCATGCTTCTATATAGAGTTTGATCAACAAAGTCATCTTTGTCATCAATAGTGAATAGCTTAGATATAGCCATGGGTGTACTACATGGTTTACAATCATTCATATCAACTTTGGTAAGTACTTCTTAGACATACTTACTTGATGAATGAAAGTACCATTTTGCAATTGCTTAACTTGAAGACCAAGAAAGCATTGGAGTTCATCCATAGCACTCATTTCAAACTCTACTATCATGAGTTCTCTAAACTCTTCACACATACCATTGCATGTGGATCCAAAATTGATGTCATCCACATAAATTTGGACAAGTATCAAATCCTTTCCTCTTGATCTTAAAAACAAAGTTTTTTCAATTTTACCTCCTGTAAAGCCTGTGGATAAGAGAAAGGTAGAAAGGGTTCCATACTAGGCTCTAGGTGCTTGTTTCAAGCCATATAAAGCTTTGTTTAGCTTGTAAACATGATCTAGATAAAAAGTATATTCAAAACCAGTGAGTTGGCATACATATACCTCTTTCTTGATCTTGCCATATAAGAATGCATTCTTAATATCCATTTGATACACCTTGATGTTGTGGTTAGCAGCAAAGGCTAAAAACGGTCTGATGGCTTCCAGTCTTGCAACATGAGCAAAAGTTTCGTCATAATCAATGCCTTCTTCTTGTCTATAGCCTTGAACCACAAGCCTAGCTTTATTTTTTTGACAAAAATGCCCCTTTCATCTGTTTTGTTCTTGAAGACCCATTTTGTGCCTATGGGACATACATCCTGAGGCAATGATACAAGTTCCCATACTTGTTGTCTTTTGAACTGTAGGAGCTCTTCTTGCATGACCTCTACCCAACTGTTGTCTTTTGGTGCCTCTTTATACTTGACAGGTTGTGTGAGTGCTAGAAAACCAGCAAAAAGACAAATGTTTTGGGATTGACTTGGTGTGAGAACCCCTTCATTGATGTTGCCAATGATTTGTTCAGATAGATGGTTTTTATGGTAGACTAGATCTCCCTTTTATGTAACGATGGCATTTTGAGGTGAAGGCTGTAGATGGGAATCATCTGAGCTAACATCTATTGGCAATTTTGAAGAGCCAACATCTGTTTGGAATGGAGGTGGAGCTATAGGTGGAATAGGGGTAAAGATAGGTTGACTTTTGTTCACAGAAAATGGACTTTTGTCAACAAAGATTTAATTTGATGAGCTGGCAGAGGTTTGGGGATCAAGCAGCAGTGGTCGAGTTTTCATAGTAGTTAGCAATATTAATTTCTCTGGAAGATGAAATGACTTTGTATGGTGGAATCACAATGTCATATCCATAATCTTGATGTGAAGACTGTGGTATACCTGCATTGTTAGTCTTGATAGACACATCTTCAAATGTAAATTTATCTAAATCAAATAGTTCATTAGGATTTGCTGGGATTTTTAATGATGAAAGTTCAAAGACTTTGTAGGCTAGAAAATACCACAATCTACTTTGGCTACAAATTTTGAAATTGAATATTTTAAGTTTAAAATGAGACATGGGCAGCCAAAGATTTTGAAATATGAGATCGGAGGTTTAATTTTGTATAGAATTTCATGAGCAGTCTTTTGATTCCTAGGGTTAATCAAAACTCAATTCTGAACATAGCAAGAAGTGTTTGCAACCTCTACCCAAAAAGACAAGGGTAAACCTGAGTCTGCAAGCATTTTTCTAGCAGTTTCAATCAAAGTTCTATTTTTCCTTTCAACCGCCCCATTTTGTTCTAGTGTCCTTGGGATGCTGTATTGCCTAACAATCCCTTTTGACACACAGAAAGAATCAAAATCATTATTTTTAAACTCTGTCCCATTGTCACTCCTAAAGACTTTTACTAGCAAGTTAAATTGCTTTTCAACTTGTGTTACAAAATTTTTCAAAATACATGCAGTCTCATCTTTGGAGTGCATGAAGTAGGTCCATGTAAACCTTGAAAAAGTATCAACTATGACAAGACAATATCTCTTCTTTTAAGACTCATGATTTTTACAGGGCCAAACAAGTCCATATGTAGCAATTGCATACACTGACTTGTTTTGGACTCTTCAATTGATTTGTATGAACTTTTATGTTGTTTACCTTTTAAACAGGAAACACAATGTCATCACATGTGAATTGTTTTGATGGAAGACCTCTTACAAGGCCTTGTTTGGAGAGTGTAGTGATAGTTTTATGATTTGTGTGACCAAGTCTTCTATGCCATAGTTCTATCTCTTTGTTAGAAGCAACTGAGAATATACATGCATTGGACATTGGATTATCTTTCAACATATCAACTACATACGCATTGCCACTTTTGTGAGCAACAAGCTATGCTTTGCTCTCAGCTATGATTTGATCAAGTTTTCTTGGTGAAGAATGACCCATAGCCTTTGTCACTCATTTGAGATACACTAAGAAGATTAAATTTCAGATTGTCAATAAGATTAACATGTTCAAACTTGAGTTTCCTAGCCTGGACTGTCCCTAACCCTAACACCTTCCCTTTTGAATTGTTTCCAAAGGATATATCATCCCTTCCATGTGCCATGAGATCTTTGAGTAGGGCTCTACATCCTATCATGTGCCTGGAGCCTTCACTATCTACATACCATAAACTATCTAGGCAAGTGGAAGCTCCATGCACATTAGTAAACATTTAGTTTACGTGAGTTTCCAAAGCTAGGATGGCTTTAGATGGGGTCATAGACATTCCAGCCTCAAGTACAGGAATATGGTCAGTGTTTTGAACATATTTTGATAACATCTGTTATAGACTATTTCCTATCAACTAATCATAACCATGAGGATTCCGGTTAACTCTTGGTTTAGATGGTCTTTTGTAGACCTCAAAGCCAAGTGGTACACTCTTGTAAACTGGTTGGCCATATCCCCTTGGAAATTTATTAGCTGGTGGTGCATCTGTTACCTAGACCTTTCTGGAAGTAGAGGTTATATTCATTTGTTTGCTTAAAGATGTTTGGATAGGGACAAAGGTTTGTTTGGTCTTTGCATTTCTTGAACTCTCAAGTGTTTTAGACTTATACTCAATTCTTTTGACATCAAAATTTTTGAGATAAACACACTCTTGAGTTTTGTGATTTGATCAGCCACAAATGGTGCAATTTGGTGAATCAATGATCACACTTGTTTTGTTTATATCATAGACTTTAGAAGAAAGCAGTTTTTAGTGACACGATTCTTCTTTTCACAAAAAATCACAAAAAAGTTTAATATTTTCTCTTTTTTCTTCCCTTTTTCTGTCTTTTTGTCAGCAGATGTTGTAACATCTACTCGAAGACTTTTAAGGGAATGATCTTGACTTGTGCTGCATTTACGCCTTCAATGGTTGAAAATCCATTGGCTTAAAGTTGTCATGAATGTCACACTCATCTAACCAGGTAGGTTTGAATTGATATTTTTCAATTTTCTCAAAACTTGAGGATCCTGCTGGTCTTTCTAAAACAATTTCTTAACATTTGGTTCAATGACTTTAATTTCTTGACCAGCCAAATTTGTTGGAATAATTTCAACTAACTCACAATCATTAATAGTAGTGTTTTGAGAAACTTGGTCATGTTTTCTAAAACCTACACCAAATTTTACATTGCTTTTGATTGTGATTCTAACATAATCTCATAACCTTTACAGGATTCCACCCACTTTTCACAAGTAATTTGGGTAGATTTAAGCTTCTTTTTACAACTTTGATATTTTTCTATCATAGTGTGGAGTTGATCCTTGGTTACGCTGGACTCATGTTTGAGACTACTGATTTTAGATTCTTTTTTATACAGTTTTGTTTTTAACTCTTTTGCAAGTTTTTCAAACTGAATTTCGTCATCCAAAAAATTTGTTTCTAAGATTTTTATTCACCTCTTTTATATTAGCAAAAGCAATAATGCATTTATTAGAACATAAGTCTTTAAGGACCTGAGGTGATACCTTAGCATCAGCTATCATGGCATAATCACATTCACCATCACAAACACTAGTTTCCCATGGGTCTGACACTGAGATCATAGTTTCTTCACCAACCTTCGCTTCTGAAACATCTGCCACAACATTTTCACAAACATCATTAGAATTTAGCATTATTTCCTCAAACTCATCCCCTTTAATTATAGTGTCTAGTGCCATGAGACAAAAATCATGATGTTTCTTTTCAGTATTAGCAACAAGAGCAAAATGCTCATCAGTCAATTCTTCAGGTAAGCTACTCCAATCAACAAAAACTTGTGTAAAGAAGCTCTGTTGATTGGTCTCTCCAGGAGCAGAGGTTTGTGTAACTTGTGGTGCATTTTGCACTTGAACCTGAGGACTTGGGGATACATATTGTATCTGAGGTTTCTTCCTGACCAAAAAGTGTTGTACTACCAAAAGAATAATCATCAACCACTTTTCCTGACTCTTGTAGCTTCTTTTTCTAGTTAAGCTCTCTCTCATAAGTGAGAAGCCTACCATGAAGCTGAGTGAAACTCATCTCTTTGAACCAAATAGCGGTTCAAGTTACAAAGGCAATAGTTTCCCATTTTTCTGGTAGAGATCTTAGAAATCGGCTATTCAAAGTGCAATTTGGATATTCAACTTTTACCAGTTTTAACTCACTAATGAGACAACTAAACCTTTCAAATTGTTGGGTTAATGATTCTTCTATCACATGACAAAATGTTTCATACTGTTGGTTCAAAACTTCTCTGTTATTTTCAATAACCTCTTTAGTGCCACCAAATTGTTCTTTCAGAGCATCCCATACTAAATACCTTTGCATCTAGCTCAATTTTCTGAAAATCTTGCTCGGAGAAATGTTCAGGACTCTTTGGAACTTGAACTTTTGGGTCTTCGACACTCAGTACCATCAGAACATGTGGTCTGAAGATAACCGATTTCCAGCAACCCATGTTCTGTTGTGCAAGTATGTGACCCATCCGACGTTGCCAGATATTGTACTTTGATCTAACAAGTATCGGAGGTTTGTACATGGTGCAAGTGTTGTGTGAATCTTGTGGATTTTGTGACATTCTGATTGTTTACAAAAAAGGTTTTTTTTTAACTTTGAACGTAAATAAACTTTTACTCTGCTTTCAATACAAACAAACAAACGAATTAGCAGTGAGAGCTGACCAGTTTATATCAACCTGATTGTTAAACCAAATTTGAATGACCAAGCTCTGACACCAATTGTTAGGATCTGAGTTTGAATTGCTGTGAAAGTTTAAAGATGGAAAGTAATGAATGAAGATAAAGCAAAGATAAATGCAACAGAATGTAAACTTTGATTCACAACATTGGAAGAATGTTTTCATTGACAATGATTTTGTAATATTAATCACGTATGCCTACAATTACAAACTCCCCCTCAGCCTAAGCTCACTCTAGTTTGTTCATACGGAATGTGTAAAAGTGAAAGATAGAACAGTACAACCAATGTTCTCTTTATAGTACATTACAAACCACTGAGCATATTTGGCTGACGTCACTTATGAAAGTGACATTTAACAAACTAACAAACTCTGACATCTACTAGACCTAAACACTTTTACATTAAAATAAATATAAACTCTAATGATAACAACTGTTGAGATATCCTATGTTGGCCTTTATCCTTTGTTAGTCTTCAACAGACTTTTTCATTAGAGTTTCTAATCAGAAGACCATTGTTTCAACAGCCTTTAAGCTTCATTAGAGTTTCTCTCTAGCAGACTTTAGCTTCCAACACAGCTTTATCTCTTAACAGATCTTGTTAATAGTCTTTAAGTATCAGCAGAGTTTAGAGTAGTAGATCTTTATTAGTGATGAGATGTTGTAGATTGTTTTGGCTTTCAATAATTAGTTCTTTTATAGGGTTCAATAGATTCAACATCCATCATCTCCAATCGTGACTCGCATTTCGGATCTGAACTATGGCAAGCTATGCACAAATCATTCGTCTCACGACTAGACATTAACCCAACTTATCATCCTCAAACGGATGGTCAAAGTGAACGAACCATCAAGATGCTTGAAGACATGTTGCGAGCATGTGTTATTTTGGTAATGGTTGGGAAAGACATTTGCCTTGGGTAGAGTTTTCCTACAATAATAGTTACCACTCTAGCATTCAGGCAATTCCGTTTGAAGCGTTGTACAGACGGAAATGCTGATCTCCTTTATTTTGGGCTGAGGTGGGAGACAACCAAATCACGGGTCCCGAACTCAAAACTTCTTAGAAGATTGTTCAAATCAGAAATCGTATGGCGGCAGCTCGTGATCGCCAGAAAAGATACGTCGACAAGCGTAGGAAAACCTTGGTATTCGCCGTTGGCGACCGTGTCTTATTGAAAGTTACCCTAGAAGGGTGTAGTTCGTTTTGGGAAATGGGGCAAGCTTAATCTGCGTTATGTTGGGTCGTTCAAGATTTTGGAAAGAATCGGTAAGGTGGCTTATCAACTTGAGTTGCCTGATGAACTTGGTAATGTACACAACATTCTTCACATCTCTAACCTTAAGAAGTGTTTGTCGGATAAAACACTTGTAGTCCCTTTCAAGGAACTAAAGATCGACGATAAGTTGTAGTTCATCGAGGCACCTGTCAAAATTATGGACCAAGAGGTAAAGGTCCGTAAACACAGTCATATACCTATCGTGAGAGTTCGTTGGAACTCAAAGCATGGACCGGAGTTCACGTGGGAACGCGAGGATCAGATGATGCTCAAGTATCCTCATTTATTAAATGTAACACCCCTAATCGCGTAAAACAACAAACCGTGGCAGAAATGTCGGGGAGTCATGTCACAGAACTATTGTTTCACAACTCATGGAATTTAAAATTTTGTTTTATTAAGTTAAATGTTTACATTATCCTGGATAAACAGAAACAACACGAAAATAGATTGTCTTTCATGTTCTAAGTCACTAAGGCCCACGCCCTTTCCTATGTGAAGCATGCATCATATTATCAAGCATTGACTCCTGAAACATATGTGAAAAGAGAGTCAGCATAAAAATGCCGACGAGTACATAGGTTTTGTAAGTGTGTCAAATTCGTAGCTTTGTATACATATTGCAACACCTCATCCGACTACAAGATTCGTTAAGTTAAAACCTCGTATCAAAAGTGTTTGATATTGCAATACAATTAACCAACTAAAACAAGTTGGTTAGAGTTGTGAAAACCTTATAGCCATGAATTTTGACCAAAACATTTCTTTTGTAAAAACCTTGTAATAGATTGATTCAAAAGAAAACTTCATATGGTTTATATCTTTAAGTGAAAATCATTGCGTGACATTGTTCAAAACCATATGTCCATGTTATAAACCATTTATCAGTGTTATAAACCATTCATCCGTGTTATAAATCAGTCGCCCGTGTCATAAACCAATTGTCCATATCATAAACAAATCGTCTGTGTTTTAGTTATGAAAACTTTTGATCGTTCTTTAATGAACACATTCAAACCTGTGTTGACTATACCACAAAAGGGTATCTTTAGTAGACCACCAAAGGGTCTCTTTACCTATACTAACAAATCAACAAATGATTTGTTAATCAGAAACGGTTTATGTCATTACCCAAACTTCCACCAAATCTAGTGAACAGTCCGATAATGAGATTATCAGTCCTATGGTACCATAACATACTACTGGTCGTCTCGGCCAAAGCTAATGAATGTCATTCATGTTATGGATAACGCATCAATAAGTTGTTCACATTATTGAAATCGTATTGCTTTATATATAAACCATAGGTATTGTTTTTGGAAACTTGAAAATGATTTAGCACATATGAGTCACCCCAAAACATTAGCAAAACATAAAAGAGGGGAACTATGTACTCACTTGGCATTGTGAAAGTTTTCTTGATCAACAGAATAAACAAAACTCAAACGTGGATAAATATGTTAGCGTGTCGGAACTACAACAGGAGATCGGATAGAATGAAGTCTTATAAACCAAACGAGTGTTGGAAATCATGTTGTATGGTTTAACCAACATAACATTCTGATTTGGAAAGGATCCTAAGTGCTTTTGACCCATTATGACTCGTTAAGGTAGTTTATGCTACTTTAATGAGTCATTAGCCTAAACGTGTGATCGGATGGTTAAACATGTCCTATGGTAAGCCTTAAATGCCCAAACATTTTGAAAATGTTATAACATCAGTTTATATGTCAAAAAATTGGTTACATGTGTTTAAAATGGATTTATGCGCAAAAGGGCATTTTGGTCATCTTTTTTAAGAATATACAAGTAACTTATCATAACACTAACCAAACGACGACAGCGTAATTCCCTATACAACTATGGTCACAAATATGTGTTTGGTCGGATCCTAAGATCGATCGAACGGGTCGGATTCGAAAGTCAAAGAGGTGGTCAAGACCGCTCGACTTACGACCCTAAATAAGCACTAAACTAGATGTGACGAGTTAGACATGTCAAAATATGTCTAACTAAGTTCATAAAAATGATTTGGTTTCAAAACTTGGTGTTTTGATACCCGAAAATATTTTCGTCGTAAAATGCACATCATGTGCATTTTTGACCGAAACTTTGACTCGTCACTTCGACTAGTAAACATGGTAATCAGAATGTGAAATCGCTAGGGATTATAACCTTGGTGATTACGATCATGTTGCAAAGTTCAATTGAACTTTGACTTGACCAAATATGGTCAGAACCAAAAGTCAATCAGGAAGCCAAACTGTTCGACTTTTAGCTCAAAATAGCTTGAATAATGAAAAAACTAGGAAGAGTACTTACTCGTGTTGAAGAACACTTTCGGAACTCAAGATAGGAGGCTTCCAAAGGCTTGAAACAAGCTCCAAGAAGGATAGGAAGAAGAACTTCACACTTTGCTTTGAAGTGTTTTGAAGTGGTGTGAAAAAATGGAAGAATGATGGGGTATTTATAGTATTTTAGGATTATGGAGGTGATGACAAGTGTCCTCAAGTGTGGATTAGTGTTCTAACATGTGTCAACACCAAATAAAGTGTGACCAAATAAGTTCTAGGTGTCAAAAATTGAGATAGGTGGCAAACTTGGTGAAGAAGCAAAAATCTTTATTATTTTTTTGACATTTTTGGCCCTTAGACTTGTCTTTTCACTTGTTTGCTATTTTTAACCCCTTTAACCTAATATTTAGGTTATATAAAGGTGTTAAGACATGTGTAGCTTGGATTATGCTCGAAAATGTCGTGGATGTTGGTTCGTTTGTTTGTATAGTTACGTGTTTTGCAAAAATGCGTAAAACGCTTTAACGAACACGAAAATGATCGAAATTGTGCAACGATTGACATTTTTGCATTCTCTTCAACAAAATACAAGATTTTATTGAATACAAAAAAATTGGATTGATACACATGGTTCGTATCTTGAATACAGACCAACAGACTTTCGCAGTTTGACGAAAATAGTCCCTAGACTTGTATAAGTGTGTTTTTGTCATATCTAACCCTTCAAAACTTATTTCTAAGTTATGTAAAGGGTATTTAGGGTATGTGTAGCTTATGTACTTGTTTCGTATTGTACGTGGCGTTAAACTGATTGCACTTGAGTGTTAGTTAACGAATTACTTCCTCAAAAATTTTTGTTCGAAATCGAGCAAGAAATTGAAATTGTGCAAATGTCTTAGATAATTATACAAAATTCGGAAATAGAACACAGGGTTTCATTGAATACGAAATTGTTTGTAATTTTACAATCATTGATAGGTGATGGTATTGTTTTAAGATCTAAACGCAAGAAAACTCGCGTTAGGGTCCTAGGAAGGTTACAGTCTAGGTCAAAGCCGCCAAAACTACAAACAATTGTTTGTAATTTTACAATGATTGAAAAGGCACGAATGTCGCATTAAAAACCACCAAAACTAACATTGATATGACTACCGAATTTCGGGACGAAATTCCCTTTCAACTTGGGGATGATGTGGTACCCGAGGAAAACCCACAGTCATCTTAACGTTTTCCTTTCACTTTTCAGTGACCGCTTAGCAAATTCAAGGACAAAATTTTTTCAACTTGGGGATGATGTGACAACCCGCAATCTCAGGTTAATACTTTAACCTAACCACAATTAAATTACACATACATTTATAGCACTCGCATTTAACTAGAGTTAGTCAAATAAGTCTACTTTGGTAATTCTGGAATTACCGCAACACACACACAAAAGTAAATCTCTAAACGCTGGTGACTAACACAAATAATTATAAACAGATGGTTTATACAAAACTTATACGTTGCATGACAAATACCCAAATTATGTGTTTTAACTACAAACTACAAGATGAATATGTGCTTTGTCTAGAAGTTATATAGTTATGGGGTGTTTAGAGTTAATAGTGTAACTCTAATAAAACTACTACATAACCCTAAGCCCCTCACAATTCCACTGTACGTCGGTTTGTGTTTTCTCTAATCATTCCTAGTTACACAAGTTTCACACACTATCATCAATCTCGATCTATCCAACTCTTCTAGAACAGACTCTACATCAATTTAAGGTAAGTGTTATGTTATACGTTGTTATTTTATTCCTTTAATTCATGCAAACCCTAGACATCCAAAAAATCATCTATGTTTAATTGATCATGCTTGGTGAGCATGTAATTGTTGTTAGATTGAATGAACGTATGATACTGCTAGACGTTAGAGATGCCATTGTTATAATAGAACTGTTAAACTGATGATTTGATAGGAATCACTGTTGAAATTAGGGTATTGATCGTATACTGTTACTTTAAAAAAACTGTGATTCTGCAACGTTAATTTGAGAAGATTGGCCAGTCCAGCGATAATTGTCAGACCTTGTGAAGTCGCAAAGTCCAAAGTTATCATACTCCGAAATTAACTGGTTGTCCAAACTTGTTAGTGTGTCCGAATATGTATGCATTGTCTGAATTTAAACATGTTTGGTGGGGATCGGGGTTTAATATATTTGATAGAACTTAATTGATGATAGAACTTATTTGATAGAGTTTGTGGGGTGATAGAACTTTATTGATAGAATTTGTGGTGATACAACTTATTTGATACAGTTTATTTTGTAAGGACTTATGTGTCCGAACTTAGGATCTTGTATTTATATTCAGTGAATGAAATGCAAGTTTTCTCTCTATGTGAAACAAAACCCTGGCTACTAGTTGTTACTGTATGATAAAACATGTTTGGTCACATAAACAGGGAGTTATTTGGACACTTAAGGCATTGAAAACTCTATGTGTATACATACCTACATTTAACGTACATTAGGTCATGTGTAGCGGACCTAACACTTACTTAACGCGTAAAGGCACGTTAATATTTACCTAGCAAACTAATGTGAATTCACCGCTTTTTCACAATCATGCGTCCCGAGGGGATAAACAACTATTCCTTAGAGGAATACTCTTTATAATGTGTATTTTAATTTTGATGTTACTTAATAAACTCAACTCTATCATGAAAATACCTACTTACTAGCGAACTAGTTGCCTTGGAGGCAACGGGGTATTAGTTGATAGCGCTATTAGGCTTGACAAACCTCACATCGTACTAGGAGCCGGGCGTGAACTAATAACCTTAAACACTTTGATCAATGTTGATAGACATTGAGGAGGGCACCACAAACATAACAATCACATCGGTATCGAGTTTACTATTTATATCATCTCTTTCAACTAAACACTTACTTGTTTTACACTAAACAAAACTGTGAACTAGTCGGCATTATCGTTGATACACTTTTGCTGCATGCTTACTGGTCTTTAGATTCATCATGCATGGGAACTTGCAGTGTGAGGAGTTTGTAGTGTCATGGGGCGTGTTACGTGATTGCAAACATTACTACTTTACATTTTAAAACACTTTGATTTCAATTGTTGATATATTTACATTGTTTCCGCTAAACATATACTTTGTTTGAATCGTTTATTTTGAAATACACTATTCATGTTGGAGTTGACGTTAGTGTTTTATATTAATTGCTATTATTTCGACATGATTAGTGTCTGGATCCTAGTACGTCACACGCCTCGCGTATAACTCCGTCGGTGGTAATTTGGGGGTGTGACTTAAACTCAATCTAAAAACTTTCATAATGCTTACTGATACATTAAGGTTCATTAATTTGCACTAACTTTTTATGGACCCCATGATCTTAGCATATCCCCTTATCATGTAACACACTTACTCAACTAACGCCTTTAAACTTTCATCAACTGTGATATGTGTGAAAATAACGCAGAATGTTTAAACATTAACAATCAGGTGATCCTTCGATACACATAGAAAGTCCAATTGTTAAACTAAATAAGAAGTAAAAAATAAGTTGAAATTGTTTAACTCTTAATCACAAATTCGATATTCCTATATACGCAGTGGTGATCCAAGATTTAAAGAAACACCAAGTAAAATAAAGTCGAAACGTTCAGGTACTAACATCCAGTTCGATATTTTCGTCATACGCAGAGGATGTCCAATGCTTAAACAAAATAAAGAAATAGAACAAGTTTAAATCTTTGCAAAATGAAATACACAATCACAATGATTTTTTAGTAAGTTGTGAAAGTTCACAAATTGACCGTTTTTTATGCTTTTCAGCATTCAGCAATTACCGAGTAGGCACACAGTCACGAACGATAAAACTAAGTACTATGCCTTCAATCTAATTCCACACTAGAACTAGGCTTTTCTATTTAAGTTTTTTTTGTTATCTCAAAACCACTAGTCTAGCTGAGCCTATCGACACATCTTTAGTGAGATTGTTTAACCATTTTAAACACTACATATCTTTAGCATGCACTGATAGTCCACTAATGTACTATCATTTCCTCTTTTGCGCAAGTAATCTCATT
The DNA here is from genome assembly GCA_947069175.1 of Scalesia atractyloides. Taxonomy (NCBI): domain Eukaryota; kingdom Viridiplantae; phylum Streptophyta; class Magnoliopsida; order Asterales; family Asteraceae; genus Scalesia; species Scalesia atractyloides. The sequence continues at coordinate 42,002,671 of CAMTDV010000003.1, read as the reverse complement.
TTTCATTTTTCATTGTTTTTGACACTTTTAAATTTTTTATTGTTTTTGTCTTTTTGAAAATTTTTATCTATCTAAAATGCTTTTGAAATGGTGTTTTTCAATTATACATAAATTTTGAATAAAATTTTTTTCCTCCCCCTCAAATTGAAAACTTTTTTTTTAAATCAGAAATAAAATTCTTCCATGTGAACCGTTTAACGAATTTTTACGAATGTGAACGCGAGACTACCATTTTGTTTGTGTGGAACGCCAAACCTTTCATCTCATTATCATATCATAAGATCGGACAATAACAACAACTTCGCACAAGAGCTTTCAAGATCTTCATCATCAATCTAGGAGATCAGTTAAGTGTCGTAGTGTCGAAACTTTGTCAGGTTTTTGATTGATACATAATAAAAACTTTGTTATTTACGTTCATGTAACTATTACGGTTTTGTTTGATGGATTCCGCACGTTAAACCGAATTCATTGTAGAACTTGTGTTCATAAAGAACCGATCATGCTCTCAAAATTGGTATTAGAGCTACGATTTCACCTATGCTCATGATTTATGGAGTTAGGGGGTTTAGACGTAAAACATCAACTAAAGACAGAAACTAAAATTGAATCTATATGATTGTTAGCAAATGATTTCCGACCAGATCTGTGCCAGAATCATCTTGAAATTTGCAGAAATAAAGATTTTGGATCGAAAAAATGTAATCAGGCTCATTTGTACGAAGAGGATTACTTTGCACGAAGGGGTCACTACACACGAAGTGTCACTCCGTACGAAGTGAAATCAAAATGCCTAAAAAAATTGATCCACCTTGTACGAAGGCATTTTTTGATCCCGGTGATGAGACAAGTGTCTAGAAAAAAAATTGGTGATTGAAATTTTTTTCGAGATGTTAACCACAAATACGGGATGTTCGGGGACATTGTCTAGGGCTTCAAAGAACAAATATGATGATGTGATCACAAGGTTAAAGAAAACTGGGTAGAAGCAGATACTTACGTAGAAAGATGATCATTTTGTATCGTGACTACTAATGAGCCTAAATACAAAATACGCATTTGTTAAAAACTGAATTTTCCAGATTTTAGGGGGAATTCAGTAAAAAAATTTGTACGGTCAGAATTTACAAAAATGAGGGGAACAAAAATTTTCACGTATATGTTAAAATTCCGAGAATTTTGAAATTGGTGACTATGCAACAGTATTCGGGTGGTTCCGACAGTAGATTATCTAGGATGCAAAAGATATAGATTTGTTAGTTCGTGATCACATGAGGTTCAAAATTTTCAGTTCGTGATACAGATTGATGCTTAAGGGTTAGACTCCTGATCTTCGATATGGCCAGGTTAGCAGGATTAGGAGCCATTGATACCAGCAAGGATCTAAGCGTATTCAAGTTATATTGCATACACGAATGGTCGATGATGATCTTAGGTGTTAACAGACTCGCTTAGGGTTTCAAAAATTAATGAGAAGATCTGAGGTCATTCAAACGAATGATTGATGATAGTATTAGGTGCCATATTTTTAGTCTTCAAGCAGATGAATTGTTCTTCTTGGACCAATCGCCGTTGAATGACGATGTTTGCTGACTAAGTTGCACCGGAATAGCGGAGACAGCTATATATATGTGATTGTGACTAAAGAGGAAGAATGTGATTCTGATCGCGGAAGAATGTTTCTCATATCTGATGTGTTACTAGATGCTTTGATTCTGATGAAGATTTACTGATTGAGAAGATTACTATTTTGCTGATTTATCTTTGAGGAGTATGCTTAAATATGATCATGTAAAATGGGATTTCAGATTTTTGTGGGTATTCAAAGATTTGAAGTTTGCAAGTTTCATAATTCAAAGTTTCTATAAATTGTCGGTTAGGTTTTTGAAGATCATAGGATCGAGCATAGGAGGAGTGTCACACCCCCACGTTGTCCTCTTTCACATCAGAGCATGGGTGTGAACTGAATGGCATCTTCATCGCACAGCAGAAGTGTTTCAAAATACTAAGACTTCTAAAAGGTGAATGCCCGCTAAGTACTCGAATCCCCATGGGTTCCACTATTCCAACCATGCCATACTTGAATTTATAACATGAGAAAGAACATGCGAAAAGTCAACATAAAGTTGGCGAGTTCATAGTTTGTTTGTTTTGTTTCAAATGAGTCATAAAACATTTGAGCATTTTGCATTTGAAAACCGGTTTGTGGGATCATAGTATCCCAAAGCATTTGAAATATCATGTCTGTATAACTGTATTGAAATGTTGTCCATGTTGTTTGCAAATTCATGCATATAACTGTTATGTTTATAAACCGGTGATAAGATGATTTCAATCGTATCTGTAAATAAACCGGTATTGAAATGTTTTCTATTATTTTTGTAAACCGATGTTGAAATCGCAGTATGTAGTTTTCCTATGGAATCTAAGGATCTGTCAGTGTGTAGCTAATACACCGACCTATGTGCCATAAGTAAGTAACCAAACTGACAATTCTTTGACATTTTGGGATCACAAAAGCACTCCTAACCGGTTACCATACCAGGAGTGGAGCGTGTCTCAAACTCGATAGATCTATACCTTTTGCATCTTGGTCACTACGTGATTAATGGTTACTATTGTTATTTCCTTACTTACGCATAGTGATCTGTTATAATCTAATCCCATAGCTACATACCATTTGTTATAAATCTGTGTTATTGGGCCTAGCCCATGTACTTTTATGATTTTGGGCCTAGCCCATGTTCTTTTGTCGTTGGGCCGAGCCCATGTTTTCTTGTAAAATTACAGCCCCGCCCCGTAGTTGTGACTATGACAATCTCGTCACTAGTCATAAAACTCATGCATGTTTTGAAAAGCTTTGTACAACTGTGAAAACCAGTAAGTTTAGCATAAACCTTTCATAAACCATTTGAGTTCATTGAAATTTGTTTGTAACATGGTTTAGAAATATATGATTTTCGTTCCTCGAAACATTTTATACTTTCGCAAAACTTGCATGTCTTTCCACACCCGAAAACATTTATAAAAATGTAAAACGGTAAAAAGTGGGGTTATGAACTCACCTTTTTTGCTTGTGCAAAGCTAGCTTAAATGTTATTTCCATAGTGTCATCTCCAAAACTTGACTTGCTAGCATGCAATCTAGTGTATTCCTAAAATGGAATAACTTGTAAGTTTCTAAGAATGACGTAGCTATACGTGATACCGAGCTCTACCGAATCGTTACTCATACGATTCTATGAATGTGTTATTGACTTAACTCGGTTAACCAACCTATGGTTTTCTTAGAATTGTCTTAGTTTTCGAGCGACTTGAAATATATGTTTACATCTAAACATAACTATATTTCATGAAATGATAACTACTTCGTAGTTTTCGTTAGACATGATGTATATATATACTTGTCTATATATCCGTATAAATAATACATTTCGTATTCGTGCAAGAGTCTGGCGTATCATGTCGCACTTCTATAGGTCCACCTGAGGATGGTGTTAAACCAGTTCCTTGTTCAAATGACATACACACGAGTGCGGAATCCAAGTGTGCATGCAACCAAAGCAAAGTAAATAACACGGGGTAACTAAATATTCACTATCTTGATTAATGATTGACAACAAGTACAAACATATACACACAATGCTCGTATGACTCAAACAAACTTGCTGTGTTCTTATGTCTTCGTCTTTAGAGAGAGAGCTGAGAGGCTCACTTAGACCAACTAGCTAGCTAACTCTCACACGCAAGTCTAACCTGACTGAGAAGTGCATGTCTGCTTATATAGTGTCCGTCTAGAGTTCGTACGAAACACGAATCCAGACATATGGAATACACTATTTCACACAAGACACAACTCCAGAATTTGGTACGAGTCACTGTTTCGTACGAAATGCTTGATTCGTACGAAATACTACTTGATTCGTACGAAACCTGTGTTTTGTACGAAATCTCTGATTTGCACATAATCCTTATTCTTGGAGAACGTGTGTAGACATGACGTTTACAAGACTTATCAGTATGCACACATGCAACTGATTAACACAGATAAGCTAAGATGTCATACTAGATCAAGATAGAAGGACATCTCGATCTATTCGACATGACCAAACCTATGCAGACACTTGAGCAAAGACCATACAATTACAACTGTAATTAAGAACAAGCGACATCCACAAAACTGTATCGACAAACTCCCCCTTGGATGTTGCTTGATCTTAGGTCTTTGGTCTTCACATTGAATGGTTTGGAGTATCAACAAACTCCCCCTGAAGATCTGCTATCCATTGACAGATCTGCTATCCAATGATTAGAGCATCAGGTCTTCGAACTTCTAAGAAACTTCAAATCTTTCTTGTTTCCACTTCTGACTTGTCAGATTTCTTCGTTGCTGGTCTTTGTTTATGTTCTTTTATATCAATCTACACTCAATAGACAAATATAATTAAAACACAACTTTCTCAGGTAATACACACGAAAACTTATCATAATTTCTTCGTATGATTGTATTCCCTGAACGAGATACACACACTCGTATGAATTCCAATAGCAGATTTGAGAAAAACAAGTGACCAAGTCAAACAAATGACCAGGTTCATTCGTATGAGATACATACACTCAAACGAATTTAAGATTTAGCTTTTCTTTGATGGATTACTTGTTGCAAGATGTTACTTTATGAAGTTGCGATATCAAATAGATGGTTTTCTGGCGTATCTTAGTAGAAACTCTCGAGTATCAACTTTGGCTAACGTTCAAAAAGTAATTACATAAACAACTAAGTAAACTAGACTTAACAACAAAATACACAGATAAACTACAATCTTTTTTCGAGTTTCAAGGTAAAGAATCATACCAGCATATTAATCTTTGTCAAAAACGATATTTGGTTTAAACTTCAAAATTAAATAGATAAGTATTCAACTATGATTATCGGTATTGTTGTCCACGTAAGCTCAGACTTATCAGATGTAATCAGGATTCGGAGATATGATCAAGGTATGGATTTATACTTACTATCTGGTGTTTAACCACATCACGACACATTCCCGTATCAAGATATGCACGAGAGAAAATCTTACCGGTGAGTATACTGCTTTATCATTTGTTTTGACTGTATGAATGATGTGAGATACTCACTTAGTTTTGACTAAAAACAAGCCCTTTGTGATTTAATCACTTATTGATGAGGAACTTGATTTTCATATGCATGCATGGCACAGGAGTAAGTCCGTGAACAGGTTAGTACCATCATACCGACAAAGAGACGAACTTAGCTCCCGCATAAAGCTGTGATATTTTATCACTTATTTTGGGGATGTGATATTGTTATCACCTATTTGATGGTCGAATGCAGTATGTACACGTATGTATGATATCATGGAAGTTCTAGACTTGCGTCACCGTTATTTTTCGGCAAAAGATTCAACCATCATACCCAGATGATAAGCTAGCATAAAGACCGTATATCTCAGAACCTCGGCACTCTATCAAATGAAATTTCGGTACCAAGACCATATGCCAATGAATGGTTCCCACCTGGCGTTCTGTCTGTTAGGTTTATATCAACCTGCACATTTTAATCTGATTGTGAGCCTACCGATACATCATTAGCAAAGCTACTTATCAATCTTCTTTCTATTCTTTTAACCATTTCTGACAGATTTACCGGTGAATTTCATCATCTTTAACTTATCCAAGAAACTCATTTTTGTTTTTTCTAATGTTTTTGTATTTTTCTAAATTTTCTCCCCCTTAAACAAAGAAGGTAAATAAAAGACATATTTTTGTATTTTCTTGAAATTTATGTTTTTGAAATTTTAAGTTAGTTTACTATCCAAAACTTATGTTTTCTGCTGGAGATTTAAGAACACTTCAGAAATCTTCAAACTAGCTCAGACACACTAAGCCCGGTTTTGAACAAGGAAAGAGCCAAAGCTCTAATACCACTTGTAGGTCCACCTGAGAATCAAGTTAAACCCCTTCCTTGTTCATATGATATACACACAAGTGTGGAATCCAAGTGTGCATGCAACCAAAGCAAAGTATAGAACACGTGGTAACCAAAGATTCACTATCCTGATTAATGATTGAGAATAAGTACAAACATATACACACAATGCTCATATGACTCAAAGAAACTTGTTGTGTTCGTGTGAGAGAGAAAGCTGAGAGGCTCACTTAGACTAACTAGCTAGCTAACTCTCACGCGCAAGTCAACACTGACTGAGAAGTACATGTCTGCTTATATAGTGTCCGTCTAGATTTCGTACGAAACATGAATCCAGACAAAAGGAACACACTATTTCACACGAGACACATTCCAGGGATTTGGTACGAGTTAACGGTTTCGTATGAAATGCTTGTGTTTCGTACGAAATCTCCTTGATTCGTACGAAACCTGTGTTTCGTACGAAATCTCTTTGTTCGCACAGAATCCTCATTCTTGGAGAACGTGTGTAGACTTGACGTACACAAGACTTATCAGTATACACACATGCAACTGATTAACACAGACAAGCTAAGATGTCATACTAGATCAAGATAGAAGGATATCTCGATCTATTCGACACGAACAAACCTATACAGACACTGAACAAAGACCGTACAATTACAACTGTAATTAAGAACAAGCGATAGACACAAAACTGTATCAACAAACTCCCCCTTGGATGTTGCTTGGTCTTTGGTCTTCGGTCTTTGGTCTTCAGACTTTGGTCTTCACATAGAACGGTTTGGAGTATCAACAAACTCCCCCTGAAGATCTGTTATTCATTGATAAATATGCTATCCAATGATTAGAGCGTCAGGTCTTCGAACTTCTAAGAAACTTCAAATCTTTCTTGTTTCCTCTTCTGACTTGTCAGACTTCTTTGTTGCTGGTCTTTGTTCATGTTCTTTTGTATCAATCTGTACTCAATAGACAAATATAATTAGAACACAACTTTCTCAGGGAATACACACGAAGAATTTATCATAATTTCTTCGTATGACTGTATTCCCTGAACGAGATACACATACTCGTATGAATTCCAGCAGCGAATTTGAGAAAAACAAGTGAGCACGTCAAATTAAATGACTAGGTTCATTCGTATGAGATACACACACTCAAACGAACTTCAGATTTTGGATTTCTTTGATGAATTACTTGTTGCAAGATATTACTTTTATGAAGTTTCAATATCAAACCAATGGTTTTCTGGCGTATCTTGGTAGAAACTCTCGAGTATCAACTTTGGCTAACTTTCAAAAAGTAACTACATAAGCAACTAAGTAAACTAGACTTAAAATCAAAATATACAGATAAACTATATATCTATTTAACAATCTTTTTCGAGTTTCAAGGTAAAGGAATCATACAAGCATTTTAATCTTTGTCAAAAACGATATTTGGTTTAAACTTCAAAATTAAATAGATAAGTATTCAACTATGATTATCGGTATTGTTGTCAACGTAAGCTCAGACTTATCAGATGTAATCATGATTACGAGATAAGATTGAGGTATCAATTATACTTACTAGTCAGTGTTCAACCACATCATGACACATTCCTGTATCAAGATATGCACGAGAGAAAATCTTACCGGTGAGTATATTGCTTTATCATCTGTTTTGACGTATATGTATGATGTGATATACTCACTTATTTTTGATTGAAAAGAAGCCCTTTGTGATTTAATCACTTATTGATTAGGAACTTGATTTTTATATGCATGCAGGGCACAGGAGTAAGTCCATGGACAGGTTAGTACCATCGTACCGACAAAGAGACGAACTTAGCTCCTGCATAAAGTTGTGATATTTTATCACTTATTTTGGGGATGTGATATTTTTATCACTTATTTGAAGGTCGTATGCATTATGTACACGTATGTATGGTATCATGGAAGTTCTAGACTTGCGCCACCGTTATTTTTCAGCAAAAGATTCAACCATGATACCCAGATGATAAGCCAGCATAGAGACCGTATATCTCAGAACCTTGACACTCTATCAAACGAAATTTCGGTACCAAGACCATATGCCAATGAATGGTTCCCACCTGGCGTTCTGTCTGTTAAGTTTATATCAACATGCACATTTTAGTCTGATTGTGAGCCTACCGATACATCATTAGCAAAGCTACTTATCAATCTTCTTTCTATGCATTTAACCATTTCTGACATATTTACTGGTGAATTTCATCATCTTCAACTTATCCAAGAAACTCATTTTTGATTTTTCTATTGTTTTTGTGTTTTTCTGAAATTTTCTCCCCCTTAAACAAAGAAGGTAAATACAAGACATATTTTTGTATTTTCTTGAAATTTACTCCCCCTAAAATATAAAACTGAAAATCTTTTTGTAGTTTTAGATTTTTAGAAAAGTATATGCAAAAATAGTTAGCCATGGTTGAGTTACTCGGGTTTCACCTTGATGCCATTGACCAAAAGTAGATAATCAAAATGTGATTTATCAAAGGCTTTGGTAAAAAGGTCGGCACGTTGGTGATCAGTGTGGATTTAACAACATCCATAAGTCTCTTTTCATAATAATCTCGTATGAAATGATACTTAATTTCAATGTGTTTTGTTTTTGAATGCTGTACAGGATTCTGAGTGATCTGTGAAGCAGCTTCATTATCAACAAAAATAGGAGTAGTAAGAAATTCAAAACCAGACGCGCATTTGCTGTTGAATCCATAGAACTTGAGAGCAGCAACCAGAAGCTGAAATATACTCAGCCTCACATGTTGATGTAGCTACACAAGTCTGCTTTTTGCATTTCCACGTGACTAGGCGATTTCCCAAGAACTAGCATCCTGCTGTTGTTGATTTTGCATCGATTTTGCAGCCGCCATGATCAGAATCACTGACTGCTGTCAGATCAAAGTTACCATCCTTAGGGTACCATAGACCAGTGTCAGGACGACCCTTTAGATAACAAAAGAACTTTTCACAGCCATCAAGTGAGAAACTTTTGGACTAGACTGATAGCGTGCCAGAAGGCGTGTTGGGTACAATATGTCGGGTCTTGAAGCAGTATGATACATTAGAGATCCGGTCATAGCACGATAGAGAGATGGTTCTACATGTTCACCCATTCCGTCTGGAGTAATCCCATGATTTTGAGCTAATGGAGTTCCCAAAGGCTTTGAGCCATCCATCTGAAATCACTTGAGAATATCTCCGACGTACTTGGTTTAATGGATAAAAATCCCTTCTTTGATTGCTAAACCTGCAAACCTAAAAAGAAAGTCATTTCTCCCATTGCGCTCATCTCGAACTTCTCCTGCATAACCTGTTCGAATTCTTTGCACATTTGAGTGTTAGTAGACCCAAATATAATATCATCAACATAAACCTGTACTAGCAGCAAGTCCTCGTCTCGTTACTTGATGAAGAGAGTATAGTCGATCAGTCCTCGTCGAAAACCATTCTTCAACAGATAGGTAGACAACATTTCATACCAAGCCCTCAGAGCTTGATGAAGACCATATAACGCTGTGTTATGAAGCCAAACCTTGTCAGGATGGAGTCGATCTTCAAAGCCTGGCGGTTGCTCAACATATACTTTCTCTTCTTCCAGACCATGAAGAAATGCACTCTTCACATCCATCTGATAAACGGTGAACTTCTTGAAGGACGCATAAGCCAAAAAGATTCTTATGGCCTCAAGTCGTGCAACCGGTGCATAAACTTCATTGTAATCGATCCCTTTGGCCTGATTAAAACCTTGAACAACCAATCGCGCTTTGTTTCTCACAACAACACCTCGGTCATCCTTTTTGCACTTGTATACCCATCGTGCACCAATCTTCTTGTAGCCGTCAGGCCTTTCAACCAATTTCTAGACGCCTAACCTCTGAAACTGCTGAAGTTCTTCCTGCATGGCTTCAACCCACGAGTCTTCTTTCATTGCCTCCTTCCAAGATTTTGGTTCTACTTGGCACACATAGCAGGCAAAAGACCAATCATTCAGACCACCAGATTCCCTGATTTTTCGAATACAATCCAGCATTCTGGTTGTTTTGAAGCTGATTACGAGTCTGCACACCACTCTTGACATCTCCAATAATATTTTGCTAAGGATGGATATTATGAATTCGAGTTTCTGGCACATCAGGAACTTGAGAATTGATACCCAAATTGTTGATATTCAGATCAACAGTTACATCGAGAGCTGGATTTGATGACGTTGTAGATGCCTGACCTTCAGTCGTTCCTTGAGGTTGAATATTTGACGTATCATTTGAAAATCCAAGAACCGCACCAGAGGCAGCTTCATTTTCATCGTGAAACTCATCATCTTCTGATGAAACATTATAATCCGCAGCGTCTTCGAATTCCTCATTTTGAACCAGATTGTTAACCGAAGTCGACACTTGAGGGTTAACAATAATTGGTTGAACTAATGACGAGTCTACTGCAGTATAACATTCCAATAACATCTGAGCAGCAGCTGTTGCATCATCAAATGTTGGCAGATTAAAGGAGTCAAACAGCCCATCGTAGTCGAACATCCAAGGAGCACCCGGAGCTCTTACCTCTTTTGTATATCTCTGAACCTTGACTTCACCCCATTCTTCAATCTTCTTTGAAGACAAATTCCACACTCGGAAATTAGGAGTAGCATATCCAAGAAAGAAACCTTCGATAGCCTTGGGACCAAACTTTCCATGTGGGTCGATCATAGTGCATGGAGCTCCAAAAGGTTCTAAGAAAGAAATATCCGGTTTCCTTTTATGTAACAACTCAAAGCATGTCTTCCCATGTCTCTTCACCGTCAGAACTCTATTCATCATATAACACGTAGTAGCAACAACTTCTCCCCAAAATTGAACGGGAAGTTCTGATTCTACTAACATGGTTCTTGCAGTTTCAATAAGAGTTCTATTCTTCCTCTCAGTGATGCCATTTTGTTGTGGAGTGTATCGAGAAACAATACTCATCCATAACTTGATTCTTAAATTACGTGCCATTGTCGCTTCTGATTCTCCTTACTTTCAGATTATACAAATTTTCCAACAGAGTCAGGAGATTCTTGAGGATAGTAGGAACTTCACTCTTGTGTGCCAGCATGTTTACCAATGAGAATCTGGAATAGTCATCAGTAACTACCAGACAATAAGAATCACCAAAGGTTGTCTTGTGTTTCATAGGTCCAAAAGGTCCATATGAAGACGTTCCAGTGGCATATTCATAGTGTTGATCTTCTTCACAGGATGGGAATTTCTTGCTTGCTTCCCTTTCTGGCATGATACACAAATGTCTTGAAGATGAAAGTTCTTCACTGGTACACTATTCACTGGATTATTCTTCACCAAATAGTTCATTTTCCTCAGGTGAATATGTCCCATACGACTGTGCCAAGAGATTGATTCCTTCTCGGTGGCTTTAGAGACAAAACATGTGAATTGTGCAGATGTTGTAATAGCTTGGCTCATATCAAGAATATACAAATCATTAATTCTTGGAGCTGATAGGAGAATCCATTCCTTGGGAATCTTGAATCCAGGCTTCAGCACATAACATTCGGCATCATTAAAATGTACCGTGAACTTCTTGTCGCAGATTTGAGAAACACTAAGAAGATTGTGATCAATTTGCCGCACATAATTGATCTTATCGAAGCTCACAACACCATTGGAGACCATTCCTTCTCCAGTGATGTATCCACCTTTGTCACCAGCAAAAGCAAAATAATCACCCTTTATGCTTTTCACATCATATAGGAGTCGTAAGTCGCCCGTTATGTGCCTTGATGCTCCACTGTCAACAATCTAATGACTGTGTACAGTTCCTCCTAGAACACCCTGCACATTGCACAAACAAGATTAGTTTGAGATGGGGACCCAAGCCTTAGTGGTCTTGGGTCGTCCCTTATCATTGAGAAATGTAATCTCAATTTCTTGATGATTAACAAACGGAGAAACTCCACCATTACCGGTCTTCTGTTTCCAAGATCCTTGTTTATTACCAGATTTACTATTATTTACAGTTTTAATAGTGTCTGGTTTTATTGACTTTGAAGATCTTTGATCCTTTTTCGAAGAATCTGATTTTAAAGCTTTCTCAACTGCTTTTACTTGCTTACGTTTTTGTTTCTCTTTTTGATCTTTAATAACTCGTTTATCTTGTGTCGGAGTAACATATTTACGTTTGCAAGTTGGTTCGTGAGGGGTTTTCTCTATACATCTTGATTTGGCTAGATTTTGACAATCCTTTATAATGTGGCCAAATTCTCCACATTTGAAACACGTTCTCCTTTCAACAAAACTAGGAGATCGTGTTTCTTAGCTTGATGTTGAACTTGTGGATCCTGAGGTACAGAGTTCATTTTCATTACATCCATCAGTTTGTTGGGCGTAATTATTTTGACTATTTCTTTTCAAAATCTTAACTTTCTTTACAAAATCAACATTAGATTTTCCTTGAAAAGTTTCGACTTTATCGGTACCTTTAGAACTCACAAATTTAACAATTTTGGCCTTTTTCTAGCAACGAGAGCCATGTGCTTCAACCTTCGGTTGAGAAACTATAGGCTTTTCAAATTGCTTCCATTGTTTTTCTTTTGAAGCGGATAATGGTTGTGATTTGGTCGGCTTTTACTTTTCTACAGGTTTGGTTGTTGACTTTTCAAAGACCTGATCTATAGAGATTGGATTTGCGTTTTTAATTGGAAAATCTTTGTTTGAATAGATTTTCTTATCTCCAACCAAGGTATACAACACATTATCTACTTCTTGTGTAGATACACTTGTCTTCACAGATTTCTTAAGAACAGTCTCTTGATTCTCAACAGATTGAGTACTAGGAGTAGCAAATAATTCTACTCTTTTCCTTTCATCAAGAGGCTGATCCTGATCATCATTTCATGATTCATCATCTGATGTATCATCCTCTTCTTCATATTTACCGGAATTGCCTAGTTTGAGAGGAATTGCCTAGTCTCTTGATTCTTAACTTTCTGGCTTGCTTGGTTCTTGAGAGGAATTGCCTAGTTTGAACCCTAACCCTGCTGCGAATTCCTCAGGATTCAAAGGTACAGATGGTTCAAAACGAGGCATCTCCTCTTCATCAGGCATTTTGGTATAGTTGTGTTTCATTGGGGGTGGACACGACTTATACCCTATGCATTCCGCATCTCCCTTTAGTTTTTGAACTTCAATAATATGATCAAGCACATATTGGGAGTTAGAATAACTTTCCAATTTGCGTTTGATAGAATCATATTCGCATTTGGCGATGGCTAACTCTTTCTTTGTTTTTCTAGGAGATTAATGTAGTTATTAATTCCTGTATATTTATTCAAAACTGTTTTTGTCAATTCAGAAACACTTTTCTTAAGGGTTTCTATTACAGAATTGAATTCTTTTTCATTTCTAGTTAGCGCCAAGTTCGCCTCTTTGCGTTTTGATAGTTCAACAACTAAATTCTGATTATGACTGTTGACGGTTTCATATTTTATTTTCAACTCAACACAGTCATTGCAAACAGTAGGAGGGTCAGGATTTACCTGTTTTGAAGAACCTTCAACATTTGCCATAAAGGCGGTGTGATGAGAAAAAGCTGCACCATCTGTAGAGAGTGTCTCTGTCTCTTTTTCCGCAGCTTCTGCATTCCTCGTCATGCCTACCTTTTCAGATTTCAACATCTTAGCTTCACTCAGCAATTCTTCAACCTCAGCATCACTTCCTTTCTTCACATCAGAATCAAATCCATAACCATCTGAACTTGAACATTCTTCATTAGAACTACCAGCATCCCCAGATGTATCATCGTTATTTGGAGTGTTGATGTTGTGATCATGCTTGATTTGATCCACGATCTTTGCATAGCATGCAGTTCTTTCGTTGCTCTCAGTTCCCAACTGTACTGACCAATCGCATCCTTCATCAGATTGAACTACCAAAGCTCTATGCGTGTTTGAAGGTCCTGATTGATTGGTGTTGTTAGAGTTGCCAACAGTTACTAGTCTTCTTTCATTGTTGTACTGTGATGTGTTGGATGGTTGAGACTGATTTCAAAAGGGGTTGTGATTTCCTTCCTTGTAGGGTCTTATGCATTCCCGCTTGAAGTGACCTCTTTCTCCAAGTTGAAGCAAGTAACGGCGGTTTTGTCAAAGCCGTATTTTGTATCCTTCTTGCTTTCCAAATTGGTTCTCCCCATTCTTCTCATATAATCCTTCGCTCTTCTCATAGCGCTTGCAAATGCCCACTTGATGTCCATTAGCTCCATTTCATCTTGGTCAATTTGTTCATAGTCTTCGTTTGTCAAATTGATGTTCCCTATTTGACCTGCAACTAAACCACAATACGTATTGACCATGGTATTTAGAAGTTCTGCATGTTCCTGTGCAACTTCTACGTTGATTTTGGAGAGATTTGGCGTGTCAAGTTTGACAGTGTTGGGATTTGCCGATTGACTGTTGTTTCCATAGAAAGCTTGTTGAGGAGCTTGTTGTGGAGCTTTATGCGCTAAATCCCTTGGCTGTGGAAGAAATGCTTTCGAATCAAAGGTCTGTCCATAGGCTTGAATACTCTAACCTGTACACTGACTTGATTGAACTGATTGGGGTAGAAAAGGGTTCACGTTTGTCACAAATGCGGTCTACAGCTTTGGTTGCTGACTTGAACTTGTACCTGCATTTATACCTCCAAAATACATTTCAGGGTTTTGTGGAGCAGAGACTCGTTGTGCCTTCCGGAGTTCTTCTTCATTCTTGTTTTCCAATTTCTGCACAAATTCATAAATACTAATTGAGTCCAAAACACCTGTATGTTTTAAAAGATCAATAAATTGACCCCATTTTGGTGGTAAAGCGTCAGCAAATCGCATCACATTTCTTGTGGTGCTGTTACCACTTTGTACGAGTAGATTTCGCTGAGGAGATGATAAAACCGAGTGGTCATATCATTCAAGGTTTCTTTCTCCATGAACATGAAACCTTCAAACTCTTTCTTGAGCAGATCATGCCGAATCTTCCTAGTAGCAGGGTTACCTTCACCTCTTGCTTCCAAAGTGTCCCACAAAATTTTCGTTGTAGCACAATACACAAACTGGTGATAAATGTCTTTATGCAGAGTTTGTGTGACGATAGCGAATGCCTTTTTCTCTAGATCGTAAGCTTTCTTGTCATTTTCGACTAGATTGGCCAATGTGGTTGGATTTGATCCAGCTTCTTCAAGTGCTTCATTGTAGGGGGTAGTGAAACACGTCCACAATTCCGTGTTTTGACCGAGAACATACGTATGAAAACGACTTTTCCATGAAGGATATTGTTCATGTGATTTAACTTTGGCGGTCGGTTATTACTCCCTGTTTCACTTTCGCTCATTAACAGAGTTTGGAGGCTTTGATTCTGATTCGCAACACACGCCCATTGATTTGTAGAGATCATTGTTGTATGTTGTGGCATCAAAGATTTTACCCATGATGTTGCGGAGCTTTACGAAGACTCCTGATTTGAGCTTGAACAACTCCAATCCCACGGGTTAGAACTCATTATATTTTCTTGTTTTATGAAAATTTAAAGGTTTTAAAGTTTCACGATTATAATTACCTTTTAAAAACTCACAGATCTGAAAATATGATAAATTCTTAAAATCACAAAGCTTTGAAAAACATGAAAAACAAGCAATTTCTGTTTCGTGCGAAACACTGATGTTTCGTGCGAGCCAGGTGTTTCGTGCGGGTCAGATGATTCGCACGAAATAACTCAGTCTCACCAAATGTTTTGTTCAGCGTTTTTCAGAGGAATCTTTTCAGAAATGGTTTGGTGAGAAACTTCCTTTCTTGTGTAGACCTACTTTTTCAAAAATACTTGTTGTCTTACCCACTTTTAGTTAAAACACAGATTTTTAACAGTCCACAGTCCAAGTCCAGATCCAAGTCAGAAAATGTCAGCCCTACCAAACTACTCAGATTCAAATTTTTGCAGATTTCTTCTTCAAGGGTGTTCTTCAGAAAAATTTTACCATAAAATTTTCTGCATGCAACAGACTTTAACCAAGTTTTAAGTTAGTTTACTATCCAAAACTTATGCTTTCTGCTGGAGATTCAAGAACACTTCAGAAATCTTCAAACTAGCTCAGACACAATAAGCCCGGTTTTGAACAAGGAAAAAGCCAAAGCTCTAATACCACTTGTAGGTCCACCTGAGGATCAAGTTAAACCAGTTCCTTCTTCATATGACATACACACAAGTGCGGAATCCAAGTGTGCATGCAACCAAAGAAAAGTAAAGAACACAGGGTAACCAAAGATTCACTATCTTGATTAAAGATTGAGAACAAGTACAAACATATACACACAATGCTCGTATGACACAAACAAACTTGTTGTGTTCTTGTGTCTTCGTCTTCAGAGAGAAAGCTGAGAGGCTCACTTAGACCAAGTAGCTAGCTAACTCTCACGCGCAAGTCAACACTGACTGTGAAGTGCATGTCTGCTTATATAGTGTCCGTCTAGAGTTCGTACGAAACACGAATCCATACATAAGGAAAGACTATTTCACACGAGACACTACTCCAGAATTTGGTACGAATCACTGTTTCATACGAAATGCTTGTGTTTCGTATGAAATCTCCTTAATTCGTACGAAACCTGTGTTTCGTACGAAATCTCCTGATTCGCACAGAATCCTTCTTCTTGGAGAACGTGTGTAGACTTAATGTTTACAAGACTTATCAGTATGCACATATGCAACCGATTAACACAGACAAGCTAAGATGTCATACTAGATCAAGATAGAAGGATATCTCGATCTATTCGACACGACCAAACCTCTACAGACACTTGAGCAAAGACCGTACAATTACAACTATAATTAAGAACAAGCGACAGACACAAAACTGTATCAACAACTTCGTTAGACGTTTGAATCGAATATAAACAAGATACTATTGTTATAATATCATTCGAAAGTATTCGTACGTGTTCGTGTCAATAACGTTAGAAATAAATATAAATATATTTATTTTATAAAGTATTCAACGCCATGACATTTGAATATATATAGTATTCTTGTAATACGATTTCCGAATTCTGTCATTTGAAATAATACGCGCCTTGTATTTGTCTTGTAAAAGCGTTTCGGAAATTTTGGCGTTTCGAATTAAATATAAACATTATATTTATTCTTATATCGTCGTTCGAATAATTTATCGATGCTTGAACTTTAGTTTCTGAGTTTCGACATTGAAGTTATATAAATAATTATATTTGCTTCGAAATTGATTGTCTAAACTTGTTGTCTCGTAGTCGCGCACATTGAAAAGTCATCTGATCGATTTGTAGGTGTCGCTAAAATAATTATATATGTTAATATTTATTTTATAACAATCGTTTAAATCGGACGTTAAATCTTTGAAATATGTCGTGTTTTCGTTTTATGGATTTTACGAAAATTGGGCAGAGTTTCCTCTGTTTTTTGACGATCCCGACAATATTATTTGTCGATTTATTTATCAAAACACAACCTGCAAACTCGCAAACAAACAATATATATATATGGTTTTTCGTTGTGATTGAAACGCGGTTTTTGTCGAATACAAATCCGTTTTATATTTAACGCCGACTATAATTCCGATTTATATATATTGACTTCGGTTCGTTTTTAACTAATAATTATCCGCAAGTAGCGTACTTCGATTAAACTGTTATTTTTAAACTGGCAATGTCGAATTGTTAACGGGTCGGGTCGAGCTTGGTTTCGTGATAAATAATTATTAATAATAATTATAAACTAATATAATTAAATTTCGCACCGTAATTAATTTTTACCGAGTCGTGGGTTGACCCGTTGACCAGGTTTGACCCGTTGACTTTTGTTGACCGACCGATCTGAAGCGAGACTGAACCTGAAACAAACACTAGAATTTTTATACTGAATTGAAAAATAACCCAAGTCAAATCAAAACTATAATATCGAAACTGAACCGGAAACTCGTTGACTGTTGTTTTGACTAGGTTAACCCGAGTGAATCGAAACTTTGCTAGACCGGAACCCGAACCAGAAACCCGAGTCGTGACCCGAGCCGCTGACCGATTGAACTGAGACCCGAGACAGAACTGTTGGCCAGATCGACCTGAAATCCGAGACACCACCGCCGCTGTCGCTACCAGAACCGTCGCCGCCACTACCGCCGGTAACCCCAACCCAACCCAACCCCACCTGGAACCCCCAAACCCGCATAACCACCCACCTCCTCCCTTTCCGGCGGCCGGGTGTGGCACCTCTACCGCCATTTCATCACCGCCGTGAGCGGCGGAGAGGGGCCGCTCCCTCCTTTCTCTAACCGATCTCTCTCTCTACACTGTCTCTCTCTCTGATCTGGTCTCTCTTTCTACATTGTCGCCATATCGCATAACGTGAAGCAAGTAGACATTCCTAGGCTCTCGAGAGGCCTGATCGAGTTAAGTTACGTCTAGTTACGCTAATTATGATGGTATTATTGTTCGTTAAGCGCTTAATTACAACCAGAAACTGCCAGTTGTCACAAGGAGTTCGCTAAAACTGAACGCAGATGTGGTTAAAGTTAAAACGGAGAATCTGCATTGATTAGTTTCAAGTTGGTGGTTATTCAAGTTTAATTTAGTTTAATTTCGACGTTAGTTAATTAACTCAACTTTATCATGAAAGTCCCTACTTATTACCGAACTAGTTTCCTTCGAGGCAATGTGGTATTAGTTGATAGCGCTATTAGGCTTGACAAACCTCACACTGTGCTGGGAGTCGGGCGTGAACTAAGGACCTTAAACACTTTGATCAATGCTGATAGACATTGATGAGGGCACCACAAACATAACAATCACATCGGTATCGAGTTTATTATTCATAGTATGTCCTTAAACTAAACACTTGTTTTACGTTAAACAAATCTGTGAACTCGCCGACTTTATTGCCAATACACTTTTGCTGCATGCTTGAAGGTCGTTAGATTCATCATGCATGGGAACTTCCAGTCTGAGTTGTTTGAAGTGTCATAGGGCATGTTACATAATTGCAAACATCACTAATTTAAGTTTAAAACACTTTGATTTCAATTGTTGAGATATTTACATTGCTTCTGCTGAACATATACTTTGTTTGAATTGTATATTTTGAAATACACTATTCGTGTTGGACTTATCGTTAGTGTTTTATATTAATTGCTATTAGTTCAACATGATTAGTGGCTAGATCCTAGTACGTCACACGCCTCGCGTATAACTCCGTCGATGGTAATTTGGGGGTGTGACATAAACTCAATCTAAAACTTTCGTAATGCTTACCGATACATTAATGTTCATTAATTTGCACTAAGTTCTTATGGACCCCATGATCTTAGCATATCCCCTCATCATGTAACACACTGGCTCAACTAACGCCTTTAAACTTTCATCAACTGTGATATGTGTGAAAATCACGCAGAATGTTTAAACATTAACAATCAGGTGATCTTTCGATACGCATAGAAAGTCCAATTGTTAAACTAAATAAGAAGTAAAAATAAGTTGAAATTGTTTAAATCTTAATCACAAGTTTGATATTCCTATATACGCAGAGGTGATCCAAGATTTAAAGAAACCCCAAGTAAAATAAAGTCGAAACGTTCAGGCACTAGCATCCAGTTCGATACTTTCGTCATAGCAGAGGATGTCCAGTGCTTAAACAAAATAAAGAAATAAACAAGTTTAAATCTTTGCAAAATGAAATACACAATCACAATGATTTTTTTAGTAAGTTGTGAAAGTTCACAAATTGACGGGTTTTTTTATGCTTTTCAGGATTCAGCAATTACCGAGTAGGCACACAGTCACGAACGACAAAACTAAGTACTATGCCTTCAATATAATTTCCCACTAGAACTAGGCTTTTCTATTTAAGTTTTTTTCGTTATCTCAAAACCACTAGTCTAGCTGAGCCTATCGACACATCTTTAGTAAGATTGTTTAACTATTTGTCTTTAGCATGCATTAATAATCTACTGATGTACTATCATTTCCTCTTTTTGCCCAAGTAATCTCATTTTTCATTTTTCAATGTTTTTGACACATTTAAATTTTTATTGTTTTTGTCTTTTTGAAAATTTTTATCTATCTAAAATGCTTTTGAAATGATGTTTTCAATTATACAGAAATTTTGAGTAAAATTTTTTTCCTCCCCCTCAAATTGAAAAAATCTTTTTTAAATCGGAAATAAAATTCCTCCATGTAAATCGTTTAACGACTTTTTACGAATGTGAACGCGAGACTACCATTTTGTTTGTGTGGAACACAAACCTTACCTCTCATTATCGTATCATAAGATCGGACAATAACAACAACTTCGCACAAGAGCTTTCAAGATCTTCATTATCAATCTAGGAGATTAATTTAGTGTCATAGTGTCGAAACTTTGTCAGGTTTTCGATTGATACGTAACAAAAATTTTGTTATTTACGTTCATGTAACGATTACGGTTAGGATTGACAGATTCCGCACGTTAAACCGAATTCATTGTAGAACTTGTGTTCATAAAGAACCAATTATGCTCTCAAAATTGGTATCAAAGCTATGGTTTCACCTACTCTCATGATTTATGGAGTTAGGAGGGTTTTAGACGTAAAACTTCAAATAAACGGACAATCCATGGGGAAAAACTAAAATTGAATCTATATGATTGTTAGCAAATGATTTTCGACCAGATCTATGCCAGAATCATCTTGTAATTCTCGGAAATAAAGATTTTTAATTTAAAAATGTAATTATGTTCGTTTGTACGAAGAGGATCACTTTGCACGAAGTGTCACTCCATACGAAGTGAAATCAAAATGCCTAAAAAAACTGATCCACCTTGTACGAGTGCATCTTTTGATCGCGATAATGGGAGACAAGTGTCCAAAAAAATTGTGATTGAAATTTTTTTCGAGATTTTAACGACAAATACATGATGTTCGGGGACATCATCTAGGGCTTTAGAGAACAAATTTTATGATACGATCACAGAATGTTGAAGAAAATGGGCTTATCAAGGAGACTTGTGTAGAAAGATGATCATTTCGTATAGTGACTACTAATGGGCATTAACGTAAAATCTGCATTTATTGAAAACTGAATTTTCTAGATTTGAGGGGGTAATTTCAGTAAAAAAATTTGGTACGAGGCAAAAATGAGGGGAAATAAAAATTTTCACGTATATGTTAAGATTTCGGCATTTGAAATTCATGACTGTGCAACAGTATTCGGGTGGTTCCGACTGTAGATTATCTGGGGATGCAGAAAATATAGATTTGTTAGTTCGTGATCACAGGAGGTTCATAATTTTTAGTTCGTGATACAGATTGATGCTTAAGGGTTAGAGTCCTGATCTTTGATATGGGCCAGGTTTGCAGTATTAGTAGTCGTTGATGCCAGCTAAGAGTTGAGCTTATTCAAGTTATATTGCATACACGAATGGTCGATGATGATCTTAGCTATTAACAGACTAGCTTAGGGTTTCAAAAATTACCGAGAAGATCCGAGGTCATTCAAACGAATGATTGATGATAGTCTCAGGTGCCATTATTTTTAGTCTTCAAGCAGATGAATTGTTCTTCTTGGACTAACCCTCGTCGAATGACGATATTTGCGGACTAAGTTGCGCTAGAACAGCGGAGCTATTATCTGTCATTGTGACTGAAGAGGAAGAATGTGATTCTTATCGCAGAAGAATATTTCTCAGATCTGATGTGTTACCATATGATTTGATTCTGATGAAGATTCACTGATTTAGAAGATTACTGTTTTGTTGATTTATCTTTCAGGAGAATGCTTAAATATGATCACGTAAAACAGGATTTGAGATTTTCATGGGTATTTACATATTTGAAGTTTGCCAGTGTGGTAATTCGAATTTTCTGTCAATTGTCGGTTGGGTTTTTGAAGATCATAGGATCGAGCATAGGAGGAGTGGAGTAAAACCAAGCGCGGATGTGGTTAAAGTTGAAACGGAGAAGCTGCATTGATTAGTTTCAGGTTGGTGGTTATTAAGAAAATTTGTCGATTATGCAAATTTGAAGAGGTCGGGAACCGTGCAAACAAAGACATGAAGTTTAATTACTAGAGAATTATTTTAAGGGGGAACTTGTGCTTTAACGTTGATAATGCGAACCCGAATCGTCAATCAAGGGGAAATTTGTTGACGCGTTCTATGACATCAACAGATTCCTTCAAAAACAGGTTATCATAGTTTGGATTTGTCTCTTCATTTACCATATCACCTATTATAAATACTATAAAAAGGCTCATGATTAGTTTAACTGAAAAGATCAACAATTTACTTTTAAAAAACTGTTCATCCAAAATTTATACATCCAAAAACAACACCAATATTCTAAATGGCAAACAAAAGTTTTTACCACTGGGCAGATACTAACGCTGTTAAAAAGAAATTTATAAGATGGTCACTTGAAGAAGAGAGAACATACAAAGAACTCAACAGAAAAGTTGGAATCGTGAGTGAAAATTATTATAAGCAAACTTAGAGTAGCATTGCATTACTTGATGAAGTTGTCCATTCTAGTCCATCAGAGTTCAAGGATAAGGTAGAAGAATTCATCACACAACTAGACAGGATCAAATAATTTGTGACATGCTAGTTGATCTGCAAAATAAAAGAAAAGTGAAGTTTCATGGAAAAAGGCAAGAGTCTTAGAAATCATAGGAAGTGTTCAATGGAGGATGAAATGGTTTATTAATCTAAGTTTTGTAATACTATTTAATATTAGTTGAACAAAATTTAGACTTTCTTTTTTGTTGTTTATTATCATTATCAGTGATCAAAACACGAAATGGCAATTTTACAATAACACCCCGACCGCGTAAACAACAAACCGCAGCGAAAACGTCGGGGAGTCATGTCACAGAACTATTGTTTCACAACTCATGGAATTTAAAATTTTGTTTTATTAAGTTAAATGTTTACATTGTCTTGGAATAAACAGAAATAACACATAAATAAATTGTCTTTCATGTATTAAAGTCACTAAGGCCCGCATCCATTCCTACGTGAAGAATGCATCATATTATCAAGCATTGAGTCCTGAAACATATGTGAAAAGAGAGTCAGCATAAAAATATGTGTTTGGTCGGATCCTAAGATCGACCAAACGCGTCGGATTCGAAAGTCAAAGCGGTGGTCAAGACCACTTCACTTACGACCCTAAATAAGCACTAAACTAGAAGTGATGAGTTAAACATGTCAAGATATGTCTAACCAAGTTTATAAACCTGACTTGGTATCAAAACTTGGTGTTTGATACCTGGAAATAGTTTCACCGTAACATGTACATCATGCACATTTTTGACCAAAAACTTTGACTTGTCACTTCGACTAGTAAACGTGGTAATCAGAAGGTGAAATTGTTAGGGATTATAACTTTTGTGATTACGATCACGTTGCAAAGTTCAATTGAACTTTCGCCTGACCAAATGTGGTCAGAACCAAAAGTCAATCAGGAAGCCAAACTATTCGACTTTTAGCTCAAAATAGCTAAAATAATGAAAGAACTAGGAAGAGTACTTACTGGTGTTGAAGAACACTTTCGGAACTCAAGATAGGAGGTTTACAAAGGCTAGAAAGAAGCTCCAAAAAGGATAGAAACAAGAACTATACACTTTGTTTTGAAATGTTTTGAAGTGGTGTGAAAAAAAATTTTGAAGAATCATGGGGTATTTATTGTATTTTAGGATCAAGGAGGTGATGACAAGTGTCCACAAGTGTGGATTAGTGTTCTAACATGTGGCACCACCAAATTAAGGGTGGCAAAATGAGTGCTAGGTGTCAAAAATTGGAGATAGGTGGCAAACTTTGTGAAAAAGCAAAAATCTTCATTATTTTTGACATTTTTGGCCCTTGGACTTGTATATTCACTTGTTTGCCATTTGTAACCCCTTTAACCTAATATTTAGTTTATATAAAGGTGTTAAGAAATGTGTAACTTGGATTATGCCCGAAAATTTAGTGGATGTCAGTTCGTTCGGTTGTAAGATTACGCGTTTCGCAAAAATGCTTAAAACAGTTTAACGAACACGAAAATGATCGAAATTGTGCAACGATTAACATTTTTGCATTCTCATCAATAAAATACAAGATTTTATTGAATAGAAAAATTATTTGGATTAATACACATGGTTCGTGTCTTGAATATGGACCAACAGACTTTTGTAGTTTGATGAAAATAGTCCCTGGACTTGTATGTATTTGTCATATCTAACCCTTCAAGACTTATATCTAAGTTATGTAAAGGGTATTTACGGTGTGTGTAGCTTATGTCCTTGTTTTGTAATGTACGTTATGTTAAAATGAAAACGTTTCAGTGTTAGTTAATGAATTACTTCCACAAAAATTTTTAAGGGTTGGAAATCGTGCAATAAATTGAATTTGTGCAAATGTCTTAGATTTCGGAAATAAAACATAGGGTTTCATTGAATACGAAATTGTTTGTAATTTTACAATGATTGATAGGTGATGGTATTTATATAAACGCAAGAAAACTCGTGTTAGGGTCCTAGGAAGGTTACAGTCTAGGTCAAAGCATTACTAATAACCTAATTCCCTATAATCATAAGCTCTGATACCAATATTTCTATAACACCCGACTGCGTAAAACAACGAACCACGGCAAAAACGTCAGGGAGTCATGTCATAGAACTATTGTTTCACAACTCATGGAATTTAAAATTTTGTTTTATTAAGTTAAATGTTTACATTGTCTTGGGATAAACAGAAACAACACATAAAAAATTATCTTTCATGTTTTAAGTCACTAAGGCCCGCGTCCATTCCTACGTGAAGCATGCATCATAGTACAAGCATTGACTCCTGAAACATATGTGAAAAGAGAGTCAGCATAATAATGCCGGCGAGTACATAGGTTTTGTGAGTGTGTCAAATTCGTGGCTTTGTATACATATTACAACACCTCGTCGGATTACAAGAGTTGTTAAGTGAAAACCTTGTATCAAAAGTGTTTGATATTGCAAAACAATTAAGCAACTAAAACAAGTTGGTTAGAGTTGTGAAAACCTTAACCTTGAATCTTGACCAAAATGTTTCTTTTGTAAAAACCTTGTAATAGATTGATTCAAAAGAAAACTTCGTATGGTTTATATATTTAAGTGAAAATCATTGCGTGACATTGTTCAAAACCATATGTCTGTGTTATAAACCATTCGTCCGTGTTATAAACCATTCATCAGTGTAATAAAACAATCGTCCATGTAATACACAAATCTCCCATGTTTTTAGTTGTGAAAACTTTTGGTCATTCTTTAATGAACACATTCAAACATGTGTTGGCTATACCACCAAAGGGTATCTTTAATAGACCACCAAAGGGTCTCTTTAACTAGACTAACAAATCAACATATTATTTGTTAATCAGAAAGAGTTTTTTTCATTACCCAAACTTCCACCAAATCCAGTTAACATCCAATAATGTGATTGTCAGTCCTATAGTATCATAACATACTACTGGTCGGCTTGGCCAAAGCTAATGAATGTCATTCTTGTTATGGATAGCACATATACAAGTTATTCACATTATTGAAATCGTATTGTTTTATATATAAACCAAAGACATTGTTTTTGAAAACTTTGAAAATGATTTAGCACATATGAGTCACCCCAAAACATTTGCAAAACATAAAAGAGGGGAACTATGTACTCACTTGGGATTGCGAATGTGTTCTTGATCAATGGAATAAACCAAGCTTAAACGTGTGCTAATATGTTAGATAAATATGTTAGCGTGTCGGGACTTCAAATGGAAGACCAGATAGAATGAAGTCTTATAAACCAAACGAGTGTTGGAACTCATGTGATATCGTTTATCAAACTTAACATTCTGATTTGGAAAGGATCCTAAGTGGTTTTGACCCTTATGACTCGTTAAGGTAGTTTAAGCTACGTTAATGGGTCATTCGCGTAAACGCATGATCGGAAGGTTAAATATGTCCTATGATAAGTCTTAAATGCCCAAACATGTTTGAAAATGTTATCACATCAGTTTATATGTCAAAAATTTGGTTACATGTGTTTAAAATGGATTTATGCACAAAAGGGCATTTTGGTCATCATTTTTTAAAGAACACAGAAGTAACTTATCATACACTAACCAAACGCTGTGACCTATAACCTTAGTAGGAGATTCCCTATACAACTATGGTCACAAATATGTGTTTGGTCGGATCCTAAGATCGACCAAACAGGTCGGATTCGAATGTCAAAGCGGTGGTCAAGACTGCTCGACTTAAGACCCTAAATAAGCACTAAACTAGATGTGACGAGTTAGACATGTTTGACAACCAAAATAGTTTCGTCGTAAAATGCACATCATGTGTATTTTTTACCGAAACTTTGACTCGTAACTTCGACAAGTAAACATGGTAATCAAAAGGTGAAATCGTTAGGGATTATAACCTTCATGATTACGATCATGTTGCATAGTTCAAATGAACTTTGACATGACCAAATATGGTCGGAACCAAAAGTCAATCAGGAAGCCAAATTGTTCGACTGTTAGCTCAAAATAGCTAAAATAATGAAAGAACTAGGAAGAGTACTTACTCGCGTTGAAGAAGACTTTCGGAAACTCAAGATAGGATGCTTCCAAAGTCTGGAAACAAGCTCCAAGAAGGATAGTAAGAAGAACTTCACACTTTGCTTTGAAGTGTTTTGAAGTGGTTTGAAAAAAAAGGAAGAATCATGGGGTATTTATAGTATTTTAGGATCAAGGAGGTGATGACAAGTATCCTTAAGTGTGGATTAGTATCCTAACATGTGTCAGCACCAAATTAATGTGGCAAAATGAGTGCTAGGTGTCAAAATTGGAGATAGGTGGCAAACTTGGTGAAGAAGCAAAAATCTTTTGTTGTCCCGTGGGCGGCGGTTCTAGACGGAAGCTTTGGGGATAGTACAGATTCGGCAGAATGATATAACAAGTAGGAACAGAATTAGCGGAAGCTTTTCATTTCATTCAATCATACCCAAAAGAGTATACATCTTGACTGGCTGGTGGAGTTCCTGGAGAGAATCCGCCAGCATTTCCCCTAAGGGAACTTCCAAAACTTACAGACAATGAACACACAACACCTATTTATAGACATGACAGCTAGTGAGAACCGAGCATGTTGTCACTCGTACTAAGGGTCATTCGTACGAGTGAGATGTTATCACTCGTACGAGTAACAAAGTCACTCGTACGAAACACATTGTCACTCGTACGAGCCAATACTCGTTCGCACTTGGGTCGTGTGTTTATATCTAATCTATACAATATTCAATACACACTCTTCTAGCCTATTGCACAGTGACGGCCATAAAGTGCATCAACATTTATTATTATTTTTTTGACATTTTTGGCCCTTGGACTTGTATTTTCACTTGTTTGCCATTTTTACCCCGTTTAACCTAATATTTATGTTATATAAAGGTGTTAAGACATGTGTAACTTGAATTATGCCCAAAAATGTCATGGATGTCGGTTCGTTCGGTTGTACGGTTACACGTTTCGTAAAAATGCGTAAAACGCTATAACGAACACGAAAATGATCGAAATTGTGCAACGATTGACATTTTTGCATTCTCTTCAATAAAATACAAGATTTTATTGAATAGAAAAACATTTGGATTGATACACGTGGTTCGTGTCTTGAATGCGGACCAATAGTCTTTCGCAGTTTGATGAAAATAGTCCCTGGACTTGTATAAGCGTGTATTTGTCATATCTAACCCTACAAAACTTATATCTAAGTTATGCAAAGGGTTTTTAGGGTATGTGTAGCTTATGTCCTTGTTTCAGAATGTACATCACGTTTAAATGATTATGTTTCAGTGCCAGTTAAGGAATTACTTCCACAAAAATATTTGAGGGTTCGAAATCGTGCAAGAATTTGAAATTGTGCAAATGTCTTAGATAATTATACAAATTTCAGAAATAAAACACAGTGTTTCATTGAATACGAAATTGAAAAGGCACAAATGTCATATTTACCCTTTAATATCAAACGAGGGATGTATTCATTAAACCTCTTAGAACCCCAAAATCATGAATCTAAATGTATGTAAGTTCAAACCTAAAACCGAAATTAAATAGAAAAATACATGTTGTGTAGAAAACACGGACGTAATACATACATATGCTTATATTGAACCAGAATATCAAAACTCAATGAAGGAAAATAAAATCCAAAGATCATAAAATCCAATTCCCACAACCAATTTACTTAATCATATATGCATACGCTTATATTGAACCAGAAATTAAAACTAAACACTAATAAAAAAACTTATCACATATAACATACATATTTTTTTGTCAACCTTTAAAATTGCTCTTTATAATCCCTTCAACGATTAACATCCTTTACCCAAAATTACATAAGAAATTATATTAGAAAAAGTCATATATGAACACTATCATCATACCAAACCTAATGGATGATAAATGTGGCATATTCAAGAATTCAAATAGTAAAAAGACTAACCACACTTCTAGAAGGCTGTTAATCATGACCAACTCAACCCGATTGTTGCTAAAAGCATACCCCTAATCTGTACGAAATTTCATGAACATTATATAACAACAAATGGTAAAAGAAAAAAAATCGCATCTTATTGATGTATACAATAATGGTGTACCTCAATAATGTATACAATATTGATGTATACACTGTCTTTGATTCGATACCCTGATGCACAAAATTAAAATTAAAATCTAAAAAAGAAATGAACTTCTTTAATCAAATCTAAGCAAAGTCAAAAATATTTTTTCAACAGTTTGGATCACACGAAAATGAAAACTACTCAGACATTTAAATTCTAATAGCTAGAATTAAGAAATTTTAACTTAACTTTATCGGGCACTGAACTTCTCGGTGTATATCCTTGATCTTTGTCATGAACTCCAAGTCACTATTGTGACATTTGTGCCTTTTCAATCATTGCACAATAAAAAACAATGTTTTATTTCCGAATATTTTTGTATTCAATAAAATCTTGTATTTTATTGATGAGAATGAAAAAATGTCAATCGTTGCACAATTTCGATTATTTTTGTGTTCGTTAAAGGGTTTTACGCATTTTGCGAACACGTAACCGTACAACCGAACACCTGTCTTAACACGATATTTTTGCGCATAATTTAAGTTACACATGTCTTAACACCTTTATGTAACCTAAATATTAGGTTAATGGATTAAAAATGGCAAACAAGTGAAAATAAAAGTCCAAGGGCCAAAAATGTCAAAAAAATAATAAATATTTTTGCTTCTTCACCAAGTTTGCCACCTATCTCCAATTTATGACGCCTGCACTTAATATGGTGTTGACACATGTTAGGACACTAATCCACACTTGAGGACACTTGTCATCACCTCCTTAACCTAAAATACTATAAATACCCTATGATTCTTTCATTTTTTTCACACCACTTCAAAACACTTCGAAGCAAAGTGTGAAGTTCTTCTTTCTATCCTTCTTGGAGCTTATTTCCAGCCTTTGGAAGCCTCCTATCTTGAGTTCCGAAAGTGTTCGTCAACACGAGTAAGTACTCTTCCCAGTTATTTCATTATTTCAGCTATTTAGAGCTAAAAGTCCAACAATTTGGCTCCCTGATTAACTTTTGGTTCTGACCATATTTGGTCAAGTAAAAGTTCAATTGAACTTTGCAACGTGATAGTAATCATGAAGGTTATAATCCCTAACGATTTCACCTTCTGATTACCACGTTTACTAGTCAAAGTGACGAGTCAAAGTTTTGGTAAAAAATGCGCATGATGTGCATTTTACGATGAAACTATTTTCAGGTTTCAAAACACCAAGTTTTGATACCGAATCAGTTTTATAAACTTAGTTAGACATATTTTGACATGTCTAACTCGTCACTTCTAGTTTATCTTTATTTAGGGTCGTAAGTCGAGCGGTCTTGACCACCGCTTTGACTTTCGAATCCGACCTGTTAGGTCGATCTTAGGATCCGACCAAATACATATTTTGACCATAGTTGTATATGGAATAACCTACTGAGGTTGTACCTTATGGTCACATCGTTTAGTTAGTGTTATAATAAGTTACTTCTATGTTCTTAAAAAATGACCAAAATGCCCTTTTGCGTATAAATCCATTTAAAACACATGTAACAAAATTTTTTACATATAAACTGATGTTATAACATTTACAAACATCTTTGGGCATTTAAAACTTATCATAGGACATGTTTAACCATCCGATCACACGTTTACGCTCATGACCCGTTAAAGTAGCGTAAACTACCTTAACGAGTCGTTATGGGTCAAAAGCACTTAGATCCTTTCCAAATCAGAATGTTAAGTTTGTTAAACCATATCACATGAGTTACAACAGTCGTGTGGTTTATAAGACTTCATTCTATCTGATCTCCCGTTTGTAGTTCCGACACGCTAACATATTTATCTTACACATTAGGACACGTTTGAGCTTTGTTTATTCCGTTGATCAAGAACACTTTCGCAATCCCAAGTGAGTGCATAGCTCCCTCTTTTATGTTATGTTTTGGGGTGATTCATATGTGCCTATAATTATTTTCAAAATTTTAAAACAATATACATGGTTTATGTGTACAAAAATGTTTTTCAAAGTGAGTACATAGTTCCCACTTTTACATTTTCTAAATGTTTTGGGGTGATTCATGTGTGCCTGTAATTATTTTCAAGATTTCAAAACAATATACATGTTTTATATATACAAAATGATTTTCAAAGTGAGTACATAGCCCCTCTCTTTTATGTTTTCAAATGTTTTGGGGTGATTCATATGTGCCTATAATTATTTTCAAAATTTCAAAACAATATGCATGGTTTATTTATACAAAAATGATTTTCAAAGTGAGTACATAGTTCCCATCTTTTACATTTTCTAAATGTTTTGGGGTGATTCATATGTGCCTATAATTATTTTCAAGATTTCAAAACAATATACATGTTTTATATATATACAAAATGATTTTCAAAGTGAGTACATAGCCCCCTCTTTTATGTTTTCAAATGTTTTGGGGTGATTCATATGTGCCTATAATTATTTTCAAAATTTTAAAACAATATACATGGTTTATGTATACAAAAATGATTTTCAAAGTGAGTACATAGTTCCCCTCTTTTACGTTTTGCAAATATTTTGGGGTGACTCATATGTGCTAAATGTTTTGTGGTGACTCATATGTGCTAAATCATTTTCAAGTTTTCAAAAAAAAAACAATGTCTATGGTTTATATATAAAACAATACGATTTCAATAATGTGAACAACTTGTTGATGCGTTATCCATAACACGGATGACATTCATTAGCTTTGGCCGAGCCGACCAGTAGTATGTTATGGTACCATAGGACTGACAATCCCATATATCGGACTGTTCACTGGATTTGGTGGAAGTTTGGGTAATGATAGAAGCTGTTTCTGAGATTTGTTAGTCTAGTTAAAGAGACCCTTTGGTGGTCTTTTAAAGATACCCTTTGGTGGTATAGTCAACACATGTTTGAATGTGTTCATTAAAGAACGATCAAAAGTTTTCACAATTAAAAACATGGACGATTTGTTTATGACATGGACAATTGGTTTATGACACGGTCGATTGATTTATAACACAGATAAATGGTTTATAACACGGACAAATGGTTTTGAACAATGTCACGCAATGATTTTACAAAAGAAACGTTTTGGTCAAGATTCAAGGCTACAAGGTTTTCACAACTCTAACAAACTTGTTTTAGTTGGTTAATTGTATTGCAATATCAAACACTTTTGATACGAGGTTTTCACTTTAACGACTCTTGCAGTCGGACGAGGTGTTGCAATATGTATACAAAGCCACGAATTTGACACACTCACAAAACCTATGTACTCGCCGGGATTTTTATGCTGACTCTCTTTTCACATATGTTTTAGGAGTCAATGCTTGATAATATGATGCATGCTTCACGTAGGAATGGACGTGGGCCTTAGTGACTTAAAACATGAAAGACGGTTTATTTATGTGTTGTTCTTGTGTATCCCAAGACAATGTAAACATTTAACTTAATAAAAAAAAATTTTAATTCCATGAGTTGTGAAACAATGGTTCTGTGACATGACTCCCCGACGTTTCCGCCGCGGTTTGTTGTTTTAAGCGTTCGGGGTGTTACATCTATCGCCACATTTTATATTACTCGTAACACACAAGTAACGTACGGAAGTCGTTGGCATCGCCTTCAAGGTTCTGGAAATCTGGTCTCTTGTGAGTAGACCAAGTTGCAATCCATCAAAACACCTCTTCAACTCTTCAAAAGTACCCTTATCTGCATAGAATTGCACTTCAATTTATTTAAAAAATCGTTGCTTCAAATCATCATATTGTACGCCATTGTTATTTTATTGAAGTCATAAAAGTGTATGATACAAACCTTTAAATTGACAATGGTATTATATACTGAAATGAAATTAAATATCTAACAGCCCAAATGTCATATTAAATATTTAAAATCCATGTACATTTAATGATTTAGGAGGGAAATACGTGTACATTTAATATAAATATGTACATTTATATTTAAGATCAGTGTTCATTTAATTAAAAACCATAAAAATAAGCATTCAATATAAGCATATGCTTATATATGTTTATGTTGAACCAAAATATCAAAACTCAATAGAGGAAAATAAAACCCTAAAAATAATGATCATAAAATCCAATTCCAACAAACAATATACTTAATCATATATGCATATGCTTATTTTGAACCAGAATATCAAAACTAAATAACACTAATAAAAAACTAATCACATATAACATACATATTTTTTTGTCAACCTTTAAAATTGTTTTTATAATCCCTCCAACTATTACCATCACGCACCAAAAATTACATAAGAAATTATATTAAAAATTCAATTATGAACACTATAGGCAACATCATCATACAAAACTTAATGGATGATGAATGTGGCATATTCAAGAATTGAAATAGTAAAAAGACTAACCACACTTCTAGAAGGTTGTTAATCATGAGCAACCCAACCTGATTATTGCTAAAAGCATTCCCCTAATATGTACGCACAATCTACAGTAAACCAACTCAAATCCTCTAGTTTATCCTCTTCACGCTGTTTATCAATAAGCTCTTCTACTAAATAACAATCACTCCTACTAATTCCTGACAATTTTATGAAATTTCATGGGCATTATGTAACAACAAATGCCAAAGGAAAAAAATTCGCATATTATTGATATATAAAAAATGGTGTACCTCAAAAAAGTATCCACATTTATACCTCATCACACTGTCTTTGTATTTATTCCCAGATGCACAAAATTAAAATTAAATTAAAATATAAAAATGAAATAAACTTTTGTAATCAAATCTAAGCAAAGTCAACAATATTTTTGTCAAAAATTTGGATCATATGACTTAGATTTTGGTCTGTCATGGATACGTATATATTTCTGTTTCCAATCGATTCATACAACATAAAACTAATAATATTTTGAAACAATAAATCTTTAAACTCATAAAAATAGGTAAAAGTAAATTGTGACAAGAAAGATTAAGACATTAAAGATTTAAAGTATTAACATACTAACAATTACATATGAAAATGAAAATTACTCAGACATTGAAAATCTAATAGTAAAAATTATTGAGCACTAAACTTCTAGGTGTATATCCTTGATTTTTATCATAAACTCCAAGTCTCTATAACCACATTAACTATTACTCGCAACACACAAGTCATGAATGAAAGTCGTTGGAATCGCTCTCAAGTTTCTGGAAACCTGGTCTCTTGTGAGTAGACCAAGTTGCAATCCATCAAAACACTTCTTCAACTCTTGAAGAGTTGCCTTATCTACATAAACTTGCTATTCAATTTGTTTAATAAATTGCTGCTTCAAATCATCAGATTGTACAGAAGTTGATGCCATTGTTATATTATTAAAGTGATAAACTAAATAAATTAGTGTATGATGCAAAAACTTTGAATTGGCAATTGTATTATATAGTGAAATAAAATTAAATCTAACAGCCCAAAGATTAGATTTAAATGCAAGCATTAAATATTTAAAATCCAAGTACATTTAATGATCTATGAGCGAAATACATGTACATTTAATATAAACATGTACATTTATATTTAAAATCATTATGCATTTAATTAAAAACCTTAAAAATAAGCATTCAATATAAGCATATGCTTATATTGAACCAAAATATCAAAACTTAATAAAGGAAAATAAAACCCTAGAAATAAAGATCAAAAACTCTAATTGCCACAACTAATTTACTTAATCATATATGCATATGCTTATATTGAACAAAAATATCAAAACTAAATAACACTAACAAAAAAAAAACTTATCACATATAACATACATACCTTTTTGTCAACCTGTAAAATTGCTCTTTATAATCCCTACAACCATTAACATCCTGCACCCAAACCCAAAACTACAGAAGAAATTATATTATAAAAAATAAATTATGATTACTATTTGCAATATCATCATATAAAACCTAATGGAGGATGAATGTGATATATTCAAAAATTCAAATAGTAAAAATGCTACTTCTAGAAGGCTGTTAATCATGACCAACTCATACCGATTGTTGCTAAAAGTATTCCCCTAATCTGTACGCATTATCTCTAGTTAACCAACTCAAATCCTCTCATTTATCCTCTTCTCTCTGTTTATGAACAACCACTTCTACTAAATAACAATCACTGCTACTAATTCCTGACAATTTTATGAAATTTTATGGACATTAGGTAACAACAAATGCCAAAGGAAAAAAAATCGCATCTTACTGATGTATAAAACAATAGTGTACCTCAAAAGAGCATCCACGTTCATGCCTAATCATAAGGTCTTTGTATTCGATATCCTGATACGCAAAATTAAAACTAAAATTAAAATTAGAACAAAAATCTGAAAATGAAATGAACCTTTAATCAAATCTAAGCAAAGTTATAAATATTTTTTCAACAATTTGGATCATACGACCTAGATTTTGGTTTGTCATGCACACGTATATATAGTTGTTTGCAATAGATTTATACATCATGCGATGAATAATAATTTGAAACAATAAATCTTTAAACTCATAAAAATAAGTAAAACTAAATTGTGGCAAGAAAGATTAAGATGTTAAAAATTTAAAGTATTAAACAACTAACAATTACATATGAAAATGAATACTACTCAAACATTTAAAATATAATAGCACGAATTAAGAAATTTTAACTTTAACTCCATCGAGCACTAAATTTCTTGGTGTATATCCTTGATTTTTGTCTTGAACTCCAATTCTCTATTACCACATTTTGTATTACCCACAACACACAAGTCACGACGGAAGTCGTTGAAATCGCCCTCAAGTTTCTGGAAACCTAGTCTCTTGTGAGTAGACCATGTTACAATCCATCAAAATACCTCTTCAACTCTTGAAGAGTAGCCTTATCTACATAGACTTGCTCTTCAATTTGTTTAATAAATCCCTTCTTCAAATCATCAGATTGTACAGAAGTAGATGCCATTGTTATATTATTAAAGTGATAAACTAAATAAATTAGTGTATGATACAAAACCTTTGAATTGGCAATCGTAATATATAGTGAAATAAACTTAAATATCTAACGGCCCAAATGTCAGATTTAAATGCAAGAATTAAATATCTAAAATCCATGTACATTTAATGATTTAGGGGGGAAGTACGTGTACATTTAATATAAACATCTACATTTATATTTAAAATCGGTGTGCTTTTAATTAAAAAGTGTGAATCCCAAAATAGATACGGATCACAGTGGTTTGATTGTTATCACCCAAACAATTATAGATTAGTTGCTTGAACGTGTAAAAGTTAAGAAAAAACCAAAAGATGAAGATGAAGATTCTTGTATGGATCAAACAAGTGTTGTAAATGGAATCGTGAAAGATATAATCACTAAATGCACCTAGATTTTCGGATTTAGCACAAGAACAACAATCACAACACAAGAGAAATCACTAAAACTTGTCCAAGAACCTTGGACTAGGGTTTTCATACAACACCTTTAAATACACACCGACTACCCAGCGTATTTATTAGTAATACGCTGGGTACTTAAATATAACGCTACAGGACATTTTCATGTAGTTACAATTTCAGTCCTTGAACTTTCTAAAACACAATAAAATACTACTAACAATCCAAAACCTACTAAAATCAAGTACCAACGATCTCAAAAGTTCCAACAAAAACTTTAAAAATAAGCATTCAATATAAGTGTATGCTTATATTGAACCAGAATATCAAAACTCAATGAACGAAAATAAAACCCTAAAAATAAAGATCATAAAATTTAATTCC
The DNA here is from genome assembly GCA_947069175.1 of Scalesia atractyloides. Taxonomy (NCBI): domain Eukaryota; kingdom Viridiplantae; phylum Streptophyta; class Magnoliopsida; order Asterales; family Asteraceae; genus Scalesia; species Scalesia atractyloides. Next base: position 41,966,329 of record CAMTDV010000003.1, on the reverse strand, counting down.
CACAGCCAATTAATCATATATGGATATACTTATATTGAACCTGAATATCAAAACTAAATAACACTATAAAAAAAACTTATCATATATAACATACATACTTTTTTGTCAACCTTTAAAATTGCTCTTTAAAATCCCTCTAACTATTAACATCCTGCACCCAAAATTACATAAGAAATAATATTATAAAAAAATCAAAGATGAATACTATATGCAACATCATCATATATAACCTAATGGATGATGAATGTGGCATATTCAAGAATTCAAATAGTAAAAAGACTAACCACACTTCTAGAAGGTTGTTACTCATGACCAACTCAACCCAATTGTTGCTACTCTAATATGTACACACTATCTACATTTAACCAACTCAAATCCTCTAGTTTATCCTCTTCACCATATTTATCAACATCCTTTTCTACTAAATAACAATCACTCCTACTAATTCTTGGCAATTTTATGAAATTTCATGGACATTAGGTAACAACAAATGCCAAAGGAAAAAAATCGCATATTATTGACGTATAAAACAATGGTGTACCTCAATAGAGCATCCACGTTCATGCCTCATCACATTGTCTTTCTATTCGGTACCCTGATGCACAAATAGAATAATAGAATTGAGTAGTTAGAATTAGAATTAGAGTTAGAATTTAGTTAGAATTAGAATTAGAATTAAAATCTAAAAATGAAATGAACTTCTTTAACCAAATCTAAGCAAAGTCAAAAATATTTTTTAACAATCCGGATAATATGACTTAGATTTTAGTCAGTCATGCACACGTATATATAGTTGTTTGCAATTGATTTATACAGCATAAAACAAATAATAATTTGAAACAATAAATCTTTAAACTCATAAAATATGTAAAACTAAACTGTGATAAGAAAGATTAATATGTTAAAAATTTAAAGTAATAAAATAATAAAAATTACATAAGTAAATGAACACTACTTAGACATTTAAAATATAATAGCAAGAATTAAGAAATTTAAACTTTAACTCTATCGACCACTAAATTTCCCGATGTATATCCATGATCCTTTTCATGAACTTAAAGTCTCTATCACCACATTCTACATTACACGTCACAAACAAGTCACGAACGGAAGTCATTGGCATCTCCCTCATGTTTGTAGAAACCTAGTCTCTTGTGAGAAGACCAAGTTACAATCCATCAAAATGCCTCTTCAACTCTTGAAGAGTAGCCTTATCTACATAGACTTGCTCTTCAATTTATTTAATAAATCGCTGCTTCAAATCATCAGATTGTATAGAATTTGACGCCATTGTTATATTATTGAAGTGATAAACTAAATGAATCAGTGTATTATGCAAAACCTTTGAATTGGTAATGGTATTATATAGTGAAATAAAATTAAATATCTAACAGCCCAAAGATCAGATTTAGATGCAAGTATTAAATATTTAAAATCCATGTACCGTTAATGACTTAGGAGGGAAATACGTGTACATTTATATAAACATGTACATTTATATTTAAAATCAGTGTGCATTTGATTGAAAACCTTAAAAACAAGCATTCAATATAAGCATATCATTATATTAAACCAACATATCAAAACTCAATGAAGGAAAATAAAAAAGGACCATAAAATCCAATTCCCTCAACCAATTTTCTTAAGATATATGCATGTGCTTAATTGAACCAAGATATCAAAACTAAATAGTACTAATAAAAAAACTTATAAGATAAAATTTTGAAAATTTTGAAAATTTTGAAATCTTGTGTTTCTACCTATTTATGATGGATTCCGCACATCCGACTTAGGATTAGATATCACCGTAAAAGTTAACGTCGATCCGCAATCCGGGCCTACAAGTGGTATTAGAGCTAGAGATAGATATCTACTAAAATAACAAGATTTGGATTGAACAATCTTCTTTCTACTAAATTTCCTTTGGTTTTCATAAATTCCACAGGTAAAAGAACCTAATTTTTCAAGGATTATAAAAATGCATATTTGAACAGCATTCTCTTTGCACGAAGTGATCCTCTTCGTACGTAGTGATCCACTTCATACGATCTAAAATTCACTTCGCACGACGTGAAGATTTCACCTCGTACGAAGTGAAATTGTTAATTGTTTTTTAAAATGCTGACTTCCAACTTCGCATGAACAAAATTTTTGAAATTTTTGAAAATGCACTTTGCAAGAGGGTGGTTAATTTCGTTTCAAATTTTGTTTCTTTGACCAAAGATAAGTCCGTTTGTACGAATTGGTTACCTTTGCACGAATGAATTTTGATTTGTATTAACAAGCTTTTCAAAATGATGACAAATGATATTAAACTAAGGACTAAAACTGTTGAAAATACAAAATACAAGAGGCGTTAAAAGATAGATTTGAAACGTTTAAAACCAAATATGATGAGTCAATTAAAGATGGTTTGGAAAGATATACAAATTACTTTTAGAAATGGAAAATTTTAATGTGTCTAAAACCCCCAAACAAAAGAATGATAACTTAATAGAATCTTTATCTTCGGATTGAGATGAAGGTTTGACGAAATTTAAAAGTGATTATGATTGTTATATTTTCATTGATAAGATGAGATATCAAATACCAAGAGTTGAAGAGGAAAAATATAAGATATTAGGATAGGAGAGAAGAAGAATGATGGCGAAGAACTGCAAAGTCAAAGATTCAAGTGTTGGAAATTGAACCTTACAAAAAGAACAGATTATATAAAGCTAAAATATTCTACAAAACCTCTGATCCTTATAATAAATGAAGATCTGCTGAAGCCAAGCTCTGTTGAAGATAAAGGTCAAAGGTCTGCCCTAGCAAAGCTCTGATGAAGACTCAAAGGCATGCCAAGACAAAGCTCTGCTGAAGACTAAAGCTAAGGTCTACCAAGGCAAAGCTCTTCTAAAGCTAAGGTCTGCCAAGGTAAAGCTCTGCTAAAGCCCAACAGAGGATGTCTCATCAGTGCTTACTATCAGACGTTGTATTATATAGTTTATAGTAGTGTTTAGCTTAGCAGATGTTGTAGTTTATTTTAGTTTGTTACATATCACTTTCAATGTTGCGTCATCATAAGATGCTCAGCGGGTTGCTCTGTACTATAATTAGAACAGTGCGTGTACTGTTTTATTCATCACTTCACCTTGAGATTTTGTGTACGAGCAATAAGAGGGATCTAAGGCTGATAGGGAGTTTGTAATGGTTCATGCATCCGTAAATTCATAAACTTATAATAGCATGTTTGTGAAAGCAATCTTCCTATTGTTGTGAATTCAAAGTTTATTATTTCTGTTGCACTATTCAAACATGTTTATCCACTTCCATTGATTTCATCTTAAACATTCACAACAATATCAAACTCAGATCCTAACAATTGGTATCAGAGCTTGGTCAATCAGATTTGATTTGACAATAAATTTGATTTGAACATATCAGCTCTCACTGCTAATTCGTTTGCTCGTTGCATTGAAAAAGAGTTATAGTTTATTTACGTTTAAAGTAGTTAAACAAAAACATGTTTTACAAATAACCGAAAATGTCTCAAATTTCACAAGATCCTCAAAACACCGACAACATGTTTAAACCACCGATTCTCATCAGATCAGAGTACAATATCTGGCAGAGACGGATTGATCATGTTCTTGCTAAGCAAAACACCGGTTGCTGGAAGTCGGTTATCTTTAGACCTCATGTTCCAATGATACCAAGTACTAAGGACCCTAAAGTCCAAGTACCAAAGAATCCTGAAAATTACTTCAAGCAAGATTTCCAAAAGATCGAGCTAGATGCAAAGGCATTTAGCATCATGGCTTCTGCATTGCCAAATGATATCTATGCTGGCCAGTTGTATTGCAACAGTGCAAAGGAGTTATGGGATGCTTTAAAGAGCAATTCGGTGAGACTGAAGAAGTAACTGAAAACAACAAAGAGGTTTTGAATCAACAATATGAAATGTTTTGTCATGTGAAAGGAGAGTCATTAACCCAACAGTTTGAAAGATTTAGATGTCTCATTAGTGAACTTAAACTGGTTAATGCTGAGTTTGCAAATTCAACTTTTATAGTCATTTTCTTAGTTTTTTACTAGACAAGTGGGACACTATAGCTTTTGTAACTAGAAATTCAGTTGGATTCAAAGAGATGAGTCTAACTCAGCTTCATGGTAGGCTCCTCACTTATGAGAGAGAGCTGAACAAGAAAAAGAAGCTATAAGAGTCTTGCAAAGTGGCTGATGACTATGCATTTGGTAGTACATCATTTTTTGGCCAAGAAGAAGCCTCTGGCAGCTATAAGGATCAGAGTTATGATCATTTCATTGACATAACCTCTGGTGGTAGTTTCAGCTCTGATTCTTATACACCCAATTATGCTTTAACTGCTAATTGGGAAAGCCAAACTTCTGATAACTTATCCTTTGAGTTGAATGACCTTCAACATTTTGATCCTACAGATTTGGAAGAGATGGATATTTTGCACCAGCTTGCTTTGTTGAGTGTTAGGGCTAGAAAGCATTACAAGAGAACTAGTAGAAAGTTTCTAGGGTTGCATGGGGGGCAAAAAGTTGGGCTAGATAAGTCTAAGATTAAATGTTTTAAGTGTGATAGGCTAGGTCACTTTGATAGATAATGTAGGTCTCAAACATCTAGAGCAATTATCACACATCCTAGCCCTAGACCTCAAAACACTCAAAACACTGTCCATTATTCCTAATATACCCCTCCTCCTCATATGCAAAGCACTGCTTATTTTGCACACCCTGATACCACTGTTCCTGTGAAATATGTTCAAACTATTATTCGTCAAATTCAATATGTTCAAGCACCAATTCCTCAGGTTCAAATGCAACCTCCACAACAAGTTACCCAAACCACTGTTCCGGCAAAGGTTAATCAACAGAGCTTCTTTACTGAGGGCTTTGTTGATTGGAGTAGCTTGCCTAAGGATCTGACTGATGAAAACTTTGTTCATATTGCTGACACTGAAAAGAAACAAAATGAATTTTGCGTTGTGGCATTAGAGTCTATAGTTGAGGGTGTTGAATTTGAGGAAGTGGGGCCTAAGTCTGTTGTGTCTGATGTTCATGATAAAACAGTTATTACACAAGAAAATGTTGATGAAGAATTGAAACCTCTGTGTGACCCATGGGATGCTAGTGTTTGTGAAGGTGAATGTGAATGTGACATGATGGCTGCTACTAAGGTATCTCCTCAGGTCTTAAAAGATTTATTTTCAGATAAATGCATCATAGCTTTTGCTAACATAAAAATGGTGAATGAAAACCTTAGGAATAAGATTTTGGATGATGAATTGCAGTTCGAAAAGCTTTCAAAAGAGCTAAAAACTAAAGTGTTTGAAAAGAATCTGAAATCAGCAGTCTAAAACATGAAGCTAGCATAACAAAGGACCAACTCCAAACTATGATAGAAAAATATCAGGTGTGCAAAAAGGAATTGGAATCCACCCAAGTCACTTGTAAAAAATGGGTGGAATCTTGTAAAGGTTATGAGAATATACTAAAAAACCAGGTCAAAAGTAACATAATTTTTCATAGGTTTCAAAGAAAATGACCAAGTTTCTGAAAATGCTACTAGAAATGATTCTGGTGTGGTTGAAAATTTTCCAACAAACTTGGCTTGTGAAGAAATCAAAGTCACTTATAAAAATGGAAATAAAATTGTTTTAGGAAGACATGAGGGATCCTCAACTTTTGAGGAAATTGAAACGTATCAATTTAAACCCACATGGTGTGATGAATGTGACATTCTTGAAAATTCCACACCAATGGATTTTTCAACCAGTGAAGGTGTCAAAGTACCAAAGGCAAGAATCATTCCCATAACAGATTTACCAGCAGATGTTACAACATCTTCTAACAAAAAGCCTGAAAAATGGAAAAAAAAGAAAAGATCAAAACCTTGTTTTGTGATTTATGTGAGAAGAAGAACCACGTTACCAAAAAATGTTTTCTTCTAAAAGCTTATGAAATTAACAAAACAAGTGTGATCATTGATTCTCCAAGCTGCAAAATTTGTAATAAAACAAATCATAAAACTCAAGAGTGTGTTTATCTCAGAAATTTGATGTGAAAAAGAATGAATATAAATCCAAAACATTAAAAAGTTCAAAGACTAGGATTTCAAAAGGAAAGTCTAAGCACCTTTGTTCCTGTTGAAACATCTGTTACCAAAGCATTGAACAAAACCTCTGATCCCAGAGAGGTGCAGGTCACAGATGCACCACCTGCCAACCAGTACCAAAAAGGATATGGCCAACCAATTTACCAAAAGGTACCTCTTAGTTATGAGGGTTACAAAAGGCTCTCAAAACCACGAGTAAATAGGCATCCTCATGGTTACTATCATCTGGTAGGAGAAGGGTCTCAACAGATGTTACAAAGAGTTGTTCAAACCACTAACCATTCTTCTCAATTTGAGACTGACATGTCTGTGACCCCTTCGAAAGCCATTTTGGCTTTGAAAACCCACCTAAACTAATTAATTACCATTGTGCAATGAGCTTCTACTTGCCTTGAAAGTTTATGGTATGTAGATAGTGGAGACTCCAGGCACATGACAGGATGTAGAGCCCTTCTCAAAGACTTCATGGCTCATGGAGGGGGTGATATATCTTTTGGTAATAATTCAAAGGGGAAGGTGCTTGGGTCAGGAACTGTTCAGGCTGGGCAACTCAAATTTGAAAATGTCAATCTTATTGACAATCTGAAATTTAATCTTCTTAGTGTTTCACAAATGATTGACAAGGGCTGTGGGTCATTCTTCACTAAGAAAACTTGTCAGATTGTTGGGCCAGAAGTGGTTAAAAAGATTGATCAAATCATAGCTGAGAGCAAAGCACAACTTGTTGCTCATAGGAGTGGCAATGTGTATGTGGTTGATATATTGAAAGATAATCCAATGACTGATGCCTGTCTGTTCTCAGCTGCCTCTAACAAAGAGACAGAACTATGGCACAGAAGACATGGGCACACAAATCTGACAACTATCGCCACACTCTCTAAACAAGGTCTTGTAAGAGGTCCACCACAAAAAAACTTTTCACAAGAGATGAACATTGTGTTTCTTGTTTAAAAGGCAAATAACATAAAAGTTCATACAAGCCCATTGGTGAGGCCAAAACAAGTAAATGCTTACAATTGTTGCATATGGACTTGTTTGGCCCTGTAAAAATCATGAGTCTTAAATAAAAAATGCATTGCCTTGTTATTGTTGATGAGTTTTCTAGGTTAACTTGTTCTTACTTCTTGCACTCTAAGGGTGGGACTACATGCATTTTGCAGGGATTTGTGAAACAAGTTGAAAAGCAATTTGACCTACAAGTAAGAGTCTTTAGGAGTGACAATGGCACATAGTTCAGAAATAAAGAGTTGGATGATTTTTGTGTGTCAAAAGGAATCATAAGGAAGTACAACATTCCAAGAACACAAGAACAAAATGGGGTTATTGAAAGCAAAAACAGAACTTTGATTGAAGCTGCCAGAACAATGCTTGCAAACTCAGGTTTACCCTTAACCTTTTGGTAGAGGCTGTAAACATTGCTTGCTATGTGTGCAGAATATAATCTTTATAAACCCCAAGCATCAAACATCTGCTTCTAAAACTCTGTATAAAATCAAACCGCTGATCTCATACTTCAAAATCTATGGTTGCCCATGTTTTATTTTGAACTTAAAAGATTCAATTTCAAATTTGCAGCCATGTAGATAGTGTCTATTTTCTGGGATACTCAACCACTTCTAAAGCCTATAGGGTCTTTAATTCAAGGACTAGGTGTGTGGAAGAGACCTTGAATGTGAAGTTCAATGAACTTTCTTCATTAAAAAATCCCAGCAAACCCTGCAGAATTGTTTGATCTAAATAAATTTACATTTGATGATGTGTTTGTCAAAACTAACCCTGTAGGTTCACCCGAATCTTCATCACAAGACTATGGATATGACATTGTGATTCCGCAATATAAAGTCAGTTCCACAATCAAAGGAACAAATCTTATTCCTGGTAAATGTTCTAACCAAAGCATTAGATACATCTACCTTTAACAATCTGATTTCTAGGATTGATATGCTAAACATGGAATAAAAATAAAATTTTGTTTTCCATGTGTAAATAGCATCAAAATGTTTTCAGAAAGTCAAAAATCCATCCTTAAAAATAGCTCAAATTGAAATTTTTCAATAAATCTCTAAAGTCTACTCATAACCACTGTTTCTCCAACCCTCTGCTTGGCATGAAAATCTATTCGTTGCTAAAAGTGTATCCTCTGTTCTACATAGTGAAACCACTATTTTCCCAATCCACCGATAATCTATCCTCTAATAGTGTAAAATCACCACTGTTCGGAACCACTGCTGGTATCCAGCAGAGGTTTCCAAACAACTGTCTTCTATTATCTAACAGAGTTTACATGTGGACCGATGTTAGCCATCCGATCTTTTCAAAACCGCTGCCACATCAGCTTTCACTTTTTCCTTTATAAATCATGTTCCATCCAAATAGAGTTTTTCACTACCGTATTGAATTCAAAAAATTCTCCAAAGTAGTTATCTTCTTCACTAACCCTCATTCACTCTTCAATCATGACTCTGAACATCAAAAAACTCCACAACTACCTTCCTATCCTCGAAAAAACAAATAATAATGCTGCTTTTCATACAATGATCGATGTTCTACAAACATCATTATACAAGGATATTCTATTGGCAAAGGCTCCAATATATGTGGGCACACTTAGAAAATTTTGGGCAAATGATAAGGTTGAGATCTAAAATAAAAAGCCATTTGCTATTGCGTCAAAGATTGGATAGTCTCTTGTCCAAATTTCTCCATCCACCATTTCCACCACATTTAGTCTAAATGACCCTATTTCCTTCTCAAAAAAGGATTTACACGATGAATTCATTGAGCGTGGTTATGAAGGTCAAATGAAAGGTATTACCATCTATAAACCTAAATTTCCTGCTGACATGAAATTCTTTTTCCATACTTTACTGTTGTGTTTGTCAGCCAAGACAACTTCTTTTAATGAAATACCTTTAAACACTCAGTATCTAGGTTATGCTAATTTAACAAAATCAAAATTTAATTTTTCCCATGTATTGTTTTCTGACTCGGTTGAAAACTATAACAACATTTCCAAAATAAAGGTTTTCTTATACACCCTAGGCTGTTGAGTTATTATGTTCAAAAACTGATTTTCAACAAGTTGTCATTTGTGAAATAGGCAGCCTTAAACATGAAACTTTTACAAGACTCTCTAACCAAAAGCCAAAGGTTTTGAAAACACAAGCAAAGGGAATGAGCCAATTTTAGACACTAACACATCCACTGCTCAAACCTCTGTTGCTGAACCCACTGCTCCTGGTGAACATGACACTATAACCAGTGTTATACAACTCCCACCAGAATCTACCAAAAGAAAACCATCCAAATCCAAAAAGCCCTCCAAAAATAAAACCGAAGGTAACTCTAGAAGATGATATCCCAGAGGATATACATGTGACAACACTTTGAAACCACTACAGCTACTTCCTCACATCAAATGGAACAGAGATCTCCACCTAGCGAAACTCTTCTTGATTCGTCACATAAGGAACAAGTTGTATCCATAAGGGCACCACATTATGAAGACATTGATTCACTTGAATCAATCTTCCACAGCCCTTCTCCCAGGGGCAATGTCTCTTTCTACACCACAACCCACTCCCACTTCTCCAATACCACCCACATTTATACCTTTGCTTGATGCAATAGAGAAAACTCAGACATACATCAGTCCTTCTCACTCACCCATTAAAGAGAGTTAACTTTCTACATTTGATGGAATCTGAGAAAACTCTATCTGCTTGCCCACAAGCATTTGAGGAGGCTATACCCCTTAAGTTACAAGTAACTCTTGGTGGTATCTCAAGTGAAGCAGCCACTACAACTGATGACACAACAGTGTTTCAGTTGGACAGTTGTTACATTAGTAAGCTTCCTTAAAGGCACCAACTGCTGAGGCTAATATAGTAACCTCTGTCCAGTTGGAAGTCCCCAGTACCAAGACAAAGGGACATTTGGTTCTGAATACATTGAGATTCCACATGTTAATGATCCAAATAAAACTACCTCTAGTAGGAATTTAGATGATCCTATTAACTTAGATGATAAATTAAAATACAAAGAATTGATGGAGAGAGTCACTACCATGGAATCATCCATTGATGAACTCAAATCGACGATGAAACAAGTGCTACAAAATTCTCAACCTCAACCATCACCAACTCCAAATGCTGATGAGCTATGGAAAGTTGTGCAACCAATTATCCTAGCTTAGAGACAATTGGTGAATATTCAGCATGAGACACACATGAAGTTAATTAGAAATATGGTCGAGGCTAGATATAAAGATACACAAGCAGATATTAAAGCCATCAAAGATCATTTCTTGAAGATAACTGACTCTGCCCTGGCTACAATTTATGTTGAAGAAACAGAAGATCATGCCAAAAAGGGGGAGAACGATTCACTAAGAAAGTTGCTGCCTGATTCAAGTGCTATACCAAAGGTGCAACAACAGCCAGAAACCACTACTACAACATCTGATGCAACTTTGGGAAAAGGGACTGATGAGACCCTAAACAAAGAAGATGAAAAGATTGCTAATGATAACCAGAAAAGACAAGATACAATGGAAGCTAAAGCCTTAATGTTGATTGAAGAAGAAAAAGCCAAATAGATGGAAAAAGAAGATGTTGGTACTTCAAGAAAAAGAAAGTCTGCAAGAAAAGTTAGACAACCAACTGTCACCACTTCTAAAACCATCGTTGAGGCTATAGAGGTTCCTGAAACCACTGCTCCTATCACATTTCGCACTTTACCCCAACCATTAACCACCCCATCTAGAATTCCTACACATCCACCTTTACCAAAGATCAAATTCCAACGCAAAAGAAAAATTTGTGTTGTTGATGAAGGTGATGAAGAGATTCCATCACCAATCTCTTTGTCATCACAACCTACTTCCATTCCACTCTTATCATCTCCACATACAGATACTTCACTTCCACCCATGCATATGTCATCATCATTTCTTCCATTGGGTGCCTTATACCCTTTGGAACTTTATGCTATGAAAGGTGAGATAAAGTTTTTCTACAAGATAGAGGATCCTAAACAAAGAAACTTTCCATCTTTTCTTGGGTATCGAAAGCCTAGAAACCTTGATGAGTATCAGATACTAAAGGCTAGACAAGCTGAAACTATTGGAAATGAGCTATCAAAGGATAAGGATGACAGGGCTCTACAAAGATCCATGCAATTTCAATTGAGCAAAGTGAGAAAAATTGAAGATTTTTCTAAGGATTTGAGTAAGTCCATATCTAAAAAGCCTACAAATGATGATTCTGCTTTGAAACAAGACTACCTTGATCATATCATGAAGCACAAGTCTTATAAAGCAACAAGAGCTCAATTCAAAGACTGGTCTGCAAATTTAAAAAGAAAATGATAGAATACAAGTCATGCTCAAGGACCTTTTGATAAAGTCTACTCCACCTGTTTGGAAAAAGGCTAGACTTGAAAATCAAGACATGCCTTGAAAATCAAAAGGATAAAGGCTGAGCTTGTTGCTACTCAATATGGAACAACAAGGCAAATTACAAGGTGGTCTAAGTCAAAAGTTATTATACCTATAGAAGATTGAAAGAGCTTAGAAGAAGGATCCCTCTGTTCCAAGAAAGCCAGACTACTCACCAACAACCACTGACCCTCATTAGACCCAAATCTCCAAAAATCTTGCTTTAACCACTGCCTTATCCACAGTTGCTTTAACTCATGTAAAAAGGAAAAAGACAACGGTTGAAGAAGATGAGTAGAGGTTTGAAGAAAAGAGAAAAGAGACTATCAAATGTCAACTCCTTTACCACACTGATGTGTCAAGTGAAAAGCTTATGGAAACACTTTCAACACTTGTTAGCAGGCCCCCTTCACCAAACTTATCTCAAATAATCTACTCCTAAGAAAACCATCTAACTCAAAAATTCTAAAATGGAAGTCATACATAGACAGCCATGAATTAACTTTGTTCAGGTCAGATGGTAGAGCTCAAAAGTTAAGAATGGAGGATGCATATGGTCTGGATACAACTGACCTCCAAGATCTAATGAATCTTGAGCTTGAAAGGGATGTAAATGACATGATTGCCCTTGGCTTTGAACTTCAATTCAAAGGAAAAATAAGGGAATCACTAATGAGGAAAAAGATCAAGAATAAAGACAAGTTTTGGCATCATCTGTTCTAGGGGGAGATTGTTGGAAATTGAACCTTACAAAAAGAACAGATGATAGAAAGCCAAAATATTCTACAACCTTTGTTCCTTATAATAAATGAACATCTGCTGAAACCAAGCTCTGTTGAAGACAAAGGTTAAAGGTCTGCCCTAGTAAAGCTCTGATGAAGACTCAAAGGTCTGCCAAGGCAAAGCTCTGTTGAAGCTAAAGAAAAGGTCTGCCAAGGCAAAGGTCTGCTCAAGCCTAATAGAGGATGTCTCATCAGTGCTTACTATCTGACGTTGTATTATATAGTTTATGGTAGTGTTTAGCTTAGCAGATGTCGTAGTTGTTTTAATTTGTTACATGTCACTTTCAATGTGACGTCAGCATAAGATGCTCAGCAGTTTGCTCTGTACTATAAATAGAATAGTGCGTGTACTGTTCTACTCATCACTTCCCCTTGACATTCTGTGCACACGAGCAAATCAGAGTGATCTTAGGCTGAGGGGGAGTTTGTAATCGTTCACGAATACGTAAATTAATAAATTTATAAAAGCATGTTTGTGAAAGCAATCTTCCTTTTATTGTGAATTCAAAGTTTAAAATTTCCGCTGCACTATTCATACATGTTTATCCATTTCCATTGATTTCATCTTAAACATTCACAACAATATCAAACTCAGATCCTAACATCAAGTACATTCACAAATGAGGCTTCAAGTTCTAAACCAATCTGCCCAAACTATGATGAAGATTCTAATGATTATCTAGCAGATAATGCCAACCTCTTGATTAATTTAGAGAGTTTGACAGTAGAAAATAATATTTTAAAAGATAATGAAAAAGAATTTCAAAACAAAATAAAATTTTAGAAAACGAAAAGTACAAATTGAAAAAGATTTTAAAAATCAAATAAAATTTTAGAAAATGAAAAATTAGTTTTGAAAAAAATAATTTTGAAAACTAAATTACAATAAATTCTCATCTTGAGAAAATAACTCAACTTTAAAATAATGTTGTGATTGCTAAAAATAAAATTGATAATTTAGAAAAGAAATTGAACAGTTTTGTTACATCATCTTTAATGTCAGATCATATTGTTCCAAAACCTCTCTCTGTTGAAATTCCAATAAGTGACAATGTCACAAATTATGACGATATCATAATTGAAGATTGTGAGGATGATACTGATGATGTAAAAGAAAATTTTCATGAAATTGTTCCACAATATGCTGAAACAAGTGAATGCTCAACGCAAAAACCTTCTAAGAAGAATGACTAACAAAATAAAAGCAAAAACAAAATTCTAAAAATTTTCAAAATAACAATAAAGGATCATCATTTCAATCATCTAGTTATTATAAAAATTCACAAAATTATCAAAATAAAAACTCACAAAAACTTGAAAATGAGTGGTGTAGGTCGGATCACAGTACTTCAAAGTCAAAATGAATTTACAAAAGAGCAGGAAAGATGACTATATCACAATCAATGTTATAATTTGAGTGTATTGTTTGATTGAAAAGAATGGTGTGATAACAGGGTGTGTTTCAACTGTGGAATAAGTGGACATATAGTTATAAATTGTTTAAAGCAAAGATTTCATACAAAAAGATGTTATAACTGCCAAATCAAATGTCATATTGCCAAAGATTGTCCAGTAAGATCAAAGAGAGAATCGTTGGATAAATCTTACAAGAAAAATGATAAAGAGAATAAGAAAACGGAGAAAAAATCTGAAAAAAGAAGAAAAGACCAAAGGACAAAAGGTCAAGCTATCGCAAGGGCAAGAAGATAGATTGAGGAAAAAAAGAAAGAAACTTAGAGAATATTTCAAGAAGATTTTATCACGGAATACTATAAGTCATTCAAATAGTAGTTCTGAAGAATCATTTTACTCTTTAAAGAGTGATGATGAGTCGAGTAAAATGAATTCATCAGATACAAATTTGAGAATAGTATAGAGAACCGTGGAAAAAAAAAGTAATTCATCCAACAGTTGCTGAAAAGCAAGTTAGATTTTTAGATGAAATATCTATCAGACTATTTGATGATAAAAGAGATTGTGAATGCACGGCGGTTTCTTGTTTAGATGATTTTGGTCAACCGAATTTTTTTATGGATTGGGTTCCAATTCAAAACTGATAAAGTTCATTTGCATGTGTAGTTAACAAGGCTTCAAGCAAACATCTATTCAGAAGAAGTGGTTGTTTGTGTAGAGTTTGAAGAAATGGATAATGAGACAGAGATTAAAGTTTTTTTAATACCACACAAACAAAATGATAGTCTTGCGTTCATATTCGTAAAAATTTGTTAAACGATTAAAATGAAATATTTTTAGTTTCGATTTCGAAATGATGTTTTCAATTTGAGGGGGAGAAAATTTTACTTAAAATTGCATATCAAATTAAAAAGCACCATTTCTAAAATCATTTTAGATAGATAAAAAAATTCAAAAAGTCAAAACCCATAAAAAATCTCAAAATTTCAACAACATTTAAAAATGAAAAATGAGTCTAGTGGTGCAAAAAGAGGAAATGATAGTACATCAATGGACTCTCACAGCATGCTGTAGAAATGTATTGTCAAAATGTTTAAACAGGTCACCGATGATGTGCCACTAGACTTCGCACATTCAGTAGGTTGTTTCTGAGAAACATAATGATAAACTTCTTAATTTAGTGGGTTGACATCTCTTGGATATGGTCTTAGTACACCGAAATTTCGTTTGGGAGATTGCTGGATTCTGAAATACTAGGTTTTTATAGATAATTGATATCTAGGGTATTATATAAGTTCTTCTGATTTTACGTCAGCAATGGCCTAGAACTTGTAGAATACTTTTGCTTTTAAACCTAAAAATTGTACATAATTGAAAGTATCGAAAGATCTAACAACTGTAGTCAAAATATTTCTAATTGGAACACCACTTATAAGTCGAGCCTTCATCTCTTTGTCTGTACGGTGGTACTAACTTGAGCTCTCAAGGTCTCGCACAACCAAGATACAGATATCAGTTACATATATTCACCTGTAAGATGAAATCTAGGCAATCTTGATATGGGATTATATTCTGAGTAGGAAACATTGTTAAGTCAAGTTCTATAACATCTAATTAACATATCTTGGAACAATTGAGCAATGTGTAGAGGTTTAAATTGATCAGTATACTGATAATCTAAGTGAATCTGTTTAGATCTTAAAGTCTATTCAAGAACAATGGTACTGATAATTTGTCTCAAAACTGATATGATCCTCTAGCACGTTCTCTCACAAACATATAAACTATAAATATTACTTTTTAGCAGATTTACATTTTTGCATTCAATCTTTTAAAATACAAAAAGATTTTCTTTCATATATCTTCATTATAACGGAATAATGTTGATTGTGTTCCGGAAAAACAAGTTTGTTTAGAAATTGTTTGTGTGAGGATGTGAGAAGTTGTACATTCATGTCATATCTAAAATTTAAGGATGAGATTGTAGATATAAAGATGTTTCCAAATCAAGTCGAAACTAAGTGAAAAAGATTTCTGAGCTATGTCCAAGGAGGAGTTTGTTAGTACATATGTCCATAGCTAAGAAATCTCAAAAAACGAAGTTTTGAAGACTAGAAGATAGATCGAGATTGTAGATCAAGACTTCGGCAACAGCCAAGGGGGAGACTGTTGATATATATATATACCGCATACGTCTTAATGTATTGAAGCGTCAATGTTGAATTATGTTTGTGTAGGTAATATCCATTTCGTACGAAGTGAAGTCGCCTTGTGCGAAATGGTAGACTCAACTCGCACAAAGAGGATATGTCTATATACAGGTGTCTTGAGGATTTGAGTCAGTAACGTTTTTTGTCGGTCAGGAGGCGAAGCGTTCAGTACCGTGAAGTTAATAGAAAATTTTGAAAGCTTGTGTTTCCACCTATTTCTGATGGATTCCGCACATCCGAATTAGGATTAGATATCACCGTAAAAGTTAACGTCGATCCGCAATCCGGACCTACAACAACAAATGCCAAAGGAAAAAAATTTGCATCTTATTGGCGTATAAAACAATGGTGTACCTCAAAAGAGCATCCACATTCATGCCTCATCACACTATCTTTGTATTCGATACCCTGATGTACAAAATTAACAGTAAAATTAAAATCTAAATATGAAATGAACTTCTTTAATCAAATCTAAGCAAAGTCAAAAATATTTTTTTAACAATTTGGATCATACGACTTAGATTTTGGTCTGTCATGGACATGCATATATTATTGTTTGCAATCGATTTATACAACATAAAACGAATAATAATTTGAAACAACAAATTTTTAAACTCATAAAAATTAGTAAAACTAAACTGTGACAAGAAATATTAACATGTTAAAAATTTGAAGTACTAAAATATTAACAATTACATATGAAAATGAATACTACTCGGACATTTAAAATCTAATAGCAAGAATTAAGAAATTTTAACTTTAACTCGATCGAGCACTTAACTTCTTGGTGTATATCCTTGATCTTTGTCATGAACTCCAAGTCTCTATCACCACATTCTATATAACTCGCAACACAGAAGTCACGAACGGAAGTCGTTGGCATCGCCCTCAAGTTTCTGGAAACCTGGTCCAAGTGAGCAGACCACGTTGCAGTCCATCAAAACACTTCTTCAACTTTTGAAGAGTAACATTATCTGCATAGACTTGCTCGTCAATTTGTGTAATAAATCGCTGCTTCAAATCATCAGATTGTACATTGTTATATTATTGAAGTGATAAACTAAATGAATCAGTGTATGATGCAAAACTTTTGAATTGACAATGATATTATATAGTGGAATAAATCTAATAGCCCAAAGGTTAAATTCAAATGTAAGCATTAAATATTTAAAATTCATATATATTTAATGATTTAAGAGGGAAATACATGTACATTTATATTTAAAATCATCGTGCATTTAATTAAAATCTTTCCAAAATGAGTTTTCATGGGAAAGTAAATAAAATTAAATATCTACAAATCCAAGGCCAAAATTTAAACCTTTAAAAACATGTTATTATAATTAAGAATTGTCTCTTCATTTACCATTTCACCCATTTTAAACACTATAAAAGGCTCATGATTAGTTTAACTGAAAACATCAACAATTCACTTTTGAAAAACTATTCATCCAAATACAAACTAACCAAAAACATCAACAATATTCTAAATGGCAAACATAAGTTTCTACCAGTGGGTAGATACTAACGCTGTTAAAACGCATTTTTCAAGATGGTCACTTAAAGAACATAGAACAGATGAAGAACTCAACAGAAAAGTTGGTATCGTGAGTGAATATTATTATAAGCAAACCTAGAGTAGCATTGCATTGCTTAATGAAGTTGTCCATTCTACTCCATTAGAATTCAGGGTAAGGCAGAAGAATTTATCACACAATTGTTGAAACAGGATCAGAAGATCTGTGACATGCTACTTGATCGGCAAAATAAAAGAAAAAGTGAAATTACATGGAAGAAGGCGAGAGTCTTAGAAATCCTTGGAAGTTTCAATGTAGCGTGTAATGTTTTAATATTTTTCAAAATCTAAGTTTTTTAATACTATTTAATATCGAATGAACAAAATTCGGACTTCGTTTTTTGGAGAGTTATAATCATTATGAGCGATCAATTGGCCAAATGACAACATTACCATTTAATTCCTAATATAACTCAACATATTAATAAAATAAAGTCTAATAGCTTTTTCCTCACAATACACTTAAACATATACATAGATCAACATAGTAATTAAGCAACATCAGTGCATCAAAAAATATATCAACCGTTAACTAACAACAATTTTGCACAACACCTCATCATTAAGTAACACTAATGCATCAGAACATATATGAACCCTTAACTAACAATAAATCTGGAGTAACAAATACTACCTGAAATGAAACGATAGTTAATAAGTACCTTGAGAGCATTAGAGTTGTGTAGGTTTCTAAACGATCTCATGTGCATCAGAGAAAATGATTTCAAATGTCTAAACCTCCGCATTAGTTTCTCATCCAGAAACAAAGTAAAAAATAAAATTGTTAATCCAAATCTAAATGTGCAGGTTTCTAAACCATCCCATCTGTTTACTATCCAAGCCTCTTAGAACACTCTTGCAGGTATCAACAGCCCTATGTACCTGGATTCGAATCCAGTTTGTCAGAATGAAGATTGTTTCCAATAAGAAAAACTACAACTAAATCAATATGCTCAAACCTCAAAAATAAGGACAAACTATTTAAGTAACAAAGAATGTTGAAGAGTAAATACCATCAACATGAGTGTTTTGTGTTTGATAGAGTGTTTTAGTTCATATGTAGCAATCGATGCACTTTGGTTTAAGCATCTTTCTATCCATCTTAGATTCTTCAAGAGACATTCCTCCTCATCCTCATCTACAACTCAGATTCATCACTGCTCATGATCAAATAACATGACATGAATCTTGAACCTTTAAAACAGTCCATTTACTTACTTCAATTTTCACTTTTTAGCAAATTTCTCGTGTGTACACTTACATTTGATCTACAATTAATGTGCAAAACAATAAAAAGCCGAATTAAGTTATGATCTATGAAATCAGTTCTTAAAGGAGTGAACCAAGAACGAATACCTGATTAAGTTATGATCTACAATTAATAAGCAAAACAATAAAAGCCGAATTAGTTATGTTCCTACACTTGCCAATTGCCAAACAAAATAGATCATAATATAATAGTTCAATTACGTATGATATTATATTATTATTCTTATTATATTAAGTAAAAAAAATAACAACAATTAAGGGACCATTGAGAGTAAAAAATAGAAATAAATAAACAACATATACTAACATTTGCAGCTTCATCCTTCAACTCAATCTTATTCTCTTCCACTGCCATGGTAATCAGATATTCAGTTAAAAACAATATACATAAATCAACATCAACATACTAATATCCAAGATAACAAAACCCAAAAAAACATTTACATCAGTGTTATGAGCACTACCTCTAACGAATCTGGACTTCATAAACAAAACGAACCCTTAATATACAAGATAACAAAATCAAAAAAAAAACATTACTTCTAACGAATCTGAACTTCATAGAAACAACACATTGACAGCATAACACCTTATCAATACATTAGTGAATAATGGAGGAAATTTACATGCATAAATGATGACAATGCAATCTTCCCCTAGTAACACTTGTTACACATCAACAACAACACAATCAACAACAAAGTTCCAAACTCGGCAATGAAGAAACACACCATTTAACCAACCAATTGCCTAGGATTTTCGTTTTTTGCATCCACAATTCCACATTAGCTTTCTTTTTCGAAGCTTATTGGCCTGCAAAAGAACATTTTCCATAATCAGCTAAGAGAAACTAATTATCCTACTTTGGAGGGTAAATAATCAAATTTAAAACATATAAGGATTGTTATAAAAAGCACAACCAAATCATTAAAAACATTCATTTTACTACTAAATCTAGCATTACTTTCTAAAACATTCAAAAGAATATTTTAAAATGAAGTCCTAACTGTAGGTCCACCTGGAGGATCAAGATAAACCTGCTTCCTTGTTCATACAACACAGATACGAGTGCGGAATCCTCGTATGAATGCAAAGCAAAGTAAGAACACAGGATAACCAAAGATTCAATATCTTGATTAACTGAAGAGAACTGATACAAACATATACAAACAATGCTCATACAGACTCATGCAACACTCTCTGTGCTCTTGCGTCTATCTCTAGTTCACTGGTGTCTCACTTACTCAACCCTCTTGCGTCTGAGAAGTGCATGTCTCCTTATATAGTGTCTATACTCAGCAATTGTATCATACGAAACACCAAAAGCCACGAAGAACATACTCCAAAGATGCTCGTATGAATGATTTGGATCGTACGAAGCTTATCTTGTTCGTACGAATCAAGTTAGATGCTTGATTCTGTTAATTCATTTGTACGAACTGCATGTAACTCGTACGAGCAGCATCTTTCTCGTACGAAGTATGTCCACTCTCACAAGACTTAACAGTATGCACATATGCAACTGTTTAACACAGACAAACTAAACATCGTACTAAACCAAGATAGGAGGATATCTTGATTTGGTCGACACGACCAAACTATACAGACACTTTAAACAAAGACCATACAATTGCAGACCAAATAGCGACAGACACAAAAGTGTATCAACAAACTCTGTAACACCCCGACCGCGTAAAACAACGAACCACGGCGGAAACATCGGGGAGTCATGTCACAGAACTATTGTTTCACAACTTATGGAATTTGAAATTTTGTTTTATAAGTTAAATGTTTACATTCTCTTGGGATAAACATAAATAACATATAAATAAATTGTCTTTTATGTTTTAAGTCACTAAGTCCCGCGTCCATTCATACGTGAAGTAAGCATCATATTATCAAGCATTGACTCCTGAATATATGTGAAAAGAGAGTCAAAATAAAATGCCGGGGAGTACATAGGTTTTGTGAGTGTGTCAAATTTGTGGCTTTGTATACATATTGTAACACCTCGTCCGACTACAAGAGTCATTAAGTGAAAAACTCGTATCAAAGGTGACTGATATTGCAATGCAATTAACCAACTAAAACAAGTTGGTTAGAGTTGTGAAAAACTTGTAGCTATGAATCTTGACCAAAACGTTTCTTTTGTAAAAACCTTGTAATAAATTGATTCAAAAGAAAACTTCGTATGGTTTATATCTTTAAGTGAAAATCATTGCATGACATTGTTCAAAACCATTTGTCCGTGTTATAAACCATTCGTCCGTGTTATAAATCAATCGTCTGTGTCATAAACCAATTGTCCAAGTCATAATCAAATCTTCCGTATTTTGAATTGTGAAAACTTTTTATCGTTCTTTAATGAACACATTCAAACCTGTGTTGACTATACCACCAAAGGGTATCTTTAATAGACCACCAAAGGGTCTCTTTAACTAGACTAACAAATCAACAAATGATTTGTTAATCAGAAACAATTTCTGTCATTACCAAACTTCCACCAAATCTAGTGAACAGTCCGATAATGGGATTGTCAGTCCTATGGTACCATAACATACTACTGGTCGACTCGGCCAAAGCTAATGAATGTCATCCGTGTTATGGATAACGCATCAACAAGTTGTTCACATTATTGAAATCCTATTGTTTTATATATAAACCATAGACATTGTTTTTGAAAACTTGAAAATGATTTAGCACATATGAGTCACCCCAAAACATTTTCAAAATGTAAAAGAGGGGAACTATGTACTCACTTTGAAATCATTTTGTATATATAAATCATGTATATTGTTTTGAAATCTTGAAAAGAATGATAGGCACATATGAATCACCCTAAAACATTTAGAAAATTTAAAAGAGGGGGGGCTATGTACTCACTTTGAAAATCATTTTTTATATATATATAAACCATGTATATTGTTTTGAAATATTGAAAATAAATATAGGCACATATGAATCACCCCAAAACATTTAGAAAATGTCAAAGAGGGGGC
This sequence comes from Scalesia atractyloides, assembly GCA_947069175.1. Taxonomy (NCBI): domain Eukaryota; kingdom Viridiplantae; phylum Streptophyta; class Magnoliopsida; order Asterales; family Asteraceae; genus Scalesia; species Scalesia atractyloides. Next base: position 41,944,516 of record CAMTDV010000003.1, on the reverse strand, counting down.
TATGTTGTGACAAGTGTGTCTTTTCAATCATTGCACAATTACAAACAATTTCGTATTCAATGAAACCATGTGTTTTATTTCCAAATATTTTTGTATTCAATAAAATCTTGTATTTTATTGATGAGAATGCAAAAATGTCAATCGTTGCACAATTTCGATCATTTCCGTGTTCGTTAAAGCGTTTTACGCGAAACGAATAACCGTACAACCAAACGAACCGACATCCATGAAATTTTCGGGTAGAATCCAAGTTACGCATGTCTTAGCACCTTTATATAACCTAAATATTAGGTTAAATAGGTTAAAAATGGCAAATAAGTGAAAATACAAGTCCAAGGGCCAAAAATGTCAAAAAAATAATAAATGTTGATGCACTTTATGGCCGTCACTGTGCAATAGGCTAGAAGAGTGTGTATTGAATATTGTATAGATTAGATATAAACACACGACCCAAGTGCAAACGAGTATTGGCTATGTTGATGCACTTTATGGCCGTCACTGTTCATTATTTCAGCTATTTTTAGCTAAAAGTCGAATAGTTTGGCTTCCTAATTGACTTTTGGTTCTGATCATATTTGTTCAAGTCAAAGTTCAATTTAACTTTGCAACGTGATTGTAATCATGAAGGTTATAATACCTAGCGATTTCACCTTCTGATTACCACGTTTACTAGTCTAAGTGACAAGTTAAAGTTTCGGTAAAAAAATGCACATGATGTGCATTTTACGAAAAAATTATTTTCCGGTATCAAAACACCAAGTTTTGATACCAAATCTGTTTTATAAACTTAGTTAGACATATTTTGACATGTCTAACTCGTCACTTCTAGTTTAGTGCTTATTTAGGGTCGTAAGTCGAGCGGTCTTGACCACCGCTTTGACTTTCGAATCCGACCCGTTTGGTCGATCTTAGAATTCGGCCAAACACATATTAAATGACCATAGTTGTATAGGGAATAACCTACTGAGGTTATACCTTATGGTCACGTCGTTTGGTTAGTGTTATGATAAGTTACTTCTATGTTCTAAAAAAATGATGATCAAAATGCCCTTTTGCACATAAATCCATTTTAAACACATCTAACCAAATTTTTGACATATAAACTGATGTGATAACATTTTCAAACATGTTTGGGCATTTAAGACTTATCATAGGACGATCACGCTTTTACGCTAATGACCCGTTAAAGTAGCATAAACTACCTTAGTGAGTCATAATGGGTCAAAAGCACTTAGGATCCTTTTCAAATCAGAATGTTAAGTTTGTTAAAACATATCACATGAGTTCAAACACTCGTTGGGTTTATAAGACTTCATTCAATCTGATCTCTCGTTTGTAGTCCCGACACGCTAACATATTTATTTGACACATTAGGACACGTTTGAGCTTTGTTTATTTCCTTGATCAAGAACACTTTCGCAATCCCAAGTGAGTACATAGTCCCCTCTTTTATGTTTTCTAAATGTTTTTGGATGATTCATATGTGCCTATAATTATTTTCAAGATTTCAAAACAATATACATGGTTTATATATACAAAATGATTTTCAAAGTGAGTACATAGTCCCCTCTTTTACGTTTTCTAAATGTTTTGGGGTGATTCATATGTGCCTATAATTATTTTCAAGATTTTAAAAATATATCATGGTTTATATATACAAAATGATCTTCAAAGGGAGTACACAGTTCCCCTCTTTTACGTTTTAAATGTTTTGGGGTGATTCATATGTGCTAAACTATCTTTTCAAATCTACATATTTACAACGCAAGGCTTATGTGAGAACATAGCCCCCTCTTTTACATTTTCTAAATGTTTTGGGGTGATTCATATGTGCCTAAGATTTCAAAACAATATACATGGTTTATATATACAAAATGATTTTCAAAGTGAGTACATAGTTCCCCTCTTTTACGTTTTAAATGTTTTGGGGTGATTCATATGTGCTAAACTATCTTTTAGAATCTACATATTTACAACGCAAGGCTTATGTGAGTACATAACCCCCTCTTTTATATTTTCTAAATGTTTTGGGGTGATTCATATGTGCCTATGATTTCAAAACAAAATACATGGTTTACATATACAAAGTGATTTTCAAAGTGAGTACATAGTTCCCCTCTTTTACGTTTTGCAAATGATTTGGGGTGACTCATATGTGCTAAATTATTTTCAAGTTTTCAAAAACAATGTCTATGGTTTATATATAAAACAATACAATTTCAATAATGTGGACAACTTGTTGATGCGTTATCCATAACACGAATGACATTCATTAGCTTTGGCCAAGCCGACCAGTCGTATGTTATGGTACCATAGGACTAACAATCCTGTTATCAGACTGTTCACTGGATTTGGTGGAAGTTTGGGTAATGATAGAAATTGTTTCTGATTAACAAATCATTTGTTGATTTGTTAGTTTAGTTAAAGAGACCCTTTGGTGGTCTATTAAAGATACATTTTTGTGGTATAGTCAACACAGGTTTGAATGTGTTCATTGAAGAACGATCAAAAGTTTTCACAATTAAAAACATGGACGATTTGTTTATGACATGGACAATTGGTTTATGACACAGACAAATGATTTATAACACAGACAAATGGTTTATAACACGGACAAATGGTTTTAATATCACGTAATGATTTTCATTTAAAGATATAAACCATACGAAGTTTTCTTTTGAATCAATCTATTAAGAGTTTATTTTACAAAAGAAACGTTTTCGTCAAGATTCATGGCTACAAGGTTTTCACAACTCTAACAAACTTGTTTTAGTTGGTTAATTGTATTGCAATATCAAACACTTTTGATACGAGGTTTTCACTTAACGACTCTTGTAGTCGGACGAGGTGTTGCAATATGTATACTAAGCCACGAATTTGACACACTCACAAAACCTATGTACTCGCCGGCATTTTTATGCTGACTCTCTTTTCACATATGTTTCAAGACTCAATTCTTGATAATATGATGCATGCTTCAAGTAGGAATGGACGTGGGCCTTAGTGACTTAAATGACCAAACATGTTTGAAAATGTTATAACATCAGTTTATATGTTAAAAATTTGGTTACATGTGTTTAAAATGGATTTATGCGCAAAAGGACATTTTGGTCATCATTTTTTTAAGAATATAGAAGTAACTTATCATAACACTAACCAAACAACGTGACCATAAGGTATAACCTCAGTAGGTTATTCCCTAAACAATTATGGTCACAAATATGTGTTTGGTCGGATTCGAAAGTTAAAGCGATGGTCAAGACCGCTCGACTTACGACCCTAAATAAGCAAGTGATGAGTTAGACATGTCAATATATGTCTAATTAAGTTTATGAAACTGATTTGGTATCAAAACTTGGTGTTTTGATACCCGAAAATAGTTTCGTACTAAAATACACATCATGCGCATTTTTGACTGAAACTTTGACTCCTCACTTTGACTAGTAAACGTGGTAATCAGAAGGTGAAATTGTTAGGGATTATAAACTTCGTGATTACAATAACGTTTCCGAGTTCAATTGAACTTTTACTTGACCAAATATGGTCAGAACCAAAAGTCAATCAGGAAGCCAAACTGTTCGACTTTTAGCTCAAAATAGCTAAAAAATGAAAGAAATAGGACGAGTACTTACTGGTGTTGAAGAACACTTTCGGAACTCAAGATAGGAGGCTTCCAAAGGATGGAAACAAGCTCCAAGAAGGATAGAAAGAAGAACTTCACACTTTGCTTTGAAGTGTTTTGAAGTGGTGTGAAGAAGATGGAAGAATCATGGGGTATTTATAGTATTTAGGATTACAGAGGTGATGACAAGTGTTCTCAAGTGTGGATTAGTGTCCTAACATGTGTCAACACCATCTTAAGTGTGGCAAAGTGAGTGCTAGGTGTCAAAAATTGGAGATAGGTGTCAAACTTGGTGAAGAAGCAAAAATATTTATTATTTTTTTGACATTTTTGGCCCTTGGACTTGTATTTTCACTTGTTTGCCATTGTCAACCCGTTTAACCTAATATTTAGGTTATATACAAGCGTTAAGACATGTGTAACTTAGATTATGTCCGAAAATGTCGTGGATGTTGGTTTGTTCGGTTGTACGTTTATGCGTTTCGCAAAAATGCGTAAAACGCTTTAACGAACACGAAAATGATCGAAATTGTGCAACGATTGACATTTTTGCATTCTCATCAATAAAATACAAGATTTTATTGAATACAAAAATATTTTGAAATAAAACACAAGGTTTCATTGAATACGAAATTGTTTGTAATTATGCAATGATTGAAAAGGCACAAATGTCACATTCTTCCCTACTTTTGGAAATTTCGTTCCGAAATTTAATTAGAGGAAAATTTGTGAAACAGATGTGGATATTTCGCTTTCATCTGATCCTCTCGTTCCCAAATAAATTCTAGGCCACGTTTGGATTCCCCTCGAACTTGACTTCACGGTCCAATATCTCCACAGGTTTCTCGATAAAGTGCATAGTGTCATCAACGTGAATTTCGTCAAGGGGAATGTGGAGGTTTGTATCGGCTAAACACCTTTTCAAATTGGACATGTGGAATGTTGGGTGAATATTCCCAAGTTCAGGAGGTAGCTCAAGTCGGTAGGCCACCTTTTCAATTGTCGCAACGATCTTGAATGGTCCAATATATCGTGGTGCTAGTTTTCCTTTCTTTCCAAATCTAATCACACCTTTGCAAGGGGATACCTTCACAAGGACGTGGTCACCAACTTGGAATTCCAAAGGCTTGCGTCGTTTGTCCGCATAACTCTTTTGACGGCTTCTAGCTGTCAGAAGGTTATCGTGATTTTTCTTGACTTTGTCTGTTGTGTCGTGAAGGAGTTCAGGTCCAGTGAGCTGAGCTTCACTGACCTCATTCCAGCAGACAGTTGAACAACATTTTCGACCGTATAGAGCTTCGAAAGGCGCCATATTGATGCTGGCGTGATAACTATTGTTGTAGCAGAATTCGACCAATGGTAGATGGGAATCCCAACGACCACCAAAGTCGATCACACATGCTCTAAGTATATCCTCCAGTGTTTGAATTATCCTTTCAGATTGTCCATCCGTTTGAGGATGATAAGCAGTGCTCAGATTGAGTTTGGTTCCCATGGCAGATGGCATGGTATTCCAAAAGTGAGATGAGAATCGAGCATCTCGATCGGATAAGATGTTCAAAGGAACACCATGACGAGATACAATCTCATCAACGTAGATCTTGGCGAGTTTATAAGCAGATAGCTCCTCACGAGTTGCCAAAAGTGTGCTGACTTTGTTAGACGATCGATGATTACCCAAATGGCATCAGGACCTCTAGGTGTGCACGGTAGTTTAGTGATGAGATCCATCGTAATGTTCTCCCACTTCCATACCGGTATTTGTGGTTGCTCAAGTAAACCAGATGGGCGTTGATGTTTTGCCTTAACTTTAAGACAAGTTAGGCATTTAGACACATATAAGGCAATGTCCTTCTTCATACTCGGCCACCAACACTGGGTACGGAGGTCCTTATACATTTTGTCTGCACCATGATGGATTGAATAATGAGACTTATGAGCTTCGTCCATCAATAAGGTGTGGAGATGTCTTGCCATGAATCCACAAACGGTTCTTGTAGTAAAGTAATCCGTTGTCTTTTGTTTCCAGTTGAAGTTCGAGATTTTGTGGCAGCTCATTTTTCAACAAGCTTTGGGTCACACATGTATGTTGTGCTTGAAGGATACATGCCTGGATATCAGATTGAACTCAAACACAATGAAGTTTGACACGTTCCTTACGACTAAGCGCATCAGCCACAACATTCGCCTTACCAGGATGGTAGCGAATCTCTCAGTCGTAGTCGTTCAGAAGTTTAACCCAGCGTCATTGTCTCATGTTTAGCTCATTTTGATTAAATATGTGTTGTAGACTTTTGTGGTCAGTGAAAACCACACATTTCATACCGGAAAGGTAGTGTCTCCAAATTTAAGAGCAAAAACTATTGCTCCTAACTCAAGATCATGAGTTGTGTAGTTCTTCTCATGGATTTTCAATTGTCTTGACGCATAGGCTATGACATTGTCTCTTTGCAAGATAACACAACCAAGGCCTAGGTTTGATGCGTCACAATAGACATAGAAATCGTCGTTGCCATCGGGTAAAGATAAAACAGGAGCATTACAGAGTTTTTGTTTCAGTGTTTGAAAGCCTTCCTCTTGTTTGGGTCCCCACTCGAAAGGTTTATTCTTCTGAGTCAAAGTGGTGAGGGGAACCGCGATCTTTGAAAAGTTCGCAATGAATCGTCGATAGTATCTAGCAAGACCAAGAAATGAACGAACTTCGATAGGAGTAGTAGGTGTACTCTAATCCCTAATCGCACTGATTTTGGCGGGATCTACATTTATAACTTGTTCGTTAACAATGTGTCCCAACTATTGAACTTCTTTTAGCCAAAATTCACACTTGAAGAATTTGGCGTAAAGTTGTTCTTTCTCCAGGAATTCCATCGTTAGACGGAGATGTTATTCATGATCGGCTTGAGACTTAGAATAAATGAGGATGTCATCGATGAAAACAATGACGAAGTTGTCTAAATAAGGTTTACAAACCCTATTCATTAAGTCCATGAAGACGGCAGGAGTATTTGTCAAACCAAAAGGCATGACAGTGAACTCGTAATGGCCGTATCGAGTGCGAAAAGCAGTCTTGGGAATATCTTCTTCGAGTACACGAAGTTGATGATACCCAGAACGCAGATCAATCTTTGAAAAGCAGGTAGCACCGTGTAGTTGATCAAAGAGATCATCAATACGAGGTAGGGGATATCAATTTTTGATTGTGAGTTTGTTAAGCTCACGATAATCGATACACATACGGAAGGATCTATCCTTCTTTTTCACGAATAGGACAGGAGCGCCCCAAGGTGAAAAGCTCGGATGAAGGAATCCCTTGTCTGAAAGTTCTTGGAGTTACTTTGACAATTCTTGCATTTCAGACGTTGCAAGACGGTAAGGAGATTTAGCAATTGGGTTAGCACCAGGTACAAGGTTAATACGAAACTAAACTTGACGAATTGGGGGTAAACCAGGTAACTCTTCAGGAAACACCTCAGGATATTCCTGAACAATGGGGATGTCCTGAACAGTTTTGCCCTTGCCTTTTTCCTCTACGATATGTTCAAAAAAGGCGACATAATGCTTTCGTAGGTATTTTTGGGCCTGGGTACAGGTCATGAGTTTTAGGCTACTAGAGGGTTTCTCTCCATGAACTTCTAAGGTTCCGACAGATGAAAGAGGTATACGAACAACCTTGTCGAAACAGATCACCTCAGCATGGTGTTTGATTAACCAATCCATTCCTATGATGATGTCAAAACTCCCGAGTTGCATTGGTGTGAGGTCAATGGGAAAAAAGTGGTTATCCAAGTTCAATTGGCAACTACGAATGAGATAGTCGAGCACAAGGGGTTCACCACTAGCTATTTCCACCGTTAAGGGTTTTCCTAGTTTAGTTCTAGGCATCGAAAGCAAAGGTTCAAAGGCTAGTGATATAAAGCTTCTATCGGTACCCGAATCGAAAAGAATAAAAGCAGGATGATTGTTAACAAGGAACGTACCATTAATGACTTCATTATAAGCACGAGCCTCGTTGGCATTGATGTTGAATGCACGTCCACGGGCTGGATTTGCATTCGCGTTCACCAATTTTGGGCAGTTGTTTCTAAAGTTACCTATCTCGCCACAGTTGTAGCAAGAACCAGGTGGGAATGGAGGTCTAGCAGGGTTGGCTAGGGGTTGAACAGGGTTCTGAATAGCTTGTTTTGGGGCCAAACGACAAACATTGGCTATGTAACCGAATCTTCCACAAGATGTGCATTGGCGACACTGTATGTGAGCTTGATGGTGACCATTGCACTGGTTGCACAACGGTGCAATACCAGCATAGGGTTTCCTCGCAGGAGGTTGTGCTGGCTGGTTTTGAGTGTTCTGGTTGGGTTGTGCAACAACTGCAAAGTTCTGTGAAGCCTTACGCTTCCTCGACTTCTTAGAAGACTCAGCTTTGTTCTCCTTTGTTTTCTCTTGAGTGGCCTTAACTGCGTGTTTCTTGTGGTCCTTGCGGAACAGTTTCCCCTTCTTGACCTGAGACTCAGTCAGGGTAGCAGCTAATTCGATAGCCTGTCGAACAGTGGTAGGGTTGCTACCAGTAACAATGTCCTGAACGGGGTCAGGCAGGCCATCGATGTACCTTTCGATTTCTTTATCCAACGGGGTGATCATGGCGGGACACAACAAGCTCAATTCTTTGTAACAGTCAGTGTAGGCACGATGCTCTCCACTATCTTGTTTTAGATTGTGGAATTCATCTTCTAGTGCCCGTTGTTCATGACATGGGCAGAATTCCCTCATCATTAGAGCTGGAAGCTCTTCCCACGTTTGTGAGATTGCCACATCGGCACCCCTATCTCTCATCACACCGTTCCACCATGTAAGTGTTCTTTTCCGGAATACACTCGATGCAAACACAACTTTTCGCTCATTCGGGCATTGAACATGACGAAATGTGCTTTCAAGACTCTCATACCACTGCAGGAGTCCAGTAGCTCCTTCGGACCCGGTAAACTTGAGTGGTTTAGCCGAGTTAAATTGTTTGTAGTTGCACAGTGTGGGTGCATTGTTGTTGTTATTATTGTTATTGTTTGCTTGGTTTATCTGGGTCACTAGGTTTGGGAGTACAACATCAATTTGAGGAGCGATCATAGCTGCCATTTCGGCATTTTGAGTTGTATTACGTCGAGGAGGCATTCTCGAAGAAAACATGAGGGAAATATTAGTGATTGACATTGGATAATGAAGTGAGATGTTAAAAAAATCGACCAAATATAAGGATGGTGGTCATTCGTTCGTTACTTAAAAACAAACAAACGGCACACCGTGACTAATTAAAGTAAATTTGTCTTTATAATGTATTGCGAAGACATGCTTTAGCCTATAAGTGGACACTCACCCCAAGAGTTCCAAGGTAAGAGTGATTGGCCTGATAATGTGAATTTGTTCGAACACTCTAGCCTTAGACAGAAAACTAAGGGTACAGGCATCCACCCTTCTAGATTGCACGTGTTCACATTAATAAAACCCAAACTTTGATGAGATTTGGAAAACTTAGAAGGCTTTAAGCCAAAACAAATCATCTAAGGATAGATGATTGATTTTTAAAACAAATTTGCAACTTGTGTATTTGTTTTGGTAATCACCCAAGGATAGCTGATGGTATTGTTTTAATAATCTAACGCAAGATAACTCGCGTTAGGGTCCTAGGAATGTTATAGTCTAGGTCAAAGCATTACTAATAACCTAATTCCCTATAACCATAAGCTCTGATACCAATCTTTCTGTAACACCCCGACCGCGTAAAACAACGAACCGCGGCGGAAACGTCGGGGAGTCATGTCACAGAACTATTGTTTCACAACTCATGGAAATTTGAAATTTTGTTTTAGAAGTTAAATGTTTACATTCTCTTGGGATAAACAGAAACAACACATAAATAAATTGTCTTTCATGTTTGAAGTCACTAAGGCCCGCGTCCATTCCTACGTGAAGTATGCATCATATATCAAGCATTGACTCCTGAAACATATGTGAAAAGAGAATCAGCATAAAAATGCCGGCGAGTACATAGGTTTTGTGAGTGTGTCAAATTCGTGGCTTTGTATGCATATTGCAACAACTCGTCTGACTACAAGATTCGTTAAGTGAAAAACTCGTATCAAAAGTGTTTGATATGGCAATATAATTAACCAACTAAAACAAGTTGGTTAGAGTTGTGAAAAACTTGTAGCCATGAATCATGACCAAAATGTTTCTTTTGTAAAAACCTTGTAATAGATTGATTCAAAAGAAACTTCGTATGGTTTATATCTTTAAGTGAAAATCATTGCGTGACATTGTTCAAAATAATTTGTCCGTGATATAAACCATTCGTCCGTGTTATAAATCAATCGTCCGTGTCATAAACCAATTGTCCATGTCATAATCAAATCGTCTGTATTTTAAATTTTGAAAACTTTTGATCGTTCTTTAATGAACACATTCAAACCTGTGTTGACTATACCACCAAAAGGTATCTTTAATAGACCACCAAAGGGTCTCTTTAACTAGATTAACAAATCAACAAATGATTTGTTAATCAGAAACAGTTTATGTCCTTACCAAACTTTCGCCAAATCCAGTGAACAGTCCGATAATGGGATTGTATATCCAATGGTACCATAACATACTACTGGTCGGCTCGGCCAAAGCAAATGAATGTCATCCGTGTTATGGATAACTCATCAGCAAGTTGTTCACATTATTGAAATCCTATTGTTTTATATATAAAACATAGACATTGTTTTTGAAAGCTTGAAAATGATTTAGCACATATGAGTCACCCCAAAACATTTGCAAAACGTAAAAGAGGGGAACTATGTACTCACTTTGTAATAATTTTGTATATATAAACCATGTATATTGTTTTGAAATCTTGAAAATAATGATAGGCACATATGAATCACCCCAAAGCATTTAGAAAATGTAAAAGAGGGGGGCTATGTACTCACTTTGAAAATCATTTTGTATATATAAATCATGTATATTGTTTTGAAATCTTGAAAATAAATATAGGCACATATGAATCACTCCAAAACATTTAGAAAATGTATAAGGGGGCTATATACTCACTTGGGATTGCGAAAGTGTTCTTGATCAATGGAATAAACAAAGCTCAAACGTGTCCTAATGTGTCAGATAAATATGTTAGCGTGTCGGGACTACAAACAGGAGATCAGATAGAATGAAGTCTTATAAACCAAATAAGTATTGTAACTCATGTGATATGGTTTACCAAACTTAACATTCTGATTTGGAAAGGTTCCTAAGTGCTTTTGACCCATTATGACTCGTTAAGATAGTTTAGACTACTTTAACGGGTCATTAGCGTAAACGCGTGATCGTCCTATGATAAGTCTTAAATGCCCAAACATGTTTAAAAATGTTATAACATCAGTTTATATGTTAAAAATTTGGTTACATGTGTTTAAAATGGATTTATGCTCAAAAGGGCATTTTGGTTATCATTTTTTTAAGAATATAGAAGTAACTTATCATAACAGTAAGCAAACAACGTGACCATAAGGTATAACCTCAGTAGGTTATTCTCTATAGAACTATGGTCACAAATATGTGTTTGGTCGGATCCTAAGATCTACCAAACGGGTCGGATTCGAAAGTTAAAGCGGTGGTCAAGACCGCTCGACTTACGACCCTAAATAAGCACTAAACTAGAAGTGACGAGTTAGACATGTCAAAATATGTCTAACTAAGTTTATAAAACAGATTTGGTATCAAAACTTGGTGTTTTGATACCCGAAAATAGTTTGGCCGTAAAATGCACATAATGTGCATTTTTTACTGAAACTTTGACACCTCACTTCGACTAGTAAACGTGGTAATCAGAAGGTGAAATTGATAGCGATTATAACCTTTGTGATTACGATCATGTTTCAAAGTTCAATTGAACTTTGACTTGACCAAATGTGGTCAGAACCAAAAGTCAATCAGGAAGCCAAACTGTTAGACTTTTAGCTCAAAATAGCTAAAAATGAAAGAACTAGGAAGAGTACTTACTTGTGTTGAAGAACACTTTTGGAACTCAAGATAGGAGGCTTACAAAGGCTGGAAACAAGCTCCAAGAAGGATAGAAAGAAGAACTTCACACTTTGCTTTGAAGTGTTTTGAGTGGTGTGAAGAAGATGGAAGAATCATGGGGTATTTATAGTATTTAGGATTACAGAGGTGAAGACAAGTGTTCTCAAGTGTGGTTTAGTGTCCTAACATGTGTCAACACCATCTTAAGTGTGGCAAAGTGAGTGCTAGGTGTCAAAAATTGGAGATAAGTGTCAAACTTGGTGAAGAAGCAAATATATTTATTATTTTTTTGACATTTTTGGCCTTTGGACTTGTATTTTCACTTGTTTGCCATTTTCAACCCCTTTAACCTAATATTTAGGTTATATACAAGCGTTAAGACATGTGTAACTTAGATTATGTCCGAAAATGTCGTGGATGTTGGTTCGTTCGGTTGTACGTTTATGCGTTTCGTAAAAATGCGTAAAACGCTTTAACGAACACGAAAATGATCGAAATTGTGCAACGATTGACATTTTTGCATTCTCATCAATAAAATACAAGATTTTATTGAATACAAAAATATTTTGAAATAAAACACAGGGTTTCATTGAATACGAAATTGTTTGTAATTATGCAATGATTGAAAAGGCACAAATGTCACAAACTCCCCCTTGGTTGTTGCTTGGTCTTCGGTCTTCGTACTGGAATAGCAGGGAGTATCAACAAACTCCCCCTGAAGATCTGCTATCCATTGATGATAGAGTATCAGGTCTTCAAATGTTCCAGAAACATCAATCTTTTCCTGTTTCCTCTTGATTGCTGCTTGAGGTAACTTTATCGGTCACGATCTGATGTGTGTTAGACTCTACCACTGGAGTTGATGTAGAAACTTTTTGCTGCGAGGATGAGGTCGAAGCATTAGGACGGTTAGTGTCTTCACTAACTAGATCATATTGATGTTTGATCTCCTTTGCTTTGCATCCCTCATTCCAAAGAATGTTCACTCGCTTTCTGCTCATTTCAAACACGTCTTTAATACCATTAAAGCCTTCAACCAACGTAGCATTTCGAGAATGATACCATTCTTTCAAGTCGTAATGCTTAGAAGTTAATGTTTCCGCAGATCGTTGTACAGCCGCACTAGTTCTTTTAGCCTATTTATCTCAATTCCCAGAGAGTTATCAATTGCTCTCATATATTGTAGCTGAGTTGCTCTTTCAGTATCTGCAGCCTTTAGTCGCTCATTTTCTTTTCTTAACTATGCAATTTCAGACTCATGTTTTCTAACAGTCTCTTTTAAAGAATTTATCTTTGATTGTTGTTTTACAACTGTATTACGATTTGAAGATATAAACTTCGAATGTTTGTTAATCTGGATTGCCGTAGCTTGCAACTGAGAGAACAGACATTTTTTCCATTTCAGAGAACAAACGACTGCTTGGTTTTGTATTTTGGTGAGATGTAGATTGGGACTGTTGAGCTGAAGATGTAGTAGGTTGCGGTTGAACTGGAGTATCTGCAGCAGAAGGTATTTCAGTTGTTGTGGTATTTGATGGTAGTGGTTCAGAAGTTGTAGTGGGTTCTGTCATTACAGGTTCAGTCTCTTCTATTGTAACAGTAGGCTGGACTTCTGCAACTGGTTCACTAGCACAATCATTACCACCATTGTCACTGTCATCATCATTACCCTTTCCCTTTTTATGACCCAACTTATCTTCAATCATCTTTTTTAAATTTGGGTCTTCATTATTTGAATCACAGTCATCATGGTGCCACTTGTCGTTCTTTGGTGCAACATATCGATTATTTTCAAGAAAACCGATCAACTTCGAGGAGGTGTGCTTTCCTTGTAACGTTTTGCTGCTACACCTCTAAAGATCTTCAACGAATGTTCCATCATAACTTCTACTTTTAAAACATCGTTGTCGTTCTTCGGAAGATTCGGATGTTGCACATTCAAGATCATTTGGAGAAACCGAGGGTACATCCAAAACTTGTTTCCACCATATCCGGTTCTTCTCATGTTTTCTTTCATGTTTGCAAAATATACTTTGAAACACTAAACGGTTTGTTCAATGTCAAAGCTATCATCATTCCAACCAAGTTGTTATTTGCCATGTCATAACCACTTCGTCTGTTGCTCAAACATGGAATTAGAACATGTAGAAAGAACTTGTATTGAAGTGGCAATTGTGCTTTGTATAGTTGTCCCACTAGGAAATCTCCAACACATTTAATTCAAAGCAAACATCCACATTGACACTACAACGATACTAAGAATGGAGCTTCAGGATCATCACCATGCTGCAATACTGAGTTGACGGTTTCAACATTGACATCTAGGTTCAAGCCATTTACTTTCCCACGGATAAGTTCCTACCCATTTTCTTCAATAACTGTAGCTGAATCCGAAAATTCCATGATCAACATCTTGTATATTGTAGTCTTGTGCGAGATGGCATAATGTATCCTTGAGTCGCGCAAAAACTTCATTATACCGTCGTACTCAACAAATTTGTCTTCCGGATCCAAGTAGGCCACCATGTTATGTCTTGGCTCAGGCATAATTTTTTGAGTACGACGGTGTAATGAAGTTTTTGCGGGACTCAAGGATACACCATGTTATGTCTTGGCTCAGACATAATTTCCACTTCTAACTTCTCAGTCCTCTTTGTTGTTGGTTTTCTTTTATGTTATTTTTGTTCCATTCTGTGCACATAAGTCAAATAGGATAAGAACACAAATTTATCAGGGAATATACACAAAAAGTTTATTTCAAACTTTATGTATGTATGTATTCCCTGAACAAAGAAATACTGACTCATACGAATAACAACTTATTCATATGAAGAACAACTCATTTTCATGAACTTTTGATTTAAAAACAAGAAACTGATTAATTCGTATGAATCTAGCTCGTACGAACAATCTTCAAAGTAAGTTACTTGTTTTTCGTTGAAGATTCTTCGTTTAAAGTTTGTTGTTCTTATAAGTCATGATCACATGGTCAAATAATGTTTTAAGATGTTGATCTTCAAAGTATGCCAAACATTTTTAAGAATACCTTAAAGAAATCAAAATAACTTGAAGGGTGGTGTAAGGATGATGTGAGCAGGTGAAAGTGAGGTTCTACCAAAGAACTTCATCACCTTATATACCACATCAAAAACACTCGTGCGAACAACCTAGCTTCATACGAAGCACTGATTTGTACAGAACCCAAGGGTCATTCATACAAAGCATGTTGGTTCGTATGAATGATCCTTAATTCGTATGAGTCCAGGTCTTTCACACACTTGACTTTCAGTTCTTCGAGAGCCTCAGGTTTTTCGCGGGCCTTTTCAAAAACTTTGCACATATCCACACTAATCACAAAGTTAAGTTAGGAAAAGTGCTCGTTAAAACAGATTTTGTTCTTTTGAGATTAGTTACCCTTGTAAGAAAGTACCTTTTATGAAGGGCGTATCTTTGTAGAAAAACCTTTGAGTTTCAATTTTGCCTAATTCAAAAAGAGACTTAATTTAACAACAAAGTAAGCTAAACTAAAGTAACTACTAAACTATAAATTATATATTTACCAAACAATCTTTTTCAGAGTTTCAAGGTAAGAGAATCATACCACCTTTTAATCTTGTCAAAAACGAGTTTTGTTAAAACATCAAATTAAATAAACAAGCATTCTACTATGATTATCGGTATTGTTGTCCACGTAAGCTCAACTTATCAGATGTAATCATGATTAATAGATATGATTAATGTATGATTCATACTTACTAGCCGGTGTTCAACCACTTCACGACACATTTCCGTATCAAGATATGCACGAGAGAAAATCTTACCGGTGAGTATACTACTATCATTTGTTATGACGTATATGATGTGAGATACTCACTTATTTTGATTGAAAACAAGCCCTATGTGATCAAATCACTTATTGATGAGGAACTTGATTTTCATATGCATGCAGGGCATAGGAGTAAGTCCATGAACAGGTTAGTACCATCATACCGACAAAGAGACGAACTTAGCTCCCGCATGAAGCTGTGATATTTTATCACTTATTTTAGTTGAATGTGATATTTTTATCACTTATTGATGGTCGTATGCAGTATTTACACGTATGTATGGTATCATGGAAGTTCTAGACTTGCGTCACCGTTATTTTTTGGCAAATGATTCAACCATGATACCCAGATGATAAGTCAGCATAAAGACCGCATATCTCAGAACCTCGCCATACTATCAAATGAAATTTCGGTACCAAGACCATATGCCAATGAATGGTTCCCACCTGGCTTGCTTATCTACTCTCGTAATCAAGGTGATCACGAGAAACATCTTCGGTGCATCTTAGAACTGCTAAGGTAAGAGAAGCTTTATGCCAAATTCTCTAAGTGTGAGTTCTGGCTTAGAGAAGTCGAATTTCTTGGACATATGGTAAGTGAGTGTGGTATCCAAGTGGATCCCACCAAAATTGAGGCCATAATGAATGGGAAGTTCCCAACACCCCATCGGAGATTCGTAGCTTCCTAGGATTGGCTGGATATTATAGGAGGTTCATTGAGAACTTTTCAAGAATAGCCACTCCTTTAACTACCTTGACCCGTAAGAATGTTAAGTATAATTGGGGTCCAAAACAACAAGAATCTTTTGAGATTCTTAAAAACAAGTTGAGCAATGCTCCTGTGTTATCACTACCTGAGGGTGTTGAAGACTTTGTTGTTTACTGTGATGCTTCGCACACCGGCATGGGCTGTGTACTAATGCAAGAAAGCAAAGTGATTGCCTATGCATCACGACAGTTAAAGGTGCACGAAAGGAATTACACCACCCACGATTTGGGACTGGGTGCCGTTGTAATTGCACTAAAACTGTGGAGACATTACTTGTCTGGTACAAAGTATATTATATACACAAACCATAAAAGTATCCAGCATCTGTTCAATCAGAAAGAGTTGAACATGTGACAATGTCGATAGATGGAAATGCTTAATGACTATGATTGCGAGATTCGCTACCATCCAGGCAAGGCAAATGTAGTTGCTGATGCCTTAAGTTGCAAGGAACGAGTTAAACCTATAAGGATTAACGCCAAGAGCATTGAGCTCAGAAATAGCTTAAATGAAAAGCTATTAGATGCGCAAAAACAAGCCCTATTAGAGGCTAATATTCCTAATGAGGGATTAGGCAAAACTGCGGATCAGTTAGCGCCGGGAAAGGATGGAATCCTTAGATTCAATGAAAGAATTTGGGTTCCGATCTTTGGGGGACTTAGAGATCTAATCCTCTAAGAAGCGCACAACACAAGATACTCAGTTCACCCGGGAGGTGACAAGATGTATCAAGATCTGAAGAAGAATTATTGGTGGATGGGTTTGAAGAAATCCATAGCCACTTATGTAGCTAAGTGTCTGACGTGTTCGCAAGTTAACGCCGAACATCAGAAACCCTCAGGACTCATTGGAAATTCCACCTAGAAATGGGAAATGGTAACTATGGACTTGATTACCAAGTTGCCTAAGACCCAAAGTGGAAATGACACTATTTGGGTCATTGTGGATAGGCTGACTAAGTCAGCACATTTCTTGTCAATAAAGGAAACGTATAATTCAGATAAATTGGCTAAGTTGTATGTGGACAAGATTGTGTCCCTACACGGTGTGCTGGTATCTATTGTATCTGATAGAGATACTAGATATACCTCTCATTTTTTGAAAAGTTTCCAACAATCTTTGGGCACACGATTAAATTTTAGTACGGCTTACCATCCGTAGACTGATGTTCAAAGTGAGCGTACTCTTCAAACTCTGGAAGACATGCTTAGGGCATGTGTGATTGATTTAGGTGGAAGTTGGGATGACCACTTACCCCTAATAGAATTCTCCTACAATAACAGTTATCATACAAGTATCAAGGCTGCTCCTTTTGAGGCCTTGTATGGGATAAAATGTAGAACGCCCGTGTGTTGGGCAGAAGTTGGGGAAGCCCAACTGTCAGGACCAGAGATTGTCCTGGAGAACACGGAAAAGATTGTGCAAATCCGTGATCGTCTCAAAGCTGCCAGAGATAGGCAGAAGAGCTATGCTGACAAGTGGCGTAAGCCTCTTAAGTTACAAGTAGGGGACAAATTCATGTTAAAAGTATCACCCTGGGAAGGTGAATGCGCTTTGGAAAGAAGGGCAAATTGAGCCCAAGATATATTGGACCATTAGAAATAGTCGAATGCATCGGCACTGTAGCTTATAAGCTCATATTGCCAGAGGAGCTTAGTGGAATCCATGAAGTGTTCCAAATCAGTAACCTTAAGAAATGTCTAGCCGATGAGTCGCTAGCAATGTTGCACAAAGATGTGCAAATTGATGAAAACCTAAGGTTTGTTGAGAAACCGATTTCGATCGGGATCGACAGGTTAAGAAGCTCTGAAGGAAAATGATACCTATAATAAAGGTTAAGTGGGACGCTTTTAGAGGTCCCGAGTATACATAGGAGGTTGAGTCCACTATGCGACAAAAACCTCCATCTTTTTGAATAAAATCTCGAGGTCCAGATTTCTTTTAAGGGGAATGTAACACCCTGTAAAATCGTGTTCAATAGTATAGTGACACGTGTTATATTTTAAATATAGTCTATTAAAGACCAATAAGGGCTAAAGGCGTCAACATGCTCAAACTATGCCTCTGAGTGACGGTCCGATGTCAACATGCATAAATAACAGTCTCTTAGTGACTAATATGTCAACATGCTTAAATCATTATCCTCTGAGTGACTGATATGTCAACATGCTTAAAACTTGGACTCTGAATGACTCATATGTCAACATGCCCAGCCTATGAGTGACATCGGAGTCAACATGCCTATAATAAGCCTCTGAGTGGTCCTTTACGAAGTCCTAACTCTCATACTTGCCATTTCTTGGACGAGAGGGTTCAAATTTTGTATACATGTAAAAGTTGGGTAATGGAGGGACTAAAAGTGTCAACATGTTAATTTATACCTCTGAGTGACCTTTTAACAAACCGAGAGCTCGACAATGTCCGGGCATAATCCCAGGTATGCCAAGTATTGGCTACGGAGGGCTTAAAGTGCCAAAAAGGTGTTTTAGAAGGTTTTTAGAAGCTTTATAAATTTAAGGGGTTAAAAGTGTCAAAGTTTGAATCTGGCCATGGGGCGGTCGCGGGCCGCGAGAGACAAGGCCTGGGTCCCTCGCGGGGCACGAGAAAGGTTCTGCTGCAGAAAGTTTTGCTTGGCTACCAAACAAAGCTCCAAAAAACCATTTAATCGAAACTATGTCTTCCCAAACTGCTATGCCACGTTTTGGGACACTTGTAAGCTTCCTCTTAAACTCCTAAACACTTGGCATCAACTCCTTTGAGTTCTCCAACTATAAATAGGTGTTCAAGTTCACCATTTCAACTTGCACCTTTCTCATTCATACACTCTTCTCCCTCATCTGGAAGTTCCTTGCTGCAAGGAGCATCCAACTTAGTTCTCTTGCATTCTAGGAACCTCTTGAAAGTGTTCCTTGCTCTTGCATTTTCGTTTATAGGCTTTTATAGCCAAAAGTCAAGCGTTTTACAGAAAATGTTTTGACTTTCAGTTAAAACCATTATGGTCCAGCCATTGTTCAAAGTAAGCATGGATAAGTGATAATAATAAGGTAGGTGTTAATCCCTATAAAGGGCACCTCATGAAGATCACGTTTGCTAGACCAATTGACGGGTCAAAGTTATGATATTAAAAAGTCAAACAGGTCATTTTTCGGAAAAATCATAAATTGATCTTATAAATGTTATGAAACCTGTTTTGACACTTAAACAAGTTGGTAATAATTATTAGAACATGTAAGAACATGTTCGGCTCGTCAATTTCAGTTCTAGGGTCGATTCGCAACCGGAAGTCGCGAAGTTTGACTTCTTCTTTGACTTTCGCTTCTGACCCGATTTAGATTGGTTAGATACTGATCTAAAGTTGCATTATGATCATATTATAATGTAGCATAACCCTCTGGGTTATATTACATGATCATAATCAGAATCCAAGTTTATGCGCAAGTTCCACAATTATGCCATTTTTGACTAAAATGTCATTTTTGCATAAAACAAGGTTTTAATGATAATGAACTTGAAAATAAGTTTTCTACTGATATAATATTATAAGTAGGATTATTTGGGATGTTAAGCCAAGTTATGAACTTAGTTTTCAAACATGTCCTTAAACTATATCGATAAATGACGATTTTAGCCCCTGTGGCTCATAAAATAGTTTTAATCAAATATTTCAAGGTAAATCTGTTACCTACTAATATGTTATATTAAATAACATATCTATGACATTTTAATCGTACCCAATGTAAGTTTTCATTAAACATCGCATGAAACGTCTTTTACGACATAAGCGCCGTTTCAGCGCATAGTATGGTTTTAAACCATATTAATTGACCAAAACTTGTTACCTACTGATTTCAAAACTTATTTTAAACATATTTACAGTAGGTATATGTTATAAACTTAGAATCCCAAATAATTTATAAACTTTGTGTAAAATGACCAAAATGCCCCTTTGGTGCATAATTTGGTCATAAAAGATAAATTACACAAATAACTGGTATCCTACTGACATTATATCATAAATAAACTATTTTTCCAAAATACTCATGATTTCAAACTTAAATTATATTCAAGTTCCTTTTATATAGTATGAAATTACCGAAATGCCCTTATGAGGCATAATTTCGTTTTAAAACCTTAACGGACATATAAGTTAATATCCTACTGATATTTTAACTTATTTAAAATATAATGGCATATAGAACTTATCCATAACTTATCCAGTTACCCATTATCGCTTAAAAGCATACGGTTGATTATGTGTAACTAGTTTACGGAATTTAACCACAACGGGTTTAACTTTATCATTTTAATCTCAAAATCCAGAATGTTAATTGTTTACCCATATTATGCAAGTCAAAGTACTTGTCGGGTTTAAACTACATTCTATCCAATCATCGTCTATGACCTAAATAAAGACCGATAGTATCTAATTGGTTATCTTATGCCATAAGACTAGAGCCTTGCCGGTAAATGCTATCGGCACGTTAGTACTTTTGTATACGACTGAGTTATTGGAATTAAAAGAAGGCTAGCTCAGGTAAACACTCTCAACTTATTTTCCCTATACGGGATCGGGATACGGTAAATTATTACCGCTTGTTCAGAAATGGGATCAATCGAATGCCGGATTGTGGCTAGTAAATCCGCATATTTTGTTTTAATCAGTTTTGTTTGATAACTTAAACATCGGGGGTTAGATTACCGTGTCCTGGATATCCTCGGCTCATTAGATTAGTTAATGACCACCAACTTAGCGCGGGGTGTAGGCATACGCAAATTACCCAAAATGTTGGGGCTAACTCCTCTGTGAGTTCTAAGTGGTGTGTATTTAATCATGTCTCAGTCTCTGTACTGGGCCCTGTATGTATGGACAAACATGTGAATCTATTAACATGGTTATAAAGTAACTTTCCCAAGTTATAAAAGATTTTGTGTCCTGTGCACTTAAAATCATTTTAAAATGTTTTCAAAATGAGTCAGTTGGGTGTATTTACCAGCGAAAGCTGACGTATCGTCCAAAGACTAAACTGCAGGTACAATACGAAATAGGCCAGAACTGCTTGGTAGTGAATAAGAGGATCTTGCAAATCCTTACCCTAAAGTCTGTTTTATTTTCTTTCTTGTACATTTTAATGATCCGCCCGTGGATCTTCTATTACATGCCTGCATATTATTTTGTATTTCCAAACATTTAGTTTGTAATAGTAATTTTACTCCAAGACTTCCGTTGTGCCGTGTTTAATTGACAATGATGTTATCAACTGATGTCACGATACTCCCCACCCGGGCCCACTGGTATATGGATTTGGGTTGGATTCCGGGGTGTGACAGATTGGTATTAGAGCCAACGTCTGAGAGAATTAAACACTATCCTTCTTGTGTTTAATCTCAAACTTACACGAGCACATTCCTTAGACTTCCGAGTCTAGGCATTGATCTAGGATTACTCATTTCATTATAAGGTTATTAGTATTGTTTTTATATTAATTTTTAACAGGAAAAGGTCCAATGAGGGGAGGACCATCGGGGCGCATTCCCCCTCAACCTCACAACTCAGATGCCTACCAAGAATCAGGAGATTCGTCTCCTTGGCAACCAGCAGGACACTCTATCTCTCATAGACATGCGCCCCCACATTCCCAAAATTCTTATCACTCTCACCACTCTTATCATTCACACCATTCTCATCATTCCCATTCACACTCTTACCATGAAGAATTTAACCCTAACCATTACTTTAACACGCCTCCAGCCGATTAAAATCAGTTGGATCAACCCAACCCTATGGACGAGGACTCCGACCCGGAGATGCCACCGTCGGGATCAAATACGCATCCCCTAGAAATTTCAAGCGATTCGAACTCTTATGTCTGATCGCCCTACCAAGGTCCTAATGAGTGGGACCATTATTGGAACCAATTCACCTTCGCCCACACTCCTTCTCATCACTCTCAACCACCTCTTGTTCAAGAAGATGTCACCATGGAACTAGTGGACCAACCTCAACCACCACCTGAACCACCAAGGAGGAAACGTGGAGCACGTATGTCGGTACGTGCGGGACAAAGGTCGGGATCGCTGCCACCTTTACCCAACTCCTACCCCATAATTCACGAGGACCCATAAATGGGTGGACTCTCTAATACCTCATCTTCAGTGGAACCAACACCAACACCAACACCTGCAGTTCAACCACCACCATTGGGTTATACTAACCCAATCCCCACATATCCAGATACGTCTGGATATGATTCTTTCAACCCGTCTACACCGGTAGACTATCAAGCATGGTCGCAAGAGCCCTATATGCAAGCAGTTATGCACAATGCACTTTACCAGTCCCCTTTCCCACCTACTTATCCACTGACTAGATATCCAACTTATGGGTACCAGTATCCGGTTATGCCACAACCACATCCACAACCTCCGCCACCACTTGAGGCCATTCATGAGACCTTAGAAAGAATGAAAGAAATGCAGCAACAAGCGGAGAAAACAGAGAAGAAGACAAACAAGTTTTCAAGAAACTCTCCAAGTTGGTCAAAGGAAAGAAAGACGAGTGAAGTCTCCTCAAATACTATGTAGTCCCTGCAAGGACATTGTTATTTCTTTAGTCCCTGTGTGGACATTTTTATTCCTTTAAGTCCTTGCATGGACAGTTTATTTCATTTTTTAGTATTGTAACTTCTATTGAAATTTAATGAAGTATTTTGGAATTATATATATGTAATCATCCTCTTCAAACGGGCGTCTCGATTTTACTCGAAATTTATGCGCTGCAATATAATTCTAAAAAGATCTTAATGGTTTTGATTAGCCAAGTGGCACAGACTACACATTTGGCCAAATTATAAATGATAGTTAAGTACGAAGGGGTCTTCTATCAGGATAGTTAATGGAAGTTATCCTTCTATCCAGAGGTGGTGGACTTAAAGTTCAAATCTCCAAGTCGTTAAGGTTAATGCGACCGGGACTATTAATCAACCATTAAGGTACTCATATGTTAATATTCAAGAATGTTCATACTCTTCGCAATGTGACTTGAGGAATCACACTAGCCTTCAAGGTAATAGACTATGTCCCAACCTTATATAGCCTACGTGATCAAATTTGCTCCCGGCTAATATCATCAGTGTGATGATTAAACATCCATTAGTGATGTATTGCCCTTGGGGCTATGATTAAACATCCACTAGTGATGTATTGCCTTGGGGCTATGATTAAAATCCATTAGTGATGTATTGCCCTTGGAGCTATTATTAAACATCTATTAGTGCTGTATTTCCCTTGGGGCTATGATTAAACAACCATTAGTGAAGTATTACCCTTGGGCTATGATTAAACATCCATTAGTTTTGTATCGCTCTTGGGGCTATGATTAAACATCCATTAGTGATGTATTGCCCTTGGGGCTATGATTAAACATCCATTAGTGATGTATTGCCCTTGGGGCTTTGATTTAAACATCCATTAGTAACATGCCTATGTGCCATGCTTTATGTCCATTAGTGAGAGGCCTGTGTGTCATATTTTATGTCCATTAGTGACAGGCCTATGTGCCATATTTTATGTCCATTAATGACAAGCCTATGTGCCTTGTTTGAAGTCCATTATTGACAGGCCTATGTGCCATATTTTATGTCCATTAGTGATAGGCCTATGTGCCATAAAATTTTATGTCCTTCTTGACAAGCTTAAAAGCTAAATGTAATTGTCGAATATGACAATGACAGTTGTGACAAAGTGATCCACTGTCCAATAATATATGGACTATGTCCAAATTGTAATTTGCCTTTAATGGTCCTTTTGTGACCTAAGCCAAATATAGATATGTTAAGCCTAAGAGTTGTGATGTTATTCACACTAGAATAGGTAATGGATTATTATATCCAATGTTTAAAACAAATAAGGTTGACATTGCATGGCTAAGTGAAGCTTTATTGGTGTACAGAACCAAAGCTTGAAGATGGCTAACTCAAATGAGGCATAAAGTAGCCACCGAAATATTGACGCTAATAATGCTGAAAACAAAGCCATTAATAATGAGGACTTCCAAGCTCGCATTGATGGGGTTGTTGAAAAGGCCATGGGAAAGGCTATAGAAAAGCTTAGAGAGTCGAGTGCTACACGCTCTAGACCATTATCTATTCCACCATCTTCGGCTCATAAGGAGAGCTCAATTCACTCTTCAAATGCGAAGAGTGAACAATTTACTGATAGGACCCGTTCTCTTAAAGACGGATGTACCTACAAGTACTTTGTCTCTTGTAAGCCCCGAGACTTTAACAGGGAGAAAGGAACTATAGAAGCTTTGAAGTGGCTTGATGAAATGGAGACAATAGTATACATCAGCGGCTGTGCTGATAAGGATGTATCACAGTCCTTTAAGGGCGATGCCCTAATATGGTGGAAAGCCATGATTCAATCTATAGGGAAGGTACACCTGTATAATTCGGGGTGGTCCAAATTTGTGGACCTTGTTAAGGGAACATACTGCCCACCTCATTAGGTGGAGAAGTTAGAGACAGACTTTTTGTCTCTTTCAATGAAAAACCTAGATTGTCGGAAATATGTTTCCGATTTCAATTCCCTATCTAGGTTAGTTTCCTATTTGATTACCCCGGAACCCAAACGCATTGCGTGTTTTATTAATGGATTAGCACCCGAAATAAAGGGCATGGTAAAGGCTGCTTAGCCTACTACCTATAGGTCTGCTGTTGACCTATCTCTCTCCCTCACCTTGGATTTGGTGAGGCAAAAGTCAGTTAACTCTGAAACTGACGGAAAAAGGAAGAGGGAAGATGACAACTCCCAAAAGTTTAATAAGAAAAATAAAGGGAAATTTGGGTTCAAAGGGAACTAAGGTAAGTCGGCCATAACGCCAACCTGTAAGACTTGCAACCGCAGGCACTAGGGACAGTGTAATTATGGTCCACCAACCAAACCTTGTGGTATTTGTAAGAGAAAGGGGCATAAGACCCTAGAATGCAAAGATCTTAAGGATGTCGTTTGCTACGTCTGCAATGAAAAAGGGCATGTTAAGACTAACTGCCCTAAGATTCTTAAAAACAATAATGCAAAGCTTGGAGAGGCCAAGAAGGGGAATGCTCGTGCCTTTCAACTAACTACAAGAGAGGTTGTTAATGACGACAATGTCATAACAAGTACATTCCTCATTAACAATATTTATGCTAGAGTTCTTTTTGATTCGGGTGCAGATAGATCTTTTGTTGACCATAAGTTTAGTAAACAAATAAACCTGCCCATAAGAACTCTATATAAAACTTATGAGATAGAACTTGCTGATGGAACGATAGAAACAACATCTTCCATTCTTGATGGATTCTCTATATCCATTAAGAATCATTCCATCCCTATCTCTCTTCTTCCAATGAAATTGGCAGGGTTCGATGTTGTCTTAGGCATGGATTGGTTATCTCATAACCAAGCCCGCATTGCCTGCGATAAGAAGCTCATCGAGATTAAGACCCCATCTGGTGAAATGATCACCATCCCTGGAGATTCACACTACGGATTTCTAGACAATGTGTCATTATTTAAGGCATCCAAGTGTTTGAGAAAAGGTTGTGTCATCTACATGGCACAAGTCACCATAAACGAGCCTAAGCCAAATATGGAAGACCTCCCAGTCATCTCAAAGTATCCCGATGTATTCCCAGAAGAATTACCAGGCCTACCTCCAGACAGGCAAGTGGAGTTCAGGATTGATATTATTCCAGGATCAGCACCAGTAGCTAAAGCTCCATATAGGCTAGCACCAATGGAAATAAAGGAGTTGAGGACACAATTAGATGAACTCTTAGAGAAAGGCTTTATACAGCCTAGTTCCTCGCCTTAGGGAGCTCCTATCCTCTTTGTAAAGAAGAAAGACGGTTCAATGCGGATGTGCATTGATTACCAAGAGCTAAGCAAGTTAACAATTAAGAACCTTTAACCATTGCCCAGGATTGATGATTTATTCGACCAGCTTCATGGGGCTAGTTACTTCTCCAAGATTGATTTAGATATGGATATCATCAACTGAAGGTTAGGAGGGAGGATGTTCCAAAGATAGCCTTCAGGAACCGTTATGGTCATTTTGAATTCTTGGTGATGCCTTTTGGGCTCACAAATGCACATGCAGCATTCATGGATCTCAGGAATAGAGTCTGCAAACCGTATTTGGATAAGTTTGTCATTGTCTTTATAGACGGCATACTTATCTACTCTCGTAATCAAGTTGATCACGAGAAACATCTTCGGTGCATCTTAGAACTGCTAAGCCAAGAGAAGCTTTATGCCAAATTCTCTAAGTGTGAGTTCTGGCTTAGAGAAGTCCAATTTCTTGGGAAGTGCAAAATTGAGGCCATAATGAATTGGGAAGTGCCCAAGACCCCATCGAAGATTCGTAGCTTCCTAGGATTGGCTGGATACTATAGGAGGTTCATTGAGAACTTTTCAAGAATAGCCACTCCTTTAACTACCTTGACCAGTAAGAATGTTATGTATAATTGGGGTCCAAAGCAACAAGAATATTTGAGGTTCTTAAACTTAAGTTAAGCACTGCTCCTATGTTATCCTTACCAGAGGGTGTCGAAGATTTTGTAGACTACTGTGATGCATCGCACACTGGCTTGGGCTGTGTGCTAATGCAAAAAGGCAAACTGATTGCCTATGCATCACGACGGTTAAAGGTGCACGAAAGGAATTACACCACCCATGATTTAGAACTGGGTGTCGTTGTATTTGCACTAAAACATTGGAGACATTACTTACATGGTACAAAGTGTATTATATACACATACCATAAAAGTCTCCAGCATCTGTTCAATCAGAAAGAATTGAACATGCGACAACGCCGATGGATGGAAACACTTAACGATTATTATTGCGAGATTCGCTACCATCCAGGCAAGGCAAATGTTGTTGCTGATGCCTTAAGTCACAAGGAACGAGTTAAACCTATAAGGATTTACGCCAAGAGCATTGAGCTCAGAAATAACTTAAATGAAAAGCTATTAGATGCGCAAAAACAAGCCCTATTAGAGGCTAATATTCCTAATGAGGGATTAGGCGGAACTGCGAAGCAGTTAGCGCCTGGAAAGGATGGAATCCTTAGATTCAATGGAAGAATTTAGGTTCCGATCTTTGGGGGACTTAGAGATCTAATCCTCCAAGAAGCGCAGAACACAAGATACTCAGTTCACTCGGGAGGTGACAAGATGTATCAAGATCTGATGAAGAATTATTGGTGGATGGGTTTGAAGAAATCCATAGCCACTTATGTAGCTAAGTGTCTGACGTCTTCGCAAGTTAAGGCCGAACATCAGAAACCGTCAGGACTCCTACAGCAATTGGAAATTCCCACCTGGATATGGGAAATAGTAACTATGGACTTGATTACCAAGTTGCCTAAGACCCAAAGTGGAAATGACACTATTTGGGTCATTGTGGATAGGCTGACTAAGTCAGCACATTTCTTGCCAATAAAGGAAACGTATAATTCAGATAAATTGGCTAAGTTGTATGTGGACAATATTGTGTCTCTAGACGGTGTGCCGGTATCTATTGTATTTGATAGAGATACTAGATATACCTCTCATTTTTGGAAAAGTTTCCAACAATCTTTGGGCACTCGATTAAATTTTAGTACGGCTTACCATCCGCAGACTGTTGGTCAAAGTGAGCATACTATTCAAACTCTGGAAGACATGCTTAGGGCATGTGTGATTAATTTAGGTGGAAGTTGGGATGACCACTTACCCCTAATAGAATTCTCCTATAATAACAGTTATCATACAAGTATCAAGGCTGCTCCTTTTGAGGCCTTGTATGGGAGAAAATGTAGAACGCCCATGTGTTGGGCAGAAGTTGGGGAAGCCCAACTATCAGGACCAGAGATTGTCCTGGAGACCACGGAAAAGATTGTGCAAATCTGTGATTGTCTCAAAGCTGCCAGAGATAGGCAGAAGAGCTATGCTGACAAGAGGCGTAAACCTCTTAAGTTACAAGTAGGGACAACGTCATGTTAAAAGTATCACCCTGGAAAGGTGTGGCATCTTAAGATGGAGCATATTCATTTGCGAAAAATGAATTTCCTGGTTCATAATGATCTTGTAGAAGGCGTAAATCTTCGAAGTTTTCAAATGACTGATCATTGCTTAGAATGCAAGAAGGGAAAGCAGATCAAGAAATCGCATCCGAAGAAAATTCTAAACTCAATCAAGATGCGCTTCGGAAAGAAGGGCAAATTGAGCCCAAGATATATTGGACCATTTGAAATAGTCGAATGCGTCGGCACTGGAGCTTAGTGGAATCCATGAAGTGTTCTACATCAGTAACCTAAAGAAATGTCTAGCCGATGAGTCGCTAGCAATGTCGCACAAAGATGTGCAAATTGATGAAAACCTAAGGTTCGATGAGAAACCAATTTCGATCGAGGATCGCCAGGTTAAGAAGCTCTGAAGGAAAAAGATACCTATAGTAAAGGTTAAGTGGGAGCTTTTAGAGGTCCCGAGTATACATGGGAGGTTGAGTCCGCTATGCGACAAAAATACCCCCATCTTTTGAGTAAAATCTCGAGGTCGAGATTTCTTTTAAGGGGCGAGGATGTAACACCTTGTAAAATCATGTCCAATAGTATAGTGACACGTGTTGTATTTTAAATATAGTCTATTAAAGACCAATAAGAGCTAAATGCATCAACATGCTTAAACTGAGCCTCTGAGTGACGGTCCGATGTCAACATGCATAAATAACAGCCTCTGAGTGACTAATATGTCAACATGCTTAAATCATTTGCCTCTGAGTGACTGATATGTCAACATGCTTAAACATGGCCTCTGTATGTCTGATATGTCAACATGCCCAGCCTCTGAGTGATATCAGAGTCAACATGCTTATAATAAGCCTCTGAGTGATTCTTTACAAAGTCCTAACTCTCATACGTGCCATTTGTTGGACGAGATGGTTTAATTTTTGTATATATGTAAAAGTTGGATAATGGAGGGATTAAAAGTGTTAACATGTTAATTTATACCTCCGAGTGACTTTTTAACGAACCGAGAGCTTGACAATGTCCGGGCATAATCCCGGGTATGCCAAGTATTGGCTACGGAGGGCTAAAAGTGCCAAAAAGGTGTTTTAGAAGGTTTTTAGAAGCTTTATAAAGTTAACGGCTTAAAAGTGTCAAAGTTTGAATCTGGCCAAGGAGCGGTCTCGGGCCGCGAGAGACCAAGCCTGGGTCTCTCGCGGGGCCAAGAAAGGCTCCGCTGTAGAAAATTTTTCTTGGCTACCAAACAAAGCTCCAAAAAACAATTTAATCGAAACTATGGCTTCCCAAACCGCTATGCCACGTTTTGGGACACTTGTAAGCTTCCTCTTACACCCCTAAACACCTGGCAACACCTCCTTTGAGTTCTCCAACTATACATATGTGTTCAAGTTCACCATTTCAGCTTCACATTTCTCATTCATACACTCTTCTCCCTCCTCTGGAAGTTCATAGCTGAAAGGAGCATCCAACTTAGCTCTCTTGCATTCTAGGAACCTCTTGCAAGTGTTCCTTGCTCTTGCATTTTCATTTATAAGCTTTTATAGCCAAAAGTCAAGCGTTTTACAGAAAACGCTTTGACTTTCTGTTAAGACAACTATAGTCCAGCCATTGTTCAAAGTAAACATGGCTAAGTGATCGTAATAAGTTAGGTGTTAATCCGTATAAAGGGCACCTCCTGAAGATCACGTTTGCTAGACCAATTGACTGGTCAAAGTTATGATATTAAAAAGTCAAACATGTCATTTTTCGGAAAAATCATAAATTGATCTTATAAATGTTATGAAACCTGTTTTGAAACTTAAACAAGTTGGTAATAATTATTAGAACATGTAAGAACATGTTCGGCTCGTCAATTTCAGTTCTAGGGTCGGTTTGCAACCGAAAGTCGTGAAGTTTGACTTCTTCTTTGACTTTCGATTCTGACCCGATTTAGATTAGTTAGATACTGATCTAAAGTTGCATTATGATCATAATATGTTGTAGCATAAGCCTCTGAGGTTATATTACATGATAATAATCAGAATCCAAGTTTATGCGCAAGTTCCACAATTATGCCATTTTTTACTAAAATGCCATTTTTGCATAAAACAAGGTTTTAATGATAATGAACTTGAAAATAAGTTTCTTACTGATATAATATTATAAGTAGGATTATTTGGGAAGTTAAACCAAGTTATATACTGAGTTTTCAAACAGGTCCTTAAACTATGTCGATAAATGACGATTTTAGCCCTTGTGGCTCAGAAAATAGTTTTAATCAAATCCTTTCAAGGTAAATCTTTTACATACTAATATGTTATATTAAATAACATATCTAAGACATTTTAACATCAGTTTTCATAAACATCGCATAAAGACGTCATTTTATCGACATAAGCGCCGCTTCGGCGCATAGTATGGTTTTAAACCTTATTAATCGACTAAGACTTGTTACCTAGTATTTTAAAACTTATTTTAAACATATTTACAGTAGGTACATGTTATAAACTAAAATCCCAATAATTTATAAACTATGTGTAAAATGACCAAAATGCCCCTACGGTGCATAGTTTGGTCATAAAAGATAAATTACACATATAATTGGTATCCTACTGATATTATATCATAAATAAATTACTTTTATAGAATACTTATAATTATAACATTAAATTATATTCAAGTTTCTTTTATACGGTATGAAATTACCGAAATGCCCTTATGAGGCATAATTTCGTTTTAAAACCTTAACAGACATATAAGTTGATATCCTACTGATATTTTAACTTATTTAAAATATAATGACATATAGAACTTGTCCATAACTTATCTGGTTACCCATTATCGCTTATAAGCGTATGGTTGATTATGCGTAATAACGGGTTTAACCTTATCATTTTAATCTCAAAATCTAGAATGTTAATTGTTTACCCATATTATGCAAGTCAAAGTACTTGTCGGGTTTAACCTACATTCTATCCAATCATCGTTTAATCAAGCGTTATACGTTTTGATCATGTACACTACTCTGTCTAAGTCTATGACTTAAACAAAGACCGATAGTATTTAACTGGTTAGCTTATGCCATAATCCAGAGTAGAGCCTTGCCGGTAAATGCTATCTACACGTTAGTACTTTTGTATACGGCTGAGTTATTGAAATTAAAAGAAGACTAGCTCAGGTAAATACTCTCGACTTATTTTCCCTATACGGGCTTGGGGTAAGGTAAATTATTACCGCTTGGTCAGAAATGGGATCAATCGAATGTCGGATTGTGGCTAGTAAATCCGCATATTCTGTTTTTATCAGTTTTGTTTGATAACTTAAACATCGGGGTTAAATTTCCGTGTCCTGGGTATCTTCGGCTCATTAGATTAGTTAATGATCGCGACCTTAGCGCGGGGTGTAGGCATACACCTGACAGATGCTCAAACGAAAATTACCCAAGATGTTGGGGATAACTCCTCTGTGAGTTCTAAGTGGTGTGTATTTAATCATGTCTCGGTCTCTGTACTGGGCCTTGTATGTATGGACAAACATGTGAATCTGTTAACAAGGTTACAAAGTAATTTTCCCAAGTTATAAAAGATTTTGTGCCCTGTGCACTTAAACTCATTTTAAAATGTTTTCAAAATGAGTAAGTTCGGTGTATTTACCAGCAAAAACTGACGTGTCGTCCAAAGGCTAAACTGTAGGTACAATACGAAATAGGCCAGAACTGCTCGATAGTGAATAAGAGGAACTTGCAAATCCTTAGATCTGCCCTAAAGTCTGTTTTATATTCTTTCTTGTACATTTTAATGATCCACCTGTGGATCTTCTATTACAAGCCTGTATATTATTTTGTATTTCCGAACATTTGGTTTGTAACAGTAATTTTACTCCAAGACTTCCATTGTGTCGTGTTTAATGACAATGATGTTATCAACTGACGTCACAATACTCCCTACCCGGGCCCACCGGTATATGGATTTGTGTGACATTTTAACAACATTGATAAGTTTCTTTTCATAACAATCTCGTATGAAATGATACTTAATCTCAATGTGTTTGGTTTTTGAGTGCTGTACCGGATTACGAGTGATCTATAAAGCAGCTTTGTTATCAACAAAAATAGGAGTAGTTAGAAATTCAAACCCGTAGTCGCGCATTTGCTGTTGAATCCGTAGAACCTGAGAGCAGCAACTAGAAGCCAAAATATACTCACCCTTACAGGTTGACATAGCTACACAAGTCTGTTTCTTGCACTGCCACGTGACTAGGCAATTTCCCAAGAACTGACATCCTGCTGATGTTGATTTTGCATCGATCTTGTAGCCGCCATGATAAGAATCACTTAATGCTGTCAAATCAAAGTTATCATCCTTAAGGTACCATAGACCCGTGTCTGGGCGACCCTTCAAATAACAAAAGATCCTTTTCACAGCCATCAAATGAGAAACCTTCGGACTAGACTGGTAGCGAGCTAGAAGACATGTTGGGTACATTATATCGGGTCTTGAAGCAGTAAGATACATGAGAGATCCGACCATTGCTCGATAAAGAGATGGTTCTACATGTTCACCCATTCCGTCAGGGGTAATCCCATGATTCTGAGCTAATGGAGTTCCTAAAGGCTTTGAGTCCTCCATCTAAATCGTTTGAGAATATCCCCGACGTACTTGGTTTGATGGATGAAAATCCTTCCTTAGATTGTCGAACCTGCAAACCTAAACACAAAGTCATTTTTCCCACTGCGCTCATCTTAAACTTCTCCTGCATCACCTGCTCAAATTCTTTGCACAATTTCTTGTTTGTAGACCCAAAAATTATACCATCAACATACACTTGCACCAGCAATAAGTCCTCATTATGTTCCTTGATGAAGAGAGTACAGTCGATCAATCCACGTCGAAAACCATTCTTCAGAAGATAGGAAGACAATGTTTCATACCAAGCCCATGGAGCTTAATGAAGACCATATAACGCCTTGTTGAGAAGCCAAACCTTGTCATGATGGATTGGATCTTCAAAACAAGGCGGTTGTTCAACATAGACCTCTTCTTCAACCACACCATGAAGGAATGCACTTTTCACATCCGTTTGATAAACAGTAAATTTCTTGTAGGACGCATAAGCCAAGAAGATTCTTATGGCCTCAAGACGAGCTACTGGTGCATAAACTTCATTGTAATCAATGCCTTCGACCTAATTAAAGCCCTGGACGACCAATCTTCCTTTGTTTATCACAACAACACCTCGGTCATCCTTCTTGAATTTGTAAACCCAACGAGTACCAATCTTCTTATAGTTGCCAGGCCTGTCAACCAATTTCCACACGCCTAACTTCTGAAATTGCTAAAGTTCTTCCTGCAAAGCTTCAACCCATGAGTCTTCTTTCATAGCCTCCTTCCAAGATTTTGGTTCAACTTGGCAAACATAGCAGGAAAAAGACCAATCATTTTGTTCCCAGATTCTCTAATAACCGAATACAGTCCTGCATTCTGATTATCCTAAGATGATTACGAGTCTGCACATGTAACACCCTGTAAAATCGTGTCCAATAGTATAGTGACACGTGTTGTATTTTAAATATAGTCTATTAAAGACCAATAAGGGCTAAAGGCGTCAACATGCTCAAACTGAGCCTCTAAGTGACGGTCTGATGTCAACATGCATAAAAAACAGCCTCTGAGTGACTGATATGTCAACATGCTTAAATCATTAGCCTCTGAGTGACTGATATGTCAACATGCCCAGCCTCTGAGTGACATCGGAAGCATCATGCTTATAATAAGCCTCTGAGTGATCTTTTGTGAAGTCCTAACTCTCATACATGCCAAATAATAGACGAGAGAGTTTAATTTTGTAAATATGTGAAAGTTAGATGATGGAGGGATTAAAAGTGTCAACATGTTAATTTATACCTCTGAGTGACCTTTTAACGAACCGAGAGCTCGACAATGTCCAGGCATAATCTCGGGTATGCCAAGTATTGGCTACGGAGGGCTAAAAGTGCCAAAAAGGTGTTTAAAAAGTTTTTAGAAGCTTTATAAAGTTAAGGGGTTAAAAGTGTTAAAACTTGAAACTGGCCATATGGCGGTCGCGGGCCGCGAAGACCTAGCCTGGGTCTCTCGCGGGGCGCGAGAGAGGCTCTGTTGTAGAAATTTTGTCTTGGCCTCCAAACAAATCTCCAAAAAACCATTAAATCAAAACTATGGACTTGTCAACAGCTATGCCACTTTTTGGGACACTTGTAAGCTTCCTCATACACCCCTAAACACCTGGCTTCACCTCCTTTGAGTTCTCCAACTATAAATAGGTGATCAAGTTCACCATTTGAACTTGCACCTTTCTAAATCATAACTCTTCTCCCTCCTCTAAAAGTTCCTTGCTAAAAGGAGCATCCAACATAGTTCTTTTGCACCCTAGGATAATAATAATAATAATAATAATAATAATAATAATAATAATAATAATAATAATAATAATAATAATAATAATAATAATATAATAATATCACTGGTAAGTGTTCCTTCCTTGTGCATTTTCGTTTATAGGCTTTTATAGTTAAAAGTCAAGCATTTTACGGAAAACGTTTTGACTTTCGGTTAAGACCATTATGGTCCAGCCATTGTTCGAAATGAACATGGCTAAGTGATC
Organism: Scalesia atractyloides; assembly: GCA_947069175.1. Lineage (NCBI taxonomy): Eukaryota > Viridiplantae > Streptophyta > Magnoliopsida > Asterales > Asteraceae > Scalesia > Scalesia atractyloides. The sequence continues at coordinate 41,909,583 of CAMTDV010000003.1, read as the reverse complement.
GTAATAAGGTAGGTGTTAATCCCTATAAAGGGCACCTACTGAAGATCATGTTTGCTAGACCAATTGACGGGTCAAAGTTAAGTTATTAGAAAGTCAAAAAGGGCATTTTTCGAAAAAAAATCATAAATTGATCTTATATATTTTATGAAACCTGTTTTGACACTTAAACAAGTTGGTAATAATTATTAGAACATGTAAGAACATGTTCATCTCTTCAATTTCAGATCTAGGGTCGGTTCGCAACCGAAAGTCGCGAAGTTTGACTTCTGTGTTGACTTTCGATTCTTACCCGATTTAGATTAGTTACCTACCGATCTAAAGTTTCATTATGATTGTAATAAAATGTAGCATAACCCTCTGAGGTTATATTACATGATCATAATCAGAATATAAGTTTATGCGTAAGTTCCATAATTATGCCATCTTTGACCAAAATGTCCTTTTTGCATAAAACAAGGTTTTAAATAATAATGAACTTGAAAATAAGTTTCCTACTGATATAACATTATAAGTAGGATTATTTGTGATGTTAAACCAAGTTATAAACTGAGTTTTCAAACAGGTCCTTAAACTATGTCGATAAATGACGATTTTAGCCCTTGTGGCTCGTAAAATAGTTTTAATCAAATCCTTTCAAGGTAAATCTTTTACCTACTAATATGTTAACATATCTAAGACATGTTAATCTGACCTAAACATCAGTTTTCATAAACATTGCATAAAGACGTCATTTTACAACATAAGCGCCGCTTCGGCGCATAGTATGGTTTTAAACTATTTTAAAAGTTATTTTAAACATATTTACAGTAGGTACATGTTATAAACTCAAACTCCCAATAATTTATAAACTATGTGTAAAATGACCAAAATGCCCATACGGTGCATAGTTTGGTCATAAAAGATATATATTACACATATAATTGGTATCCTACTGATATTATATCATAAATAAATTATTTTTCCAGAATACTTATAATTATAATATTAAATTATATTCAAGTTTCTTTTATACGTTATGAAATTACCGAGATGCCCTTATGAGGCATAATTTCGTTTTAAAACATTAACGGGCATATAAGTTGATATCCTACTGATATTATAACTTATTTAAAATATAATGGCATATAGAACTTATCCATAACTAATCCGGTTACCCGATATCGCTAATATGCGAATGGTTAAGTATATGTAACTATTTTATGAAAATTAACCGAAACGGGTTTAACCTTGTCATTTAAGTTTCAAAATCTAGAATGTTTATAGTTTACCCATATTATACAAGACACAGTACTTTTCGGGTTTAAACTACTTTCAATCCGATCATCGTTTAATCAAGCGTTATACGTCTTGATCATATACACTACGGTCTAAGTCTATGACTTAAATAAAGACCGCTAGTATTAATTGGTTAGCTTATGCCATAATCCAGACTAGAGCCTTGCCGGTAAATGCTATCTGCAGTTGGTACTTTTGTATACGATTGAGTTATTAAAATTTAAAAGAAAACTAGCTCAGGTAAATACTCTCGACTTATTTTCTCTATACGGACTTGGGATACGGTAAACTATTACCGCTTGGTCAGAAATGGGATCAATCAAATGCCGTATGTGGCTAGTAAATCCGCATATTCTGTTTTAGTCAGTTTTGTTTGATAACTTAAACATCGGGGGTTAAGTTATAGTGTCCTGGATATCCTCGGCTCATTAGATTAGTTAATGTCCATGACCTTAGCGAGGGGTGTAGGTATACACCTGACAGACGCTCAAATGCAAATTACCCAAGACGTTGGGGATATTTACCAGCGAAAGCTGACGTATCGTCCAAAGACTAAATTACAGGTACAATACAAAAAGGTCAGAAGCTGCTCAGTAGTGATTAAGAGGATCTTGCAAGTCCTTAGATCTGCCCTAAAGTCTGTTTTATATTCTTTCTTGTACATTTTAATGATCCACCTGTGGATCTTCTATTACGAGCCTGTATATTATTTTATTTCGAACATTCGGTTTTTAATAGTAATTTTACTCCAAGACTTCCGCTGTGCCGTGTTTAATTGATAATGATGTTATCAACTGACGTCACGATACTCCCCACCCGAGCCCACCGGTATATGGATTTGGGTTGGAAATCCGGGGTGTGACAGGTTGGTATCAGAGCCAACGTTTGAGAGAATTAAGCACTATCCTTCTTGTGTTAATCTCAAACTTACATGAGCACATTCCTTAGACTTCCGAGTCTAGGCATTGTCCTAGGATTATTCATTTCATTATTAAGTTATTAGTATTGTTTTTGAATTGATTTTTAACAGGAAAATGCCACCACGTGTACGAGGACAAAGTGGGAGAGGAAAAGGTCCAATGAGGGGAGGACCATCGGGGCGCATTCCCCCTCAACCTCACAACTCAGATGCATACCAAGAATCAGGAGATTCATCTCCTTGGCAACCAGCAAGACGTTCTGTCTCTCATAGACACTCGCCCCCACATTCCCAAAATACCACTCTCACCCCTCCTATCATTCACACCATACTCACCATTCTCACCATTCCCATTCACATTCTTACCATGAAGAATTTAATCCTAACCACTACTTTAACACGCCTTCACCTGATCAAAATCAGTTGGACCAGCCAAACCCTATGGACGAGGACTCCGACCCGGAGATGCCGCCGTCGGGATCAAATACGCATCCCATTGAAATTTCAAGCGGTTCAAGCACTTATGCTGGATCGGCTTACCAAGGTCCTAATGAGTGGGACCAATATTGGAATCAATTCACCTTTGTCCCACTCCTTCTCATCACTCTCAACCACCCCTGATACAAGAAGATGTCCACATGGAACCAGTGGACCAACCGTAACAACCAAGAAGGAAGCGTGGAGCATGTATGTTGGTACGTGCAGGACAAAGGTCGGGATCGCTGCCACTTTTGCCCAATTCCTATCCCACAATTCAAGAGGACCCATAAATGGGTGAACCCTCTAATGTTTCACCTATGATGGAACCAACACCAACACCTGCTGTTCAACCGCCACCATCGGTTATACTAACCCAATTCCCACATATCCAGACACGTCGGGATATGATCCTTTTAACTCGTCTACACCGGTAGACTATCAAGCATGGTCGCAAGACCCCTATATGCAAGTAGTTATGCACAATGCACTTTACCCGTCTCCTTTCCCACCTACTTAACCACCAACTGGATATCCAACTTATGGGTACCAGTATCCTGTTACGCGACAACCACAACCTCCGCCACCACTTGAGGCCATTAACGAAGCCTTGGAAAGAATGAAAGAAATGCAGCAGCAAGCGAAGAAAACGGTGAAGAAGACAAACAAATTCTTGAAGAAACTCTCCAAGTCGGTCAAGGGAAAGAAGGACGAGTGAAGTCTCTTCTAATTATAAGTAGTCCCTGCGAGGACATTGTTATTTCTTTAGTCCCTGCGTGGACATGTTTATTTCTTTAAACTCCTTGCATAGACAGTTTATTTCACTTTTCTAGTAGTATAATTTCAAATTTGGAAATTTAATGAAGTACTTTTGGAATTATATATATATGTATTTATCCTCTTCAAACGAGCAGCTTGATTTTATTCGAAATTTATGCTCTGCGATATAATTCCAAAATGATGTTAATGGTTTTGATTAGCCAAGTGGCACAGACCACACATTTGGCAAAATTATAAATGATAGTTAAAGTACAAACGGGTCTTCTATCAGGATAGTTAAGGGAAGTTATCCTTCTATCCAGAGGTGGTGGACTTAGGTTCAAGCCTCCAAGTCGTTAAGGTCAGTGCGACCGGGACCATTAGTCAACCATTAAGGTACTCTTATGTTAACATTTAGAATGTTCATACTCTTGGTAGTGTGACTTGAGGAATAACACTAGCCTTCATGGTAAAGGACTGTGTCCTGACCTTATATAGCCCATGTGATCAAAATTGATCCCGGCTAATATCATCAGTGTGATGATTAAACATCCGTTAGTGATTTATTGCCCATGGGGCTATGATTAAACATCCATTAGTGATGTATTGCCCTTGGGGCTATGATTAAAACATCCATTAGTGATGCATTGCCCTTGGGGCTATGATTAAAACATCCATTAGTGATGTATTGCCCTTGGGCTATGATTAAAACATCCATTAGTGATGTATTGCCCATGGGGCTATGATTAAAACATCCATTAGTGATGTATTGCCCATGGGGCTATGATTAAACATCCATTAGTGATTTATTGCCCATGGGGCTATGATTAAAACATCCATTAGTGATGTATTGCCCATTGGGGCTATGATTCAAACATCCATTAGTGGTGTAGTGCCTACGGGCCATATCTTATGTCCATTAGTGACATGCCTATGTGCCATATTTTATGTGCATTAGTGACAGGCCTATGTGCCATATTTCATGTCCATTAGTGACAGGCCTATGTGCCATAATTTATGTCCCTTAGTAACAATCCTATGTGCCATATTTTAAGTCCTTTAGTGACGGGCCTATGTGCCATAAAATTTTATGTCCTTCGAGACAAGCTTATGAGCTAAATAAAAATTTTCAAATTATGACAATGACAGTTGTGACAATGCGATCCACTGTCTAGTAATATATGGACTATGTCCAATTTATAATTTGCCTTTGATGGTCCTATTAAGACCTAGGCCAAATTTAGTTATGTTAAGCCTAAGAGTTGTGATGTTATTCACACTAGTTTAGGCAATGGATTGTTATATCCAATGTTAAAAGCCAATATGGTTAATTAATACCATGGCTAAGAGAAGTTTTGTTTGGTGTATAGAACCAAATCTCAAGAAATGGCTAACTCAAATGAAGCACAAAGTAGCCACCGGAATGTGGAATCTAACAAAGCTGAAAACAGAGATATCGATAATGATAATTTCCAAGCTCGTATTGACGCGGCAGTTGAAAAGGCCATGGGAAAGGCCATAGAAAAGCTTAGAGAGTCGAGTTACTCGCTCTAGACCCTTATCTATTCCACCATCTTCAGCTCATAAGGAGAGCTCCGTTCACTCCTCGAATGCGAAGAGTGAACCAAGGAAAATAGATTTTGTTGAAAGGTCCCGTTCTGCCAAAAAGACGGATGTACCAATAAGTATTTCATCTCCTGCAAGCCACGAGACTTTAATGGGGAAAAAGGAGCTGTGGAAGCCCTAAAGTAGCTAGATGAGATGGAAACGATTGTAGATATCAGCAACTGTGCTGATAAGGATGTGGTCAAGTACGTATCAAAGTCCTTTAAGGGCGATGCCCTAATCTGGTGGAAGCCATGATTCAGTGTACAGGTAAAGTACACTTGCATAACTTGGGGTGGTCCAAGTTTGTGGACCTTAATAAGGAAACTTACTGCCCACCTCATGAGGTGGAGAAATTAGAGACAGACTTCTTGTCTCTTTCAATGAAAAACCTAGACTGTCGGAAGTATGTTTCCGATTTCAACTCCCTATCTAGGTTAGTTTCCTATTTAATTACCCCAGAGCCCAAACGCATTGCGCGTTTTATTAATTGTTTAGCGTCCGAGATAAAGGGCATGGTAAAGGCTGCTCAGCCTACTACCTATAGGTCTGCTGTTGACCTATCTCTCTCCCTCACCTTGGATTTAGTAAGGCAAAAGTCGGTAAAGTCTGAAACAGACGGCAAAAGGAAGAGAGAAGATGACAACTCCCATAGGTTAATAAGAAAAATAAAGGGAGATTTGGGTTCAAACGGAACCAAGGCAAAACGGTTGTAATGCCAACATGCAAAACTCGCAACCGTAGACACTGGGGACAGTGAAATTTTGGTCCAAAGGCCAAATCCTGTGGCATCTGTAAGAGAAAGGGCATAAGACCCTAGATTGTAAGGATCTTAAGGATGCCGTCTGCTACATCTGCAATGAAAAGGGTCATATAAAGACTAACTGCCCTAAAATTCTTAAGAATAATAATGCAAAGCCTGGAGAGGCCAAGAAAGGGAATGCTCGAGCCTTTCAATTAACTGCAAGAGAGGCTGTTAATGATGACAATGTCATAACAGGTACATTCCTCATTAATAATATTTATGCAAGAGTTCTTTTTTATTCGGGTGCATATAGATCTTTTGTTGACCATAAGTTTAGTAAACTATTAAACCTGCCCTTAAGAACTCTAGATAAAACTTATGAGATAGAACTTGCTGATGGAACGATAGAAACAGCATCTTCCATTCTTTATGGATGCTATATATCAATTAAGAATCATTCCATCCCTATCTCTCTTCTGCCAATGAAATTGGCGGGGTTCAATGTTGTCTTAGGCATGGATTGGTTATCTCATAATAAAGCACGCATTGTCTATGATAAGAAGCTCATCAAGATTAAGACCCCATCTGGTGAAATGATCACCATCCCTAGAGACTCACACTATGGATTGCCAGACAAGGTGTCATTATTTAAGGCATCCAAGTGTTTGAGAAGAGGCTATGTCATCTTCATGGCACAAGTCACCATAAATGAGCCTAAGCCAAACATGGAAGACCTACCAGTTATCTCGGTATATTCAGATGTCTTTCCAGAAGAATTACCAGGTCTACCTCCAGACAGACAAGTGGAGTTTAGAATCGATATCCTGCCAGGATCAGCACCAGTTGCTAGAGCTCCATATAGGCTAGCGCCAACAGAAATGAAGGAGTTGAGGACGCAGCTAGACGAACTCTTGGAGAAAGGCTTTATTCAGCCTAGTTCATCGCCTTGGGGAGTTCCTATCCTCTTTGTAATGAAGAAAGACGGTTCAATGCGAATGTGCATCGATTTCCGAGAGCTAAACAAGTTAACAATCAAAAATAGATATCCTCTACCAGGATCGATGGTTTATTTGACAAACTTCAAGGGGCTAGTTACTTCTCCAAGATCGATTTGAGATCAGGATATCATCAGCTGAAGGTTAAGAGTGAAGATGTTCCTAAGACAGCCTTCAGGACCCGCTATGGTCACTTTGGGTTCTTAGTGATGCCTTTTGAGCTCACAAATGCACCAGCAGCATTCATGGATCTGATGAATAGATTCTGCAAACCGTACTTGGATAAGTTTGTTATTGTCTTCATTGACGACATACTTATCTACTCTCATAATCAAGCTGATCACGGGAAACATCTTCGGTGCATCTTAGAACTGCTAAGGCAAGAGAAGCTTTATGCTAAGTTCTCTAAGTGTGAGTTTTGGCTTAGAGAAGTCCAATTTCTTGGACATATGATAACTGAGCATGGTATCCAAGTGGATCCTGCCAAAATTGAAGCCATCATGAATTGGGAAGTACCCAAAACCCTTCGGAGATTCGTAGTTTTCTAAGATTGGCTGGTTACTACAGGAGGCTCATTGAGAACTTTACAGGAGTAACCACTCCTTTAACTATGTTAAAGTATAATTGGGGTCCAAAGCAACAAGAATCTTTTGAGGTTCTTAAACTTAAGTTGAGTAATACTCCTGTGTTATCCCTACCAGAGGGTGTCGAAGATTTTGTAGTCTACTTTGATGCATCGCACACTGGCATGGGCTGTGTGCTAATGCAAAAAGGCAAAGTGATTGCCTATGCATCACGACAGTTAAAGGTGCACGAAAGGAATTACACCACCCACGATTTAGAACTGGGTGCCGTTGTATTTGCACTAAAACTGTGGAGACATTACTTGTATGGTACACAGTGTATTATCTACACAGACCATAAAAGTCTCCAGCATCTGTTCAATCAGAAAGAATTGAACATGTGACAACGCCGATGGATGGAAACACTTAACGATTATGATTGCGAGATTCGCTACCATCTAGGCAAGGCAAATGTAGTTGCTGATGCCTTAAGTCGCAAGGAACGGGTTAAACCTATAAGGATTAACGCCAAGAGCATTGAGCTCAAAAATAGCCTAAATGATAAGCTACTAGATGCGCAGAAGCAAGCCCTATTAGAGACTAATGCACCTAAGGAAGGATTAGGCGGAACTGTGGATCAGTTAGCGCCTGGAAAGTATGGAACCCTTAGAATCAATGGAAGAATCTGGGTTGCTATCTTTGGGGGACTTAGAGATCTAATCCTCCGAGAAGCGCATAGTTCGAGATACTCAGTTAACCCAGGAGGTGACAAGATGTATCAAGATCTAAAGAAGAATTATTGGTGGATGGGTTTGAAGAATCCATAGCCACTTATGTAGCTAAGTGTCTGACGTGTTCGCAAGTTAACGCCGGACATCAGAAGCTGTCAGGATTTCTACAGCAATTGGAAATTCCCATGTGGAAATGGGAAATGGTAACTATGGATTTGATTACCAAGTTACCTAAGACCAAAAGTGGAAATGACACTATTTGGGTCATAGTGGATAGGCTGACCAAGTCAGCACATTTCTTGCCAATAAAAGAAACGAATAATACAGATAAATTGGCTAAGTTGTATATGGACAAGATTGTATCCCTACACGGTGTGCCGGTATCTATTGTGTCTGACAGAGATACTAGATACACATCCCATTTTTGGAAAAGTTTCCAACAATCTTTGGGCACACGATTAAATTTTAGTACGGCTTACCATCCACAGACTAATGGTCAAAGTGAGCGTACTATTAAAACTCTGAAGACATGCTTAGGGCATGTGTGATTGATTTAGGTGGAAGTTGGGATGACCACTTACCCCTAATAGAATTTTCCTACAATAACAGCTATCATATGAGCATTAAGGCTGCTCCTTTTGAGGCCTTGTATGGGAGAAAATGTAGAACGCCCGTATGCTGGGCAGAAATTGGGGAAGCCCAATTATTAGGACCAGAGATTGTCCTGGAGACCACGGAAAAGATTGTGCAAATCCATGATCATCTCAAAGCTGCCAGAGATAGGCAGAAGAGCTATGCTGACAAGAGGGGTAAACCTCTTAAGTTCCGAGTAGGGGACAAGGTCATGCTGAAAGTATCACCCTGGAAAGGTTTAATATGTTTTGAAAAGAAGGGCAAGTTGAGCCCAAGATATATTGGACCATTCAAGATAGTCGAATGTGTCCGCACTGTAGCTTAAAGCTCAGGTTGCCAAAGGAGCTTAGTGGAATCCATGATGTATTCCACATATCTAACCTTAAGAAATGTCTAGCCGATGAGTCGTTAGAAATGTCGCACAAAGAAGTGCAGATAGACGAAAACCTGAGGTTTGTTGAGAAACCAATTTCAATCGAGGATCGACAGGTCAAGAAGCTCCGAAGAAAGATGATACCTATAGTAAAGGTTAAGCTGGACGCTTTTAGAGGTCCTGAGTATTCATGGCAGGTTGAGTCCACTATGCGACAAGAGTACCCCCATCTTTTTGAATAAAGTCTCGAGGTCAAGATTTCTTTTAAGGGGGTGAGGATGTAACACGCTGTAAAATCGTGTCCAATAGTATAGTGACATGTGTTGTATTTTAAATATAGTCTGTTAAAGACCAATAAGGACCAAAGGCGTCAACATGCTCAAACTGAGCCTCTGAGTGACGGTCTTATGTCAACATGCATAAATAACAGCCTCTGAGTGACTGATATGTCAACATGCTTAAATCATTAGCCTCTGAGTGACTAATATGTCAACAAGCTTGAAATTGGCCTCTGAGTGACTGATATGTCAACAAGCCCAGCCTCTGAGTGACATCGGAATCATCATGCTTATAATAAGCCTATGAGTGATCTTTTGTGAAGTCCTAACTCTCACACGTGCCAATATTGGATGAGAGAGTTCAGTTTTGTAAATATGTGAAAGTTGGATGATGGAGGGATTAAAAGTGTCAACATGTTAATTTATACCTCTGAGTGACCTTTTAACAAACCGAGAGCTCGACAATATCATCAACATTCACTTGCACCAGTAATAAGTCCTCATTCTGTTCCTTGATTAAGAGAGTACAGTCGATCAATCCGCATCGAAAACCATTCTTCAAAAGATAGGAAGACAATGTTTCATACCAAGCCCATGGAGCTTGATGAAGACCATATAACGCCTTGTTGAGAAGCCAAACCTTGTCAGGATGGATTGGATCTTCCAAACAAGGTGGTTGTTCAACGTAGACCTCTTCTTCAACCACACCATGAAGGAATGCACTTTTCACATCCATTTGATAAACAGTAAATTTCTTGTAGGACGCATAAGCCAAGACGATTCTTATGGCCTCAAGACGAGCTACTGGTGCATAAACTTCATTGTAATCAATGCCTTCGACCTGATAAAGCCCTGGAAGACCAATCTTCCTTTTTTCTCACAACAACACCTCGGTCATCCTTCTTGCATTTGTAAACCCATCGAGTACCAATCTTCTTATAGTTGTCAGGCCTGTCAACCAATTTCCACACACCTAACTTCTGAAATTGCTGAAGTTCTTCCTGCATAGCTTCAACCCATGAGTCTTCTTTCATAGCCTCCTTCCAAGATTTTGGTTCAACTTGGCAAACATAGCAGGCAAAAGACCATTCATTTTGTTCCCCAGATTCTCTAATAACTCAATACAGTCCTGCATTCTGATTATTCCTGAGCTGATTACGAGTCTGCACATGTAAAACCCTGTAAAATCATGTCCATTAAAGACCAATAAGGACTAAAGGCGTCAACATGCTCAAACTGAGCCTTTGAGGGACGGTCTGATGTCAACATGCATAAATAACAGCCTCTGAGTGACTGCTATGTTAACATGCTAAAATCATTAGCCTGTGGGTGACTAATATGTCAACATGCTTGAAATTTGACCTCTGAGTGACTGATATGTCAACATGCCCAGCCTCTGAGTGACATTAGAATCATCATGCTTATAATAAGCCTCTGAGTGATCTTTTGTGAAGTTCTAACTCTCATACATGCCAAATATTGGACGAGAGAGTTCAATTTTGTAAATATGTGAAAGTTGGATGATGGAGGGATTAAAAGTGTCAACATGTAATTTATACCTCTGACTGACCTTTTAACGAACCGAGAGCTCGACAATGTCCGGGCATAATCTCGGGTATGCCAAGTATTGGCTACGGAGGGCTAAAAGTGCCAAAAAGGTGTTTTAGAAGGCTTTTAGAAGCTTTATAAAGTTAAGGGGTTAAAAGTGTCAAAGTTTGAATCTAGCCATGGGGCTGTCGCGGGCCGCGAGAGACCAGGCTTGGGTCTCTCGCGGGGCGTGAGAAAGGCTCTGCTTCAGAAAGTTTGTCTTGGCCTCCAAACAAAGCTCCAAAAAACCATTAAATGGAAACTATGGACTTGTAATCAGCTATGCCACATTTTGGGACACTTGTAAAGCTTCCTCTTACACCCCTAAACACCTGGCTTCACCTCCTTTGATTTCTCGAACTATAAATAGGTGATCAAGTTCACCATTTGAACTTGCACCTTTCAAAATCATAACTCTTCTCCCTCCTCTGGAAGTACCTAGCTAAAAGGAGCATCCAACATAGTTCATTTGCACCCTAGGATCACTGGTAAGTGTTCCTTCCTTGTGCATTTTCGTTTATTGGCTTTTTTAGCCAAAAGTCAAGCATTTTACGAAAAATGCTTTGACTTTCGGTTAAGACCATTATGGTGCAGCCATTGTTCGAAATGAACATGGTTAAGTGATCGTAATAAGGTAGGTGTTAATTCCTATAAAGGACACCTCCTGAAGATCATGTTTACTAGACCAATTGACGGGTCAAAGTTAAGTTATTAAAAAGTCAAACATGCCATTTTTCGAAAAAAATCATAAATTGATCTTATATATGTTATGAAACCTGTTTTGACACTTAAACAAGTTGGTAATAATTATTAGAACATGTTCGGCTCGTCAATTTCAGTTCTAGGGTCGGTTCGCAACCGAAAGTCACGAAGTTTGACTTTTGCTTTGACTTTCGATTCGGACCCGATTTAGATTAGTTACCTACTGATCTAAAGTTGCATTATGATCGTAATATAATGTAGCATAACCCTCTGAGGTTATATTACATGATCATAATCAGAATCTAAGTTTATGCGCAAGTTCCATAATTATGCCATCTTTGACCAAAATGCCCTTTTTGCATAAAACAAGGTTTTAAATAATAATGAACTTGAAAATAAGTTTCCTACTGATATAATATTATAATTAGGATTATTTTGGATGTTAAACCAAGTTATAAACTGAGTTTTCAAACAGGTCCTTAAACTATGTCGATAAATGATGATTTAGCCCTTGTGGCTTATAAAATAGTTTTAATCAAATCCTTTCAAGGTAAATCTTTTACCTACTAATACGTTATATTAAATAACATATCTAAGACATTTTAATCTGACTTTAACATCAGTTTTCATAAACATCGCATAAAGACGTCATTTTACGACATAAGCGCCGCTTCGGCGCATAGTATGGTTTTAAACCATATTAATGGACCAAGACTTGTTACCTACTAATTTTAAAACTTATTTTTAACATATTTATAGTTGGTACATGTTATAAACTCAAAATCCCAAATAATTTGTAAACTATGTGTAAAATGACCAAAATGCCCCTACGGTGTATAGTTTGGTCATAAAAGATAAATTACACATATAGTTGGTATCCTACTGATATTATATCATAAATAAATTATTTTTCCAGAATACTTATAATTATAACATTAAATTATATTCAAGTTTCTTTTATACGGTATGATATTACCGAAATTCCCTAAAGAGGCATAGTTTCATTTTAAAACCTTAACAGACATATAAGTTATAACTTATTTAAAATATAATGGCATATAGAACTTATTCCTTAACTAATCCGGTTACCCGATATCGCTAATATGTGCACGGTTAAGTATATGTAACTATTTTAAGAAAATCAACCGAAACATGTTTAACCTTGTCATTTAAGATTCAAAATCCAGAATGTTTATAGTTTACCCATATTATACAAGCCAAAGTACATGTCGGATTTAAACTACATTCTATCCGATCATCGTTTAATCAAGCGTTATACGTCTTGATCATGTACACTACGGTCTAAGTCTATGACTTAAATAAAGACTGTTAGTATTAATTGGTTAGCTTATGCCATAATCCAGACTAGAGCCTTGCCGGTAAATGCAATCTGCAGTTGGTACTTTTGTATACGGCTAAGTTATTAAAATTTAAAAGAAAACTAGCTCAGGTAAATACTCTCGACTTATTTTCCCTATACGGGCTTGGGATACGGTAAACTATTACCGCTTGATCAGAAATGGGATCAATCGAATGCCGGATTGTGGCTAGTAAATCCGCATATTCTGTTTTAATCATTTTTGTTTGATAACTTAAACGGGGTAAAATTACCGTGTCCTGGATATCCTCGGCTCATTAGATTAGTTAATGGCCACGACCTTAGCGCGGGGTGTAGACATGCACCCGACAGACGCTCAAATGCAAATTACCCAAGACGTTGTGGATAACTCCTCTGTGAGTTCTAAGTGGTGTGTATTTAATCATGTCTCGGTCTCTGTACTGGGCCCTGTATGTATGGACAAACATGTGAATCTGTTAACAAGGTTACAAAGTAACTTTTCCAAGTTATAAAGATTTTGTGCCCTGTGCACTTAAAATCATTTTAAAATGTTTTCAAAATGAGTCAGTTGGGTGTATTTACCAGCGAAAGCTGGCGTATCGTCCAAAGACTAAATTGCAGGTACAATACGAAATAGGCCAAAAGCTGCTAGGTAGTGATTAAGAGGATCTTGCAAATCCTTAGATTTGCCCTAAAGTCTGTTTTATATTCTTTCTTGTATATTTTAATGATCCGCCTGTGGATTTTCTATTACGAGCATGTATATTATATTATTTCAAACATTCGGTTTGTAATAGTAATTTTACTCTAAGACTTCCGTTGTGCCGTGTTTAATTAACAATGATGTTATCAACTGACGTCATGATACTCCCTACCCGGGCCCACTGGTGTATGGATTTGGGTTGGAAATCTGGGGTGTGACAGCACACCATGATGGACATATCTGATAATATTCTGCTGAGGATGGGTATTATGAATTCGAGTTTCAGGAACATGAGGAACTCAAGAGTTTATACCCAGATTGTTGATATTCAGATCAACAGCCAATTCATTTGCTGGATTTGATGATGAAGTAGACGCATGACCTTCCGTCGTCCCTAGATTCTGAATATGTGACGTGACATCTGAAATTCCAGGAACTGGAGCAGAAGTAGCTTCATTTACATCATGGAACTCATCATCTTCTAATGAAACATTATAATCAGCAGCATCTTCGAATTCCTCATTTTGAACAAGATTGGTAACCGAAGTAGACACTTGAGGGTTAACAATAACTAGTCGAACCAATGAAGAGTCAATTGTAGCATCACTTTCTTCTAACAGTTGAGCCGCTGTAGAAGCATCATAAAAAATTGGTAGATTAAAGGAGTTAAACAGCCCATCGTAGTCAAACATCCAAGGAGCACCCGGAGCTCTTACTGATTTAGTATATCTTTGAACCTTGACTTCACCCCATTCTTCAATCTTCTTTGTTGACAAATTCCACACTCTTAAATTAGGAGTAGCATATCCAAGGAAGAAACCTTCGATAGCCTTTAGACCAAATTTATCATGTGGATCAATCATAGTGGATGGAGCTCCAAAAGGTTCTAAGAAAGAAACATCCGGTTTCCTTTTATGTAGCAACTCGAAACATGTTTTCCCGTGTCTCTTTACCGTAAGAACTCTATTCATTGTGTAACATGCAGTAGCCACAGCTTCTCCCCAAAATTGAACAGGAAGTTCTGATTCTACTAGCATAGTTCTTGTTGTTTCAATTAGAGTTCTATTTTCCTCTCAGCGACATCATTCTATTCTGGAATGTATCGAGAACTGTATTCATGCATAATGCCTTTAGAGAACAGAACTCGTCCATAACTTGATTCTTGAATTCGGTGCCATTGTCGCTTCTGATTCTCCTTATCTTCTGACTCTTGTGTGCCAACATATTCACCCATGAAATTCTGGAGTAGTCATCAGTAACTACTAAACAATAAGAATCACCAAAGGTAGTCTTGTGTTTCATAGGTTCGAATAGGTCCATATGAAGACGTTCTAGAGGCATATTCACTATATTGATTTTCTTCATAGGATGAGATTTTCTTGCTTGCTTTCCCTTTTGACATGATACACAGAAGTCTTGAATATGAAAGTTCTTGACTGTCACACCATTCACAAGATTGTTTTCCCCAAATAGTTCATCTTTCTCAATACATAAATACATACATACATACATACATACATACATACATACATACATACATACATACATACATACATACATACGTACATACATACGTACATACATACATACATACATACATACATACATACATACATACGTACATACGTACATACATACATACATACATACATACATACATAAATACATACATACATACATACATACATACATACATACATACATACATACATACATACATACATACATATGTCTACATCTTAGGAGGCACTACGATGAGTCGTATTATTATTTGTCAACGTATATGACGACTATTCGCTAAATGCGTGATTACATAGTTTACAATGTATTGTTTTCATATAAATATTCGTTACATTCACGTATGACCATTCAGGACGACTAACACGATTCTACGAATATATTTATACTTTTTAATATATATATATATATATATATTCTAAACCCCTCAGAAACTAAGTGTTCCCAAGATGTTGTATTTATCACCGACAATAAATGAAACTTAACAAGTATACCTTATTCATTTCCATCAAGTTAACGACACCTTCCCGTTGAATCTTTCGGATAGCGATTCGGTAGATCTCGGTGACACGTAGTTTAACTATGCTTTTAGTAGAGACTTATATGTTTATTCCTTGATAGGAATGTTATAGATTTCATGCTAGCGAGTTACGTTTTCGAACACGACATTTTGGAATCATGTTATGCTAGCTTTACACAAGGATATCGAGGTGAGTTCATAACCCTCACTTTTTACGGTGTTACATTTTTATAAATGTTTTCGGGGGTGCAAATACATGCATGTTTTGCAAAAGTACACAATATATCGATGGAAGAAAATTTGTATTTCTAAATCATGTTGCAAATGAATTCCAATAAACTCAAATGGTTTAACGGAAGGATTATGCTAAGCATACCGGGGTTTTACAAAACACACGCGTATTTTCAAAACATGCATGAGTTTCATGACTAGTGACGGGATTTTCCTAGTTACAATGGGACTAGGTTGTCATGCATACAAATAAGGGGACTACTTGGTCCTGCTTACAGACTCAAATAAGCTAGGCCCATTCTCACTTGTGCAAGGCACAAAGAGTCTAGTGGGTTAGGCCTACCAATGCTCGTGCGAGGCACGAAGTCTCAAGGACTGGATTGTCCTCTACTCAACTTAAGAGTAGTTGGGTTCTTAAAACTATACAGTGAAGTCCTCGCTACATATCGGAACTGTATCTGCCTGCTAGTCTACCGTCTTGAGTAAACGGTTTGGCTAGGCATTTCCTAGCTTGAGGTTGGTTATAGGCTCATGCGAGCATCTTGTATTTGTCGTACGCGGACATCGACGGTTATACAAGTTTTATAAATACAAATTTTTCAATTGACATGCCGAGAAAAATGGTTTTATTACGTTTTCTCAACAATACTTAAACCGGTTACCAAAAAGAAATATTTTAAATCTTTTCCAAACAAACTATGAACTCGCCAACGTTATGTTGATTGTTGCATGTTTCTCTCTCAGGTCACATTTCCAAACTATGGTACGGTCGGTATAGGAGAACCCATGGGAATTCGAGTACTTAGCAGGCGTTCACTTTCTATAAGTCTTAGCATTAAATACTTCTGCTGTGCAATGAAGATACCAGTTAGATCATACCAACTCTGATTTTGCAGGGTGCGTCACATAGCCTCCTCTGATTGATTTAACGTCGTACAGGAGAGCTAACATTCCCGTCATGTGCCTAGATACTCCACTATCCATTATCTACTTGGAAATTATTGATCTCGGGAGCCCCAATACATGCAACTAAACGATTATTTGAACAGCGAGACCCAACCCTTGACGGTCTTGCTGGGTTTGGGTTCTCCACTTTTGATTAACAAACACTTTCTTTCTTTGTCTCAACAATTTGTTCAACCTTAAATTTTTTACCAATCATGGTTGGAACATATGTTTTGACCTCTTCAGTTGATGCTTTTGGTTTAATCACCCAAGTTTGATTCTTTGAAATTGTGTTTTTAGTATAATATTTTGAATCTTTTTGTTTCTTTTTGATTGATGATTCACCAGCCTTTTCATTTGATACTTTAAGATTTGCTAGTTTCACATCATTGTTAGATTTATTTTTTCTTTTCAAATTATGAGTAAGAACAAACATTGGGGATTTCTGTTTTTCATCCTCTGAAGATTTCTTAACACTGTAAACAGGTTTAGAGATATTTTGTGAACACTGTCTTGCGATATGTCCAATCTAATTGCATTTAAAGCATGTCCTACTGTAATTTCTAACAGAGGATCTCATAACCTTTTCATGGTGTTTTTTCTAAGCATAAAATTCTTCATTTGATTGTTCTTTTGACAATTTATCTTTCTCGCTTTCTAAGCTTGTTCCGAAAACAAAGTTTATATTCTTTGAAAAGTTTGGTGTTCGAAACCTGTTGTTGTTTTTCTTAACATATCCCAAACCTTTTCTGTTTTCATGATAATTCTTTCCTTTTTAATTGTTAAAATAGGAGCATTTAGGTTTTGAATAGTAAGATGCATTTTGATCATCAAGCTCAGACAAACTAACTTCAATCAACTTAAAAATCTTATCAACTTTATCAAGATTCACATTTTGAATCAGAAACTCTTCATCAGAATATAGCTTGTTAGATCCGTTCATTTTGTACACAACAAGATTAGGATAATCGTTCAACCTATGTTCTGATTTTTAATATAATTCTTATGAAAGCTTTCTTCAATTTCAGAATGAGAACATCGATGTTTTCAGGCAGCTCGTCTTTATTTTCAGTTTTAAGTTGAGCGCTTTTCCACCCCGTCAAGCTTTTTTCTTGAATAGATATTCCACATCGGGGGGTGGAACTCGAGTTTTACCCAGACCTTTGTTTTGACAACCAATTTCATTTTCTTCCTTTTCGAATTTTTCATTTGGTTTATGAAGAATATGATCAATCGCATAAGAAGTAGTTGAATAACTGATCAACAACTTATTAACCCTTTCCAATTCAATCCTAATCGCTTCTAGCTCAGTTTTAAGTTTGCCAATCGTGTTAATATGAATATTTATCGCCATTTGCTCATCCATAACCGTTGCCTTGAGCATAGAAAGCGTAGCGTTGTCTTCTCAACTTGCATCTTGGTATTGGTAAATAGTCTTGTTGTACCACCTCGTAAATTTGTGTCTAGTAAAATACTGACACGTGTCCATACTCTTAATTGTGCCTAATATTAGTCAAGAGGGACTATTTTTGTCAATAAATGAAAATATGAATATGGAGGGACTAAAGGTGTCAAAATGCTGAAACTATGCCTGTGAGTAACCCTTTACAATGTCCGTACTCTCAAATGAGCCACTTGTTGGACAAGAGGGACCATTTGTGAAATTATATAAAAGTCAAACATTATAAACACTGCTGATAACCACTACTGATAGAAAACACTGATGATAATCACTTCTAAGCTAACCACTGCTGATAGAAAACACTGATGATAACCACTGCTGATAGAAAACACTGATGATAACCACTGCTATAGAAAACGCTGATGATACATCCTCTATGGATCTTCAACAGAGCTTAGCTATAGAAGAGCTTAGACTTTAGCAGAGCTTAGTCTTCAACAAAGTTTAGCTATAGCAGAGCTTAGACTTTAGTAGAGCTGTGTCTTCAACAAAGTTTAGCTATAGCAGAGCTTTGTCTTCAACAAAGCTTAGCTATAGTAGACCTTGGACATTTAGACTTCAGTAGAGCTTTTTCTTCAACAGAGCTTAGCTATAGCATACCTTGGACATTTAGACTTCAGTAGAGCTTTACTTGGGCATATGTTACAGTGTATTTTGGCTTGTTGCCCACACAAAACCAGGAGCTTCAAGACTGCTATGCCACGTTCTAGGACACTTGTCATCATCTTCTATCTTCTGCTAAAACCTGGAACCACCTCCTTCAAGCTCCAACACTATAAATAGAAGTGTTTGCAACACTTTAAACTTGCACCTTCTTAAAAAATACCCCTCTCATCACTTCTGGAAGATTCCTAGTCTTTAAGAGCTTCCCATTCAAGTTTAATTTCATCTGAGGATCACTTGTAAGTGCTCCTTTTAGCTACATTTTCCTTTATTAGGCTTTTAAAGCCAAAAGTCAAGCAATTTCAATAATTGCTTTGACCTTCGGTTTATACCCGATTTAGATTAGTTTGCTACTGATTGAAGGTTACATTATGATCAGAATTTAATGTAGCATAACCCTCTAAGGTTATAATACGTGATCATAATCGTATTCTGAGTTTTTAAACAAGTTTCGATATTATGCCATACTTTGACCGATATACCCTTTTTGCAAGAAATAAGGTTTTAATCAATAACGAACTTGCAAATGACTTATGTACTGATATGTTAATGTATTAACATAGTTTGATGTTATTAGACTAATCATAAACTAAGTTTTTGTATAAGATCGTAAACTATGTTATTAGACTAAACTAACTTTTTGTATAAGATCGTAAACTATGTCATTTAATGACTAAAATGCCCTTGTGGCACATATTTTGATTTTAAAACCATAATGGTCATATAAGTTGATAACATACTGATGTTACAACTTATTTAAAGAATATTGGCATATAGAACTTGTTTATAACTCATCTGACTACCCGGTATCGCTTATATGCGTACGGTTAAGCTTATATAACTAATTTACCTAAGTTTACCGAAACGGGTCAAATCTTATCATTTTTACTTCAAATTCGAGAATGTATGTTGCTTACCCATATTATACAATCTTTAGTACTTGTTGGGTTTAAACCACATTCTATTCCGATCATCGTTTAATCAAGCGTATCGTACCGTTTTTGTTAATTTAAGTTAATCGGTCAAAGTCTACGACTTAAAAAGGACCCGTTGACATTGACATTCTAATTGGTTATTTATACCATTTATTCAAGACTAGGGCCTTCCGGTAAATTTCAACCAACCTTAGTTAATTGATTACAGTTGCGCTATTCATAATTCTTGCATATTAAAACGAGTTTTAGCCCACGTAAATACTCTTAACATTTTTTCCCTATACGGGCTTGGGATACGGTAAATTATTACCTCTTAGTCGGGTATGGGATCATATGTCGGATTGTGACTAGAAAATCTCCATAACCTGTTTTAATTTGTTTTGTCTAATAACTTAAACATTGGGAGTTAACGCGACTGTGTCCGGGATATCCTCGGCTCATTTAAGTTGCTAATGGCAACGACTAAGCACGGGGTGTAGACATACACCTAACAGATCCTAATTCTATTTTGAAATGTTTTCTTACCCATATTGGGGATACCCCTTTGTGGGTTAAAGTGGTGTGTCGGCTAATCATGTTATTCGGTTTTATGAATGGGGGAAAGACTCCTCTGATGAGCACTGACCGATCTGACTCAACTAACAGAGGTGGAATTCATTGTTAATGAGGTTGACAAACAAAAAAGTGAGATCTACTGCTTAAATGCCTTGAATGTTTTGATAAACGTGAACAAGTACAGTGCAAGTAAACAGTTCAGCAGGGCTTCGCCACACCAATAGGATTACTAACTCTGACCCAACACTCCTCTATTTAGAGGTCAACATGACTCGCACAGGAGAGAGTGTACGAAATTGTGTGACTCGTGCGAGTGGTTGCCTCGTACGAGTGACATGTGACTCACTCGTACGAGTCAGCTATAAAACAAATAAAATATACATTATCATTTACAAACTGATGTTCTAAGCCCTATATATACAATCAACATATCCTAGACGTAGGCAATAGACATTATGCACCAACAAACTCCCCCTTGGATGTTGTCGCGGTCTTTGATAGTCTTCAAAAAATCTTCATAAGAACTGACGTTTATCAACCAAAGAAACGCTTCAGCGGCCTGTGAGACTCCTCAAAGCTATTGGCGTTTGATCTGTAGGAGGAGGTCGGTTCACTGTATTGCCAAACCAAAAACTTCTTAGCGACACAATACGTGCTCGCTCCACAATCCTCTCTTCTTTCTTATCTTTCTTCCTTCGCTATGTCTCCTCCAGTTTCCTCCACGAAGTGTTCCATGTCGATCCAGAATGTATATCGTTGGCAAAATAGACATTAACTATCTTCTAAAACTGGAGTGTTTGTTCTTTATCTCTCTCTTCAAAACTGATCTTACTGTAGAACAAACATTCAGTATCTTTCTTAGAACAGTTGACTAGCCACATCGGGTCTAGTACTCGAATGCCACGCCATATCCCATATATACGTTTGTGTGCTATGACGGCTTCGGTCAACTCCTCAGTAATCTTCCAAGAGTCATCATCTGGGTGCACACATATAACAGCTTCACCTGTATTTGATTCGTAGTGCCACCATTTGAAGATCTTGAAGAAATCTTGCTCCATCTTTATCAGAGGCATATTCTTCATCACTTTCGGCCTCTTTATGACTAGTGTTACGTCTTTATCTTGTGTTACTGGATCGATCTTTGTAATTCACTTCGGGAAATGAGTCTTCAAGTGTGTAAATCCGTGTGTAGCTTGATCAATTTTCATAACCGTTGGTCGTGAAACTTCATCTTCAGATTAATCATCTTTGTTTGCACGAGCTCTTTTATATCCTAATACAGCAAGGACTTGATATCGCTCAAGTATCTGAAATACTGGATCCCAAACTCCCTCTTAATAGCATAAACATTAAGTTCCTCGATCCATCCACAGCTAATTATATCCCCTAGTGAAATATCCGCATTACGCGTAAGAAAGCTAGAGGACGTTTAAACTTGCGCTCCGCTGGTGTTTCTTTAAACCATTTCTTCCTCATTTCAGCAATTTCAGCTCTAGTCATCTGTTGAGGAATCGTTCCTTGTTTGGCAGCTTCTTCGACTTTACGTTTCAGAAGATCATCATTTTCAGCTGCAAAGAACTCACTAAAAGTTGGGGAGTCATCTGTACCCTTATGGGCAAGATTAATAACATCTTCATCATAATCATCATCCACAACAACTCTATCATAATCATCCGCATCATCAACATGATCGAAGACATAATCAACTCGCTCGAAAGCACTAGTATCATTCAGTTCATCTTCAAAGTCAAACACAAATTCTTCATTGTTCATTCCCAGCATTTCAGCTATCTCTTCTTTAGTGTAGCTGTGAACGAACTGTCCTTCTTCAACATCATGCTCAAGATATAAAATCATTAACTTTGGCACGACAGGAACGATAGATATATCAGTTACCGTAAGAATTCCTACCTGCTGAGCACCTTTAGATCCTTCTGATCTTCCCTAATATCTATCTTCCCTTACCTGATTTGCTGAATCATCCAAGTAAGCAGAATAATCAATATCATCAGTTTTTGTTACCCGGACACCAGATCCTCCCATATCATCATCACCTCCATCATTATCATCATCATCGGACTTGTCTGAAAATAGATTATCAAAAGCATCTAAGTCCTCTTTCTCTTTTTCAACATCCTCGTCAAACTCATCAACCTTAGCATTAATCTCTTTCTCTAACTTCTTCTTGATTAGCCATTCACGATGTCTTGCTGGAAGATTGGACATATCGATATCAACATCTTTTGGGTTACCTACTAGCACAAACTTCTTCTTCATCGTATACACCACAATATTAGTAATAACGGGTGCAGATCAGCTTCTGGCTCAGTTGAAATATTCACAGGATCCTCACCAACTTTTGCTTTGCCTTTGCCTTGCGCTTCAGATAATTCTTTAGCAAGACGTTCGAACTCAGCAACCCGCTCTATCGCTTCAGGTATTTCTATCTCGTCATCTTAGCAGCGATATTAATACCCAACTTCTTAGTAAGTATCTTCTCAGATAAATTCATCTTTCTATCAAACCTGAGACGTTCTTCTTCATATTAGCCATACGAATCCGTAAACACTCATTCTCAGATACTATGCTGGCTAACATGGTTTCAAGCTGCTGTTTGTCTTCGTTTAAAACATTGAGTTGTTCCTGCAATTCTGCAATCTTAACTGTGTTTAACATGACCTACTTCTGTAATTCTTCAACACGTGGGTCATTAAACATGTCAGCAGTAAAATCTTCACCCCCTGGTATGTCACCAAAGTCAAAGTCAAAATCAAGATGGGGTTGACACTGCGAGGATTGAGGCGGAGGCTGCGGTGTCGCTTGTGGTGCTTGCTACTATGGTGGAGATGGTGCTGGCTGAGGTGTTTGTTGATGAGCCGGTGATGGTGGAGTCAACTCAACACGTACCTCTTCTACAGTCTGTTGTTGCACTTTTTCCTTTGATTTGTCTTTAGGAGTATTAGTGCTTCTCTCTGCCGATCTTTTCAGACGTCGAGTTTTCTTCTTTGTTGGTTTTCTCACAGGAGTATCCATAGTAAGAACTCGAAGGTATATATGTTGAATCATCTTCACCTGTCGCTTTACATCTCTTTTCATTAGTTTTTCTCTTCAATTTGGCTAAACGTTCTTTCTCTATCTCTTTAGCCTTTTCCTTTTTTCCAGCAATCATGTCTTCCGAATCAGTACTGGAAGAGGATGCTTCTTTAACACTTTTTTCTTTTCTCCAAACGCTTGTCTTTCAATATCAGAAGCCATATCTTCTATATTTTCCTCTGGCTCTGATTCGTCAATTAGTCTTGAACTTCCTGATGCTTTCTATTTCTTCAGATTGGTAGAAGAAGAAGATGTTGGCGTTGCCTTTCTCTTGGTTCCCTAAACCCCTTCTTTTACAAACCAAGCGCTTCGCTTTGCAATAAAACCATCAAGCGCTGTAAGCTATTCATTCTCATCACCACTTCCTTCTTTTCTCCATTTCCTAATGCTGGAGTAATATAATCTTTGTCAATAATTGCACCAAACACCGACTTTGCATTAGGGAATGTCTTAAGATGTAAATTCATTTTCTTCAGAGTCGAGACATCCATATGTTCTAACTTTAGCACATCATCCTTCTTTTTCTTTAGATTGGGAAGGAAGTGGTCTAGCAGCATTTGAATGAACCGTGGGTCTCTCGCTCTGTATTCTGAACCATCTGAGAAAATATCACCTTTGAAAAGTTGTACGGTAGATTCAGAACGAGTGCGGTAATCACGCATATCTGGTAATGAGCAATATATCTAATTAGGTTAGCCTTCTTAAAAAGAGCAGCATTCACGAACCCGACATAACCTATACGATAAAAACATCCCTTCACCATATATTCCGAAAATCCTGTAGGATCATCTTCGTGGTCGTTGAATTCCAGCACTTTTCTCACCAAGTCTTCTGTGATTTTAACCTGAATATCTTCATCTTGAATTTTCACAGCCGAAACAATCACATTCTCTTTTGTATCATGCTCCGCTGCATTCCAGAAGTACTCAATATGTGATCTATACATAGTATGGCGATCAGTGAGAGCCTTTGTAATTGGAATTCTGCCCAAAAGTCCAAGACCTCACTATAAGCGGCAATTTCTGGAATAGAATCATCCAGAAGACATCATATGTTATGGAACGGAGAAAAAGACGATTTCTTGACCTGCAAAAATATACATTTCAAACCGTTAGAAAAGCTTTCAAAAAAATTTCAACTTTCAGAGTCACTCGTACGACCCATTCATTCGTACGAGTTGTCACACCCCCGTATTATCCCATTCGTATCAGAGCCGGGGTGTGAACTGAATTGCATCTTCATCGCACAGCGGAAGCAGACGTGATGGCTAAGGTTTCTAGTAAGTGAATGCCCCCTAACTACTCGAATCCCCATGGGTTCCACCATTCCAACTGTGCCATACTTGATATCATAACCTGAGAAAGAACATGCGAAAAGTCAACATAAAGTTGGCGAGTTCATAGTTTGTCTGTTTTTGTTTCAAATGAATCATAAAACATTTGAAAGCCTTGCATTCGAAAAACCGGTTTGTGGGATGATAGTATCCCTAAAGCGTTTGAAATATCATGTCTGTATAACAGTATTGAAATGTTTTCCATGTCGTTTGCAAATCCATGCATATAACTGTTATGTTTATAAATCGGTAATAAATTGTTTTCGTTTGTATCTGTATGTAGACCGGTATTGAAATATTTTCTGTTATCTTTGTAAACCGGATTGAAATCATAGTATGTAGTTTTCCTATGGAATCTAAGGATCAGTCAGTGTGTAGCTAATACACTGGCCTATGTGCCATAAGTAAGTAACCAAACTGAGACTTCTTTGACATCATTGGGATCACAAAAGCACTCCTAACCGGTTAACTTACCAGGAGTGGAGCGTGTCTCAAACTCGATAGATCTACACCTTTTGCACCCTGGTCACTACGTGATTAATGGTTACTATTGTTATCATCCTACTTACGCACATTGATCTGTTTAAACCTAATCCCATAGCTACATACCAATTATTATAAATCTGTGTTATTGGGCCTAGCTCATGTTTTCTTGATGTTGGGCCTAGCCCATGTTTTCTTGTCATTGGGCCTAGTCCATGTTATTTTGTCCTTGCGACTAGCCCATGTTATTTTGTCTTTGGGCCTAGCCCATGTTTTCAATAAAGTTTTGGGGCCTTGCCCCCTAGTTGTGACTAAGACAATCCCGTCACTAGTCATAAAACTCATGCATGTTTTGAAAAGCTTTGTATAGCTGTGAAAATCGGTCAGTTTAGTATAAACCTTTCGTAAACCATTGGTGTTCATTGAAATCTATTTATAACATTGTTTAGAAATATATGATTTTCGTTTATCGAAATGTTGTGTTCTTTTGCAAAACTTGCATGTCTTTCCACCCTGAGAACATTTACAAATATGTAAAACGGTAAAAAGTGGGGGTTATGAACTCACATGTTGTCCTTGTGCAAAGCTAGCTTAAATGTTATTTCCATAGTGTCGTCTCCACAACTTGACTTGCTAGCATGCAACCTAGTGTATTCCTAAAATGGAATAACTTGTAAGTTTCTAAGAACGACGTAGCTATACTACATGATACCGAGAATCGTTACTCAGACGATTCTATGAATGTGTTATTGACTTTACTAGGTTAACCAACCTATGGTTTTCTTAGAACTGTCTTAGTTTTCGAGCGACTTGAAATATATGTTTACGTCTAAACATAACTATATTTCATGAAATGATAACTACTTCGTAGTTTTCGTAAGACATGATGTATATATATACTTGTCTATATATCCGTATAAATAATACATTTCGTATTCGCGCAAGAGTCTGGCGTATCGTGTCGCACTTTGTTAGACGTTTGAATCGAATATAAACAATATACTATTGTTATAATATCATTCGAAAGTATTCGTACGTGTTCGCGTCGTCAACGTTAGAAGTAAATATAACTATATTTATTTTATAAAAAGTATTTAACGCCATGACATTCGAATATATATAGTATTCTTGTAGCACGATTTCTGAATTCTGTCATTTGAAATAATACGCGCCTTGTATAAGCGTTTCGGAAATAGTGGTGTTTCGAAATAAATATAATCAATATACTTATTTTTATACATCTTTCGAATAATTTATCGACATTTGAAATATAGTTTCCGAATTCGGCGTTTGAATTAAACATAAATAATTATTTTCGATTATAACGGATGGCCGAAACTTGTTGCCTTGTAGTCGCGCGTGTTGAAAAGTTATCGGATCTATTTGTAGGCGTCGCTAAAATTAATATATACGTTAATATTTATTCTGTAACAATCGTTTGAAATCGGACATTAAACCTTTGAAATATGTCGCGTTTTCGTTTTACGGATTATACGAAAATCGGGCAGAGTTTCCACTGTTTTTGGACGATCCCGACAATATTATTTGTCGATTTATTTATCAAAACACAACCTGCAAACTCGCAAACAAACAATATATATATGGTTTTTCGTCATGATTGGAACGTGGTTTTTGCCGAATACAAATCCGTTTTATATTTAACACCGATTATAATTCCGATTTATATATATTGACTTCGGTTTGTTTTTAACTAATAATTATCCGCAAGTAGCGTACGTCGATTAAATTGTTATTTTTAAACTTTTTGGCGATGTCGAATTGTTAACGGGTCGGGTCGAGATTGGTTTCACGATAATTAAATATTAATAATAATTATAAACTAATATAATTAAATTTTCGCATCGGAATTTACTTTTACCAAGTCGTGGGTTGACTCATTGACCGACAGTTGACCAGGTTTGATCGCATTGATCGGGTTTGACTCGTTGACTTTTGTTGACTGACCCGAAACGAACCTGAAACAAACACACATCAGAACCGAAAATAAACCCGAATCGAAATGAACTAAAATATCGAAATATGTTTCAAACGTGAATCGGGTCAAACCGAGTCGAACCCGAAACCTGAACAGGAACTCTGGACTGAACCGGAGATGCACTGTGTTGAACCGACTGAACCGAAACTGAACCGCGATTGAACCGCGCCGATCTGTTGACCGAATTGAATAGAGACACGGAGCTGCAACCTGAACCAAATGAGACTCGAACCAAATCTGAGCCATGTGAACCGAACCTGAACCGAGCCGACCAGACTGAACCAGGATGGACCTGGATCGAGACAGAGTTGAAACCGAATGGAGTTGATTCAAACTTGAACCAGATCACTACGACTAATGCCGTCGCTGCTTACCGTCACGGCTGGCCCGAGAATCGGCGTCGCCGCCTAAGCGGCGGCGGCTGTCGCCCCGTCCTTCTCCCTCTGCCGCTCAACGCCGCCGCCTCCATCTCTCTATCTGATCTGCTCTCTCTCTCTCTCTACACTGTCTGTATATATGCGTACGTGTGTGAGTTTAAAGGAGAGGTAGTTTGCCGTGTGTGTGTGTAGCCGGAGGGGGTGATCGGAGACATGGGTCGCCGGAATCCGTGACCGGATTCGAACAGGAGAGAGGGGCAAAGAGTTTTGTGTGAAGAGGGCTAGGGTTTTGAATGTGAAAGGAGGGAAAAAGAAGCTTAAATACGAGGGTTTTTAATTGGGTCGGGCCCAAGTCCCGTTAGTGCGCATTCGAGCCCAAACACGTATCTGAAGCCCATTTTTGAAACCGAGCATTGTGTTATGTCGTAATGCGTTCAAAAATACGTAAATGTTGTCTTTAGTCAACCGGTTGACGCGACGGTTTGTCGGTTTTGTTAAAATTTGCGTAAAATCTCTACGATCGCCATTTATAGTCCGTTTTTCGATCCAAGTGTTGTTATTTATCGAAATTAATTCGTTTAGACTCGAAAACGTATTAAATTATATCGGGGGTCATTGTTTGACGTGTAAATCGGTCGTTTATGTTAAAGTTGCGTAGTTACCCTGTTTGTCGTTTTTTATACGTTTTTCGTTCTGGTTTCTTCCGTGAGCGTTAAAATTTGACATTCAGGTAACTTCTATTCAAGATTAGCTCCCAACCCGTGGTCTTCAGCTTTCCTTCAGCAAGTGTCGCTATGACTTGAACTATCAGTGTTTTCATCATCAGTAAACTTAAAACTAAGATAAATTGCTAAGAAAACTGAAAATCTTTTTGGGATTTTTCTGAAAAGAAATGACAAGAAAAGATATATACACAAGCATATTTTTGTGATTTTTGTGTTTAGAGGATTATATCAGATATTTAGACAAATCACAAGTACCGGTGATCTAGGTAGTAACTTTAAGTTTTTAAACAAATTTACGTAGATTGCCAATATACTTATCCACTTAAACTTCTTCTCGTTTCTCAACGGTTTTAAGTAATATTAAGGAACATGAAATAACTGTGTTTCCCATCTCAGAATATACTCCCACATCGAGACTCCTAGAATATCATTTCACAGGTGAATATATCCAATTGATATCTATAAATGGGGTGAATATGAGACCTTGAGAGCTCAGGTTAGTCCTACCGTACAGACAAAGAGATGAAGGCTCGTCTTTAGGTGGTGTTCCATTAAGGAATCTTTTGAACTGAAGATGTCACAAAGTTTATGACATAATCATTTTTATGCAGCTTTTGTAGGCGAAAAATGCATAAAGTATTATACAAGTTCTAGGCCATTGTTGACGCAAAATTAGAAGAACTCGGATAATACCCCAGATATCAATTAAATATAAAGACCTAGTATCGCAGAATCTGACATTCTCTCAAACGAAATTTCAGAGTACTAAGTCCATATATCCGAGAGATGTTAACCCACAAGTTATTCAGTTTTTCTTTTTAGGTTTATATGTTGAAAAACAATTTACTGAATGAGTGAAACCAATGACACATCCTCAGTAAGACCTGTTTAATTACTTGTATAAACATTTCATATCTTTAGCATACTGTGATTGTCATACTGATGTAATATGATCTCTCTTTTTGTAATATGTTTTTGTATTTTCCCAAACTTTCTCCCCTAAAATCGAAAACATCTTTCTGGTTTTTTTAGAATTTTTTAAGAAAGTATATATAGAAAACACGTCATAATGATGAGAATCACGTCAAGTCCTCGTCATCCTCAAACCCAACCTCATGAATATCCCCTGATGCTAGATTTCTTAAACCATTTAATTTTAAAAGATTTTATATCTTGAACAATCAAATGCTTTGGTATAAAAATCTGCTTTTTCGTCATCAGTGTTGATTTTTTCAATTCTAACCAATTTTTTCTCGTAGCCGTCACGGATAAAGTGGTGTCGAATCTCAGTATTTTTAGTACGTGAGTATTGACATGAGTTTTTAGTGATATCAATAGCAGCCTATTTATCTACATATATGGGCGTCTCAAGAAATTGCAGTCCGAAGTCTCTCATCTGCTGTTGAATCCAGAGAATATAGGAAAACAACTGGATGCTCAAACGTATTTAGCTTCACACGTATAGAGAGAAACTGCGATCTGTTTCTTGCATTCCCACGTGACCAAACGAGTTCCGAAGAACTGGCAACCAACCGTAGTAGATTTGGCATTAAGTTTGCAGCAACCAAAATCAGAATCCGAGTAACCCGCAAGATTGAAGTCATCGTGTCGAGGAAACCACAAGCCAGCGCTTGGAAATCCTTTCAAATATCTCATAATACGTTTGACGGCTAGCAGATGCAAATCTCTTGGACTCGACAGAAAACGGGCGCACAGACATGTAGGACACATGATATCAGATTTGGAAGCTGTAAGATACATCAAGGATCCGATCATGGAGCGAGATAATGTTTCATCAACTTTGACTCCATGAACGTGTATACAAATGCCGTGATTAGAAGCTAACGTGGTAGATGCTGGTTTAGTTCCTATCATATCAAATTTCTCCAATATGTCATGAACATATTTCCTCTGATGGATGAAGATACCATCAGGCAATTGGTCAACCTGAAGCTACGCATGGATTTACACAATGGAAGCCTCATTTCCCAAAGCGAATTACAAGATTATTATAATTGTCCCTAGTTATTTATGAAAATAAATGTGCCTTGTGCACTTTAAATAAATTTTGAAACATTTTCAAAATGTGTCGGTTATTTGTATTTACTAGTGTAAACCGACGTATCTTCAAAAGACTAAGTGACAGGTTGCAAGGTTATGAAATAGGCTGGAGGTGCCCGAAAATGCTTAAAGAGGATTTGCAACTCCTTTGCATAGAAGCCTATAGTATGTTATTTCATTTTGACTTTCTCATAAACTACGTCTAGTAGTAGTGCCATCATAGCTTTTCGGTGATTTCTTTGAGATTTCATTCGTTCATTTCTTTGTTGACATCGATTATTTCTCATACAGGCTTATTGGTTTCTTCTTTAATTGGTGAACCTAATACTAGCTTGATCCTCCAAAGAAACCGTCAAAAGAATTATACATGTTAGGTGGAATGACAAATGTTGGAATTGAAGCCTACAAAAGAACAGATGATAGAAAGCCAAAAGATACGACAACCTCTGATCCTAATAATAATAAAACATCTGCTAGAGTCAAGCTCTTCTGAAGAAAAAATGTTAAAGGTATGCCATAGCAAAGCTCTATTGAAGGCTAAAACTAAAGGTCTATCAAGGCTCTGTTGAAGACTAAAGCTAAAGGTCTGCCAAGGCAAGACTCTGCTGAAGGCCAACAGAGGTTGTCTCATCATTGTTTTCTATCAATCTTTGTAACGTTTAATTATAGTAATAGTTAGCTTAGCAGATATTGTTAGTTTGTTTATATTGTTAAATGTCGCTTTCTTGCTGACATCATCATAAGATGCTCAGTGGTTGGAACTTAGTATAAATAGAACAGTGCATGTACTATTCTATTTGATCATTTTTCATCACTGACATTTTGTACGAACAAATCAGTGATCTTGGATTGAGGGGGAAATTGTGAGGTATATGCAAGTGATTACAATCATGAAAGCATGATAATGAAAACAATCTCTCAATTGTGATGAATCAAAGTTCATCATTCTGCTGCATTTACATCTGATTTATCATCTTTCATTTTCTTCTTTAGAACTTTCATAACAGTTTCAAACTCAGATCCTTACAATTGGTATTAGAGCCTGGTCAATCGAATTTGAATTAACAATCAATTTGATTTGTATAGATCAACTCTCACTGCTAATTCAGTTTGCTTGTTTTTATTGAAAATAGAGTTTAATTACATTCTCAAAGTTTTTAAACAAAAATTTGTTTGTAAACAATCAGAATGTCTCACACTTCACAAGATCCTCATAACACCAGCAAGATCCTTGTCAGATCTGAGTATAATATCTTTCAAAGACGGATGGGTCATGTCCTTGCTCAGTAAAACACCGGTTGTTGAAAGTCGGTCATTTTTGGACCTCATGTTCCAAAGATACCAAGTACAGAGGACCCTAAAGTCCAAGTACCAAAGAATCCTGAAATTTATTCCGAGCAAGATTTCCAAAAAATCGAGCTAGATGCAAAGGCATTTAGCATCGTGGCCTCTGTACTGCCAAATGATATCTATGCTGGCATGTTGCATTGCAACAGTGCAAAGGAATTATGTGATGCTTTAAAACAATAATTCAGTGGGACTGAGGAAATGATTGAAAATAGCAGAGAAGTTTTAAATCAACAATACGAAATATTTTGTCAAGTTAAAGGAGAGTCATTAACCCAACGGTTTGAAAATTTTAGTTGTCTCATTAGTTAGCTTAAACTGGTTAATTTTACGTTTGCAAATTCGACTTTAAATAGTCGTTTTCTTACATCATTACCAGACAAGTGGGACACTATAGCTTTTGTAACTCGAAATCCAGTTGGGTTTAAATAAATGAGTCTAACACAACTTCATGGTAGG
This sequence comes from Scalesia atractyloides, assembly GCA_947069175.1. Taxonomy (NCBI): domain Eukaryota; kingdom Viridiplantae; phylum Streptophyta; class Magnoliopsida; order Asterales; family Asteraceae; genus Scalesia; species Scalesia atractyloides. Next base: position 41,877,193 of record CAMTDV010000003.1, on the reverse strand, counting down.
CTCCTCACTTATGAAAGAGAGAGCTGAACTAGAAAAAGAAGCTACAAGAATTTGGCAAGGTGGCTGATGATTATGCATTTGATAGTACAACACTTTGCTGCTAATGAGGAAAGACAAACTTCTGATAACTCATGCTTTGAGTTGAATGGCCTTCAACATTTTAACCCTTCAGATTTGAAATCGATGGATATTTTGCACCAGTTGGCTCTATTAAGTGTTAGGGCTAACAAATATTACAAGAGAACTAGTAGAAAGCCTCCATGGTTGCATGGGGGGCTAAAAGTTGGGTTGGATAAGTCAAAGATTAAAATTTTCAAGTGTAATAGGCTAGGTCATTGTGGGAAGATCGACTTTCCTTCGAAAGCAACAGATCGGACTCGAGCTAACCAACGTGCACGAAATTCATCGTTAGTAAGTTTGACAAAAGATCAGACTATTGTTTAAATGCTTCTACTTCTTGTATTAATAAACGTGAAAGAATTACAGACAACAAACTAACAGGGCTTCTCCTTAGTATCAGTAAAAACAGCTATGGACTCAAGACCCCAACTTTGCTATTTATAGACTTGATAGCTTCGCACGGAGTTGCCACTTCGTCCGAAGAGCACTTCGTTCGAAGTGAACTACTTCACTTCGTATGATGTGATCATCACTTCATACGAAGTGGCCTATATACATACAAACCAATAGAAATCTAACAATTAAGCCCTATTACATACTCGACATGACCCTAAGACGTAGGCTATAGACATTCTGCACCAACAATCTCCCCTTTGGATATCGCCGCAGTCTTGGTTAGTCTTCAAAAAATCTTCAAAAGCATTTTTTGATCTTTACGATCTCTTCCTTTCAACAGGCATCTCTTTAAACCAATAGTTTTTAATCTTTACGATCTCTTCCTTAGACAGACGTTTAGGAACATTACCTTCTTTTACAGCCTCTTCAACTTTTCGCTTTAGCAAATCTTCATTAGCTTCAGAAAATAATTCCTCAAAGTTACAAAAGGTTGAAGCCTTTGAGAAAGTAACAAGTTACTCACTGAAAAGGTTGAAGCACAAAAGAAAGACATAGCTTAGCTCCACCAGGACGTAAACAACAGAAATGTTGGCTCCATGATTACAAAACCAGATTAGATTCAAAAACCATGGAACGCGAGTTGGTAAGAGTTGAGCTGGGACTTCTTACTGGAAAATATCAACAAAACGAAGCTAATATAAAGAAGTTTGATACATCCAGCAAACTCGTTCAAGAGGCGTGCAATGTGCAGCTGGCATATAAGGTGAACAAGGGGAAGGGTTTGGGATTCAATCAGGTTGCTCCACCGTATAATCACAACTACACGACAATGCCTGAAACCGACGAAGATATTGAGAGAGCACAGAATATGGTGTACGGCAAACCCTGTGATTATATGTCAGACGCACGGGAACCATATGGTGCTGTTAACACTTCTAATGATTCAGCTGATGAAGAGAGAGCTGACATGAACAAGGCTCCAAGTGCGCAAACTAAACAAACTGAACAATCTAAACCTTCTTTTTCTGATAAAAAGGTTTAGACCAAGCTAAAAGAGCAGACACAAGCAAATAGGAGATGAAGAAAGCAGAAGTCCAAACGTCAAGGACAGTCACGCCCTCCAAAATCATCAGTGGGCAGCAATAGAAAAAGTGAAAAATATGCTTTTGACCATGCTAGCAAGGTTTTGGAAAGGTTGGGGAGATTTCTGAACAAGACTTACAGTCTAAACAAAACAAGAAGAATCCAAAGAAATCTCCACAATAGAAGAAGGCCCTTGCAAACGACAAGTACAAACATCCAAATTCATCTTTGTCAGCAAGAAATGTGCAAGGAAATCAAGCACATAAGGGATTAGTTCATCCTTCAGGGCCTGCAAGAGCAAATCAAGCTGATCAAAATGCTTTACATGTGAAGAGACAAACGTGCTTCAATTGCGTCATTCTTGGACACATCACTCGAAACTGCACAATAGTCCCCATGTTCCGTATCATGTTCAAAATCAGAAGGTATCATTTGAAGCCGATGAAGGTATCATCACCTAAGGCAATGAAGAATGTGAATCCCAAGGTTAAACCATCTAAACCCAAGGATACCTTATTTATAATCATCTTAATTTTACCTTATTCCTAGTCATTTAACTTAAGCATCCTTGTCGTCATTATATTCTACTATCGAGCAAAATTTACCTAATACTACCTTAAGCATATCATTAAGCTAGAACTAGAAGGTTGAGTTTTAGGTTTAAATTGACAAGTATATTGACAATTGCTTAGACAAGTCTGACCCAGCTCACCCTGAAAAATGTTCCTTAGTCAACTTTAAAAACGATTTGGTCCCATAGCAAGGCTGTGTATGTGTTTTTGTTTAAATACTTTACTTGCTTTTGTAGTTGGTAAAGAGTGGCTGGATGCTTGGTTAGTTAAATTGTTGATTTTTGGTTAGATGTTTTCTGTCAAGGGATATTGGACTTGTCTACTAAGTTTTGAAATTGTGCCAATCCAATATAATTTCTGAAAGTCTTAAAATTGAATAAGTATGGGATAGTGGTGGTACTGTTCCGGATTGGGCTTTCAAACTCTTCCCGGATAGGCCCACTAACAATTCATTATTCCGGATTGGGCCTAACATAAGCCAAATCCGGATTGTTTGTTAATTCGGATGATGGATTCCGGATTAATTTGGGCCCAAAGGTTTTAGGCCCAAGCCCAATCCAGAATTCTATATAAATGAATCAGAGTTACATTTTGGATCATTCACAAAAGTTTTCTGAAATCCTCTTAAATCCTTTGTTCATCTCCGAATTCACTGTTCATCTTCCATTTCGGATTTTATCTTAAATTTCATCCGAATTAGGTATAAAATGCTTCTTAATTATGAAAACTAATGATAATCTTCAAATATTCATGCAATTCGAATAATGTTTCGGATTGATCTTCAAAGTGTCTGTTATCTCGGATTTCATTCCGGATGGATATTCAACCGAACTGAACGAACTCGAATCTCATCTTGAATGATGTCCATCCGGATTAATGATAGGTTCATCCGGAGTCCTGTTGAACTGTTTCAAATCTGGATTGATGAAAGGTTCATCTGGATTTCTGTTGAAGTATTTTGAATCCGGATTCAAATGTCTGAACCGTTGAGCTATCTTGAACCTTCTCAAATGATTAAATCTCTAAACTAGTTTGAACCTTTCTAAATAATTGAACCTTTGAAATCTGTTTGAACCGTTCAATTTTGTTGACCCTTAATCCTGATGAACTTTCTTAACTTCTGTCAGTTAGTTTTGTTGAGATTGAGTTAACCTGGTTATTATCTCTAACAGAAATGGCGGAACAAGCGTTTGATGCGGTTATGCTGGTGGAGGAACAGTTTCACAACCAAGCAGGATATTTATCAGAATAAGTTCAAATTGAAATATAATACCTTAATTGATGACTCTTTAATCTAATGACGGAACGGTTAAGCAAAAACAACAAAAACATTTTCTTTTTCTTTCGTTTAAAACTTTGTACATACGTTTATTTATTAGGTAAATTTGTGCATAAAGTATGATGCACAAATTTAGGGGGGAAGAGGGCGATATATGTATATATGCATTGTTTGAGGGGGAAAAATCAGGACAAAATAAAAACATTTGAAAATAAAAAAAAACAAAAGGTCTTTTTGCATCAAAATAGGAAATGAAATGAATATTCGTGATAAAGGGCGTGACTGACACATGTAAGTTGTTGTAGCTGAAAAGACTAGGATCTAATATGATATGTCGGTAGGCTTAACGCTCAAAGTGGTTAAAAGATGCTAAGTGATATAAACATAACGAACTATGTATCTTGTGGGTAACATACCATCGGCATATGATTTCATGGTCTTAAATCCTGCGTTGATAGATAGCCAACATCTAAAGTTTCAGGTCTTTATGCTGTTGAGTCATCGGGGGATATCTTGGTTGCCCTTCTGTTGCATCCAGATTATATGCAGACCTAGGCACAGTCAGGATTTCTTTAAAAGAGCCAAAATAGTAGGGCCAAAACCTTAAACGGAAGGAACTGTCATTCTGAGAATATTCCAGGAATTCAAACATACCACTTAAGGTATCTGCCTAACCCTCGTCAAATACTATTGGTCACTCTGTTGTACAAAATTACTGACCTGTTCACCAATAGTCTGACGTTGTAAAAGATAAAGGATGATCTCAGTATACTCACCTGCTATGATGAGTCGTTTTGCATACCTTGATCACGGGGGTATGTCATACTATGGGACACATGGGTATTATAGTATAATACTATCTTAAGCATATCACGAAGTTGAAAAATGAAAGTTTAGCGTTAAAGTTTAAGTGGACAAACATATTGGCAATCATTTAGACCAGTCTAAATAAGTTCGTACAAAAAAGTGTTCCTTGGTCCGCCTGAAAACGATTTTGATCCCATTGCAATTGTATAGTTGTAACTAATGAGTTGGCTTATTTGTTTATTTGCATTTTTGTGTATATTCTTATATTCTAAATTAAAAATAGAAAATAAAAAATCCAAAAATGGAGTGCTTTATTTATTTTATTAAAAATTATTAACCGTTCTTGAAGATTTGACTGATCATCAAAAGATGAAAGAAATTTGAATTTCGATCCGAGTACAAGTACTTGGATGTACCAAGTGTTCATGCGGTACTCTCCTTGTTGCATAAGAAGTTTTGCTTATAAATTTATGAGAATTGTGTAGATCTTGATTTAGATCAAGAAACAAGGGTTGCTTAAAATTGAGATGCTGTTAGTTGCCGACAAAGCATGAAGCATCACAACAGCAAAGTGTACCTGAGTCAGAAGAACCAGATGCCAGTCATAGTCTGACAGTGATAGTACATTTGAAGAAGGACCTGAGAACATGTTGCTTGAAAGATAATGATTGAAGATGAAAAGAGCTGCTGAGATTCCTCCTCTCACATTCTTTTTGATAAAGATGTTTCAAGCAAAGCTGATAAGATCCTGATATGAAGCTAACCACAAGAGCTGAAGAAAGAGACCCAGTGCTGAGAGTTCGTTGAAGTGTAAGGTCCAAGAAGTATGAGACTGACTTCCACAACACTTACGACATAGCAATAATCATAGATTTTGTTGAAGACGTTGCTGAATTGATGCTATGAAGACAATTTGATGCATCAGTCTAGGGGGAGATTGTTAGGTCCAAGAAGTGTGAGACTGACATATCAAATATACGCAACAGTCTATGGTAGTTAACTGGGTTAGTTTGTATTAGGTTTGGACCTTTATAGGTCATTTGGGCATGCCATAAGCCATGTGGGCCAGGCAAGCCCATACGCAATCCCATGAGGGGCATGCCTTTACCCTAGGTATATAAGCTAAGCTTATTCATTTCTAGGTTAAAGACTTTTATGATTTCTCTTGAGAGAGCCTCCATCTTGTACTAGACGGTTTTGCTTATTCAAGTAATCGAATCGTGTGCAAGGTGTTAAAGTTGATTCGTGTTGTTCTTCCATCTTTTCAGTTTTCTTGAATATCATCAAGTTTGGATTCCGCCCATCCTTGGTGATCGTGTGATATCATTGTCAGATCCGGATTATCGGGACTTACACTAGTCTATCAACAGATAACCACTACTCCTCACCAGACCCATGCTTTTAAAAGATCATCTTCAACCTTTGTTTTATCCACAATTGCCTTAAATCAAGAAAAAAGGCAAAAGCAGATGGAAGAAGAAGGTCAAATGTTGCATGAAGAATTAAAAAAAGGAGGTGATTAAAAACCAAATCTTATACCATGCTGATGCTGCAAGTGATAAGCTTGTGGCTACACTTTCAACACTTGTCAGCAAACCCATCTCACGAAACTCTCCTCAAATAAACCTACTCCCAAGAAAACCATCTGACTCAAAAATTCTAAAATGGAATTCATCCATAGACACCATGAATTGACACTGCTCAGGTCAGGTGGTAGAGCTCAAAGGATAAGAATGGAGGATGCGTATGGTCTGGATGCAGCTGACCTCCAAGACTTGCTGAATCTTGAGCTTGAAAGGGATGTAGATGACATGATTGCCATGGAATTTGAACTTCAATTCAGAGGAAAAATAAGGGAATCATTGATGATGAATAAAGATCAGTAACAAAGTTTTTGTTTTGGCATCATCTGTTCTAGGGGGAGATTGTTGGAATTGAACCCTACAAAAGAACAGATGATAGAAAGCCAAAATATACTACAACTTCTTATCCTAATAATAATTAAACATCTACTATTGTCAAGCTCTGCTGAAGACAAAATGTTAAAGGTCTGCCATAGCAAAGTTCTATTGAAGACTAAAGCTAAAGGTCTGCCAAGGATCTTTTGAAGACTAAAGCTAAAGGTCTGCCAAGGCAAAGCTCTGTTGAAGACTAAAGCTAAAGGTCTGCCAAGGCAAGGCTCTGTTGAAGACTAAAGCTAAAGGTCTACCAAGGCAAGACTCTGCTGAAGGCCAAGAAAGGTTGTCTCATCAACGTTTTCTATTAGTCTTGGTAATGATTAATTATAGCAGTGGTTAGCTTAGCAGATGTTGTTAGTTTGTTAATATTGTTAAATGTAGCTTTGCTGCTGACATCATCATAAGATGCTCAATGGTTAGAATTTTAGTATAAATAGAACAGTGCTTATACTGTTCTATTTGATCAATTTTCATCACTTATCAATCTTACATCCTTCTTTACATTTTGTACAAACAAATCAGTGAACTTGGACTGAGGGGGAGATTGTATGTTATATGCAAGTGATTACAATCACGAAAGCATGATGATGAAAACAATCTCTCAATTGTTATGAATCAAAGTTCATCATTCCGCTGCCTTTACATTTGATTTATCATCTTTCATTTTTCTTCTTGAGAACTTCCATAACAATTTCAAACTCAGATCCTAACAACAGATTTAATATCATCATGAAATATGTCCTCCTCAGCACGCTGATCAAAATAATATGCTTTAGCCTCAAAAACTTCATCTGGTGTCTCGTCAAAAGTAACTTCACAATCTTCACTTGATACTTCCTCGACCACCTCTTCAATAACTGGTTCGGGTCCTTCGATGATTTATGCTAGTAATGCAAGACTTTCTTTCTTTGGGATAAAATCATTCCAATTAAAGCCTTCATCTTCCTGAGAAACCATAAGAGCTTTATCCTTTGGTTTTGTTGACCTATCCTCTATTTAAATTACCTTTATCGTGCTTTGCGGTTGAGGAGAAGGTCAATGATATATTACTTTCTTGCAGTACTCATCACCGAAAGGATTGTGATTTCCTTGTACTTCTCTGTTTGGACATTCTCTTTTGAAGTGACCTTTCTTACGGCATTTGAAACAGGAGACTTTTGATTTCTCAAACCCTAGCTTTTCATCTAGACCTCCCAGACCATTTCTTCCTATTATCTCCATAAATCTTTGAGCTTTTCTGATGATGCTAGCCATACACCATATAATATCTATGAGCTCCAAATCTTCTAGATCGATTTGGTCATAATCCTCTTTCGTCATGTTTGGATTACCAATCTTTCTAGCTACCAGAATTTCAAATGATTCCAACCATGTGTCATTTGGTAGTATCCTCAGTAAAATCTTGTGCATTCTAGAGGTTTACAGCTATATTGCACTGCAAGATTCTTTGGTTTTTGTTGGTTTGGTTGTTCTGGCTGCTAATTGTCTAAACTAAATGCGGTCTGAATTTTTGGGCTTTGATTGTTGGCTATTGGACTTCCTTTGAAATATAGATTTACAACTTGTTGCGTGTGTGCACTTCTTGTCTTAGCCATCTTTTGAAGTTCTATTCCATAACCCTCGAGTTTCTCTATGAATCTTTCCAAACTCAAAGTACTGTTGTACTCTGGACTATTCTTTAGGATCATCAAGTATGTTAACCATTCACCTTCTAGTAAAGCATCAGTCAATTTGTCAACTAGCTCTTCATTATCTTCGGTAACGCCCAACCACTTCATCTCAACCACTGGGTGACAATATCATTCGATTAATTGCTTCATCGTTTCACCTTTCAATGAGTTGAAGATATCAAACTCCTTTTTAAGAAATGCTTGTTTAATCTTAATAATCTGCTTGCTACCTTGGAACTTCATCTTTAAAGCGTTCCAGATTGATTGAGCATAGCCCTCATGTTGAAGTAGTGTGAAGATATCTTCTTTGATTACTTATTGCAAGGTATTTATCATCTTCTTTTCTCGAGTAAGCGCCACTTTTTCTTGGTCATTGAACTGCATGATTCCTTTTTCAAGACCATTTTCTCCTTTTAGAGCCATATACCCTTCATCAATCGCATACCAGCAGTCAAGATAATTTGCCTGCACCCAGTTCACGAAAGGTTCTTTCCGTCCTTTGTATTTTTCTAGGTTCATCAACTTGGGTGGCTTTGTCATCGTCCCGATCTCATTGTCAAGACTTAGATTTTGGACAACTGATGTTGAGGCGGCTGTGGTTGTAATAGCATTGTAGAATTCGTTATACATTTCGGCGAAAAATTTAATCGAAAAATGTTTCGTGTGAAGTTAAGCTTGTACGAAGTTGACCTGGTGCGAAGTGGACACAAAAATATAATTAAATCTCAGTTCATGAGAAGGTAAAACTAAACATGCAAAAATTCTATCTTTGTGCGAAGGTAGAAATAACTTTTTCAAGTTTATCTTCGTGCGAAGGTAGACTTTTAAATTTGGCAGAATTCACTTCGTACGAAGGTAATTCTAACTTCGTGCGAAGTGACTAGCTCGCACGAGGTAAGTTCAAAATTTCACATTTTTTGGTGATTTTATCATGATTCTGGTTAATTCTAGGTCTGATTCTTTCAAGGGTTTGTTAGAAGTACATTTTAAGTATTCCTTGATTCAGTCCATTTCGGCCGTTAAATCTTTGAAAATGATAAAAAGAGTGAAAAATGCGTAGAAAAGAAGTGTGAGATTGTAGAATCTTGATGAATGTCTTCAAATCAGGCCTCCAAGCTTTGATACCAGTTGTGAGGGTCTGCTTTCATACATAGCTTAGGTCCTAGTTTGTTTAACCTAGTCTTAAATGTGCGGAATCCATTTTAGAATAGTGATAAGATCAAGGTTAATATCAATGTTTCATTAATTTTTCAATGATTACAGTTCCTGAAACAATTTTTAAAGGGCTTCACCTTATCAGTTAACTAAAACATATAGACACAAATGAACATGCAAACCTATTTAGAGACAAGACACTTCGTGCGAATTAGATGTCTCCACTTCGTACGAAGTTAACATACAAAATAAGAAATCTAACATGTAAGCCCTGTTACAAACACGGACATGACCCAAAGACGTATGCGATAGACATACTGCATCAACAAATAAAAAAGGTACAAAAATATTACAAATTTGGGATCCTCCAACACGTCGATCCAAGCTCAAGCTAACGCGTACTCCTCTTTATCATCCTATGGCTGCAGGGTTATTTTCAATCGGGACTCGGTTACTTCTTTTTTTTATCGAAGACCCGTGTGTTACATGTAACACCGTCAAAAAACGGCCCGAAGCCCAACTTGTATTGTAATCGGATCCGAAGTCTTCGAATAAAAAATGCGGATTTTTATAATGTTTGTTTGATTTAATAGTTGATTATGAATTTGAGGTAAAATAATTAAATTGCGAGAATTAAAATATAAATTTTGCAATAGGTTAACTTCTGGTACTTTTGTTAAATTAATAAAAGAAATCAATTAATGAGGTTGGATGGTAATGTTAAACTAAGTTAGAAATCTTATAACTAAAACATATATTGAGTAGGTAATTATGTAATCAAGTTAATTATTATAACTAGTTAGTAATAAGTGAGGGATTTGTTTTGTTGAAAGCTCAAACTAAAAGTGGAGGGGCCAAACTGACTTTTTAAAAACGTTGTTAACTGGAAACAACAAAAAAGTGGAAACCCTCCCCAAACTGCGTTATTAAGACATGGAATCGATTGCATTATGTATAGTAGTTGGGGAATGATAGCTGAGAAAAAGTGTCTCGACTAGGGATCGAACCCAGGTCAACCAGCTAAGACAACATCACCACTAGCTGCAGTACAGACTCAATCCCAACCTTATTAACTTTATCATGACACGAAGTATACCTGCAAACCCTTCTTCCACAGCAGGGGACGCAAATGCGAAAAAAGAAGCAATTTTTAAAAAATAATAATCACCATTAATGGACAGTAATGAACTCGTATGGGTTCCGTCAAATCAACGAAATTGAGCTGTAAAACTCATACCACTCGATACCGTAGTTTTCATACACCATAACCTACTGACAATTCCAATCATTATCCTACATGCATCATGAATTTCCTCAAGAACAAGTTTTAGGGCACCAAATTTCAAGTCTTGATTTCTCCCTCATATGAACTCTAATTGAGGTAATTCAAAAGCCTAAAGTCGTTATTTTTAAGAGCTCTACAAAACCCCTCTATCAATTTATGTGATAGAGGGCGTTATCTATACAAATTAAAACTATGGTAAATTAGAGTTCTTAGTTTCATAAAATTAGGGCTTTTGATCCTAGACCCATGAATTACCAAAATTGACAGTAGGATCATGTTTCTTGCTATGTTAGATTAGGTTGTCCCGACTCTTAGAATTTTTAGTTGTCGTTTGGATTGATTGTTGAATTTTAAAGAAATATATATATACATATACATGGAAAATTGTTGATGCACTTTTGTGTCTGTCGCTTATTCTTAGTTACTCAGTAATTGTATGGTCTTTGTTTATTCTGTCGACCAAATCAAGATATCCTCCTATCTTGATTTAGTATGACGTTTAGTTATCTGTGTTGTAAAACAGTTACATGTGTGCATATTATTAAGGCTTGTGTACGGCATGTCCGTTAGGAAGTTCTTCGAAGAATACTTATTCGTGTGAGTGAAGTACGAGCCATTATCTTGTTCGTACGAGCCATCACATGATCGTACGAGTGACCCTGTTAACAAGAACTTGGCTTGTTCATATGAATAAGCTACTTATTCGTACGAGGGATAAGTTGTTTGTACGAGCAACCATTGCTAAATGTTCTTTGTGACTTATAGTAGTTCGTACGACCAGCAACATTTTCGTACTGTTGCTGGATGTTGGTACTATATAAATAGACATGTATTTCTCAATTTAGTGTGACACTAGAGAGAGACATTGAGGCACAAGAGAGAGAGCACAGAGAGAAAATCCTGAGTCTGTATGAGCATTGTTTGTATGTGTTTGTACTAGCTCTCTCCATTTAATCAAGATATTGAATCTTTGGTTATCTTGTGTTTGTTATTTTGCTTTGGTTTTCATACTTACGTAGATTCTGCACTCATATGTGTGTTATATAAACAAGGAAGTAGGTTAATCTTGATCCTCCAAGTGGACCTACAAGTGGTATCAGAGCCTTGGGCTCTCTTCCTTGTTTAAAAACCAAGCTTAGTGTTGTGTTTGAGCAAGTTGTGAGGGTTACTGGAAGTGTTCTTGCACTTCTAACAAGAAACTTAAGTTTTTAAAAGATTACTAGCTTAAAACTTAGGTAAAACTTATTGTATCTAGAAACTTTTCATAAAACCTTGTTAGAATACATGGAGACATGTTAGGATACGGTTTTTCTTCAATTTTCTATCAAAGTGAAGTTGGACATATTTTCAGCTGAAGCACTTGCCGGAAAACTCACCTAAATATTCTTTTAGGGTTAACCAAATCTCAGGACTTGATTGTTTTGACTGAAAAGCTGATATTGGAATGTTTGCCTTTTTAACAGAAATTGTGTAGACAGCTGACAACTTTCTAACAAACTCAGAAACAAGTCTTTGTTAGAAAAGAAAATTTTCACCAACCAACCCTGCAAAAAGATCCCCGCTGCGAAAAACCAAACATCCACGAAAAACTAATATGCGAATAACCCATCCGCACGAAGAACAAGATTGCTCGTGTGAAAGACCAACTGGCTGGCACGAAGAACCTTGTTCGCACGAAGCATCGGTTGCTCGCACAAAAAAACAGTTGTTCGTATGAACAACCTAGTTCGTATGAAGAATAGTGATTCGTATGAATCGTATTCGTACGAAGAACTTAGTTTTTCATGTCCTTTAGGTTATTTGTGATAGTTTTTCATGAGATTTGATACCTTGAGGTTTTTGAGACTGTGAACCTTTACAAGAAAATTTTTATTTAACCCTTGGAATTTTTAAATTTTTAAAAGCAGATTTTCATTAACAAGAAAACAAAATGGGTGCAAATCCTTGGGATTGGGAGTGTAGTTCAAGCTCAAACCAAGACTCACCACAATCTAGCTCCGCAACCTCATGTGTTAAATCACTGATGCCTCAGCAGACAGACATGATTACTACTAATCAATGGGCATGTGTGGCAAATCAGAACCAAAGCATTCAAACTCTTCTTATTAGCGAGAGTCAGACAGGAAGTAATAACCATCCACAGAAGTTGAACCATATGAACGATTATCCTTCATGGAAAAGTCGTTTCCATACATATGTTCTTGGTCAGAATGCAGAATTATGGACATGTTTTACTACACCATACAAAGAATCTCTCAAAGAAGCAGGATCAAATCCAACCTCTTTAGCCAACTTAGATGAAAATGATAAAAAGGCTTATGATTTAGAAAAGAAAGCGTTCGCTATCCTTACACAAGCACTTCATAAGGACATTTATCATCAATTCGTGTACTGTACCACCACTAAAAATTTTTGGGATACTTTGGAAGCAAGCGGGGTAGGAAATGCTGCAACAAGACAAATACGACATGATCAGCTAAAGAAGGAGTGAAATGTATTCATACAAAGTGATTGCATCTCCACAAGAGATTGTAATGCGGTTTGCTGATGCTCTACCACCAAAATGGAGTCAATTCATTGACTTGCTAAAGCACACAGGTGTTTGGGATGTGATCAGTATTTATGAATTTGTTCAGAAGCTGGAGAACAAAATTGCAGAGGAAATTCAAAAAGCAAAAAGAGTTCATGTTCGCCAAAACCCTGAGATGTTTTTGGAGGTATTAAAACAGGCGTTAGTACACCTCAGCAACCAAAACTTCAAACAGCATTTGTGTTAAACGTTAATCCCTTTCTACCACAACCAGTTCAAACAGATCAATCTGCTGGTTCAAATAGTCAAACCTATGGTCAAGTATTTGATCCTAAAGCCTTTCTACCACAACCACAAGTTGTTACACCTCAAGTTCCACAACAATATTCTCAACAAGCTTTCTATGGTAACAACTTTCAACTTGCAAATCCTAATACCGTCAGACTTGATACGTCACATCTTTCCAAGGTCAGTGTAACAGTTGCTCAGGAACACATGGAACTTCTGAATACCATGGTTAGTGCATACTATGGATTAGTCTCTAGTCAAATTGGAAACATCAATTTGACTAATAAAATTGACTTTGTGGGCTCAACTGGTACTGATAAAATTGAGACTTTTGAAAACATGTCAAATATTGATTTTCTAATCAAGTCAAGATTTTAAAACGCAATAGTCAAAACGATTACACTCAACACACAAATGGGTGTGAAGATAGACCAAGTACCTCAAGGCTTAAACAGGATCTCCTAAATTTATTGAAAGGACAACATGTTTTAAGTGTGGGGAGTTTGGCCACATAATCAAAAACTATACCAACCAAGCAAAACCTAAGTTTGTTGAAAAAGCCCTTCCTGAAACAAATGGCCAACGTTGATCTGTGTCACCTTAACAAGGCAAACGTGTTGTTAAGGAACAAGAAGAAAAACAACAACGTAAACAAGTGAAAATAATGAGAAGGCATTAAAACGGATGTTTTAGAAAAGAAAACAAATTCTTCATGATCTTTAAAACCAGAAATGTCTAAATATGTAAATATTAGTCAATCTAGTAAACATCAACAATCTTGGAAACCTAAAACCAGTAATGTTTCAGGGGGAAGCACAAAGTTTATAAATCATCAAGAAATAGAGATCACATTTCTTGATGAAAAGGGTCGACCCAAGACCACTAAGGCTTGGGTCCCCATCTCAAACTAATCGGGTAATGCAATGGAAGGTTGTTCTAGGAGGAACTGTGAATAGTCATTAGATTGTTGACAGTGGAGTATCACGGCACATGACAGGCGACTTAAGATTCCTTTATGATGTAAAAAGCATTAGGGGAGGTTATGTTGCTTTTGCTGGAGATAAGGGTGGATACATCACTGGAGAAAGAATGGTTTCCAATGGTGTTGTTAGTTTTGACAAGATCAATTATGTTCGTCAAATTGATCACAATCTTCTTAGTGTTTCTCAAATCTGCGACAAGAAGTTCACGGTTCATTTTGATAATGCCGGTTGTTATGTGCTGAAACCTGGTTTCAAGATTCCCAAAGAATGGATTCTCCTGTCGGCTGCAAGAATTAATGACTTGTATATTCTTGACATGAGCCAAGCTATTACTACGCCTGCATAAGTTACATGTTTTATCTCAAAAGCTACTAAAAAGAATCAATCTCTTGGCATAGACGAATGGGACATATTCACTTGAGGAAAATGAATTATTTGGTGAAAAATAATCTTATGAATGGTGTACCAATGAAGAATTTTTATCTACAAGATGTCTGTGTTTCGTGCCAAAATGGAAGCAAGCTCGAAAGTCTCATCCTGTGAAGAAAATAAACACTGTGAATATGCCTCTAGAACGTCTTCATATGGACCTTTTTAGACCTATGAAACTCAAGACTACCTTTGGCGATGCATATGGTTTAGTTGTTACTGATGACTATTCAAGATTTTCATGGGTGAATATGATGGCATACAAGAGTGAAGTTCCTGAAATCCTCAAGAATCTCCTCAGGCTACTTGAAAATTTATACAATTTGAAGATAAGGAGAATCAGAAGCGACAATGGCACCGAATTCAAGAATCATGTTATGGATGAGTTCTGTTCTTCTAAGGGCATTTACATGAATACAGTTCTCGATACACTCCACAACAAAATGGTGTCGCTGAGAGGAAAATAGAACTTTTATCAAAACTGCAAGAACTATGTTAGTAGAGTCAGAACTTCATGTTCAGTTTTGGGGGAGGCTGTGGCTACTGCTTGCAATACAATGAATAGAGTTCTTATGGTGAAACGGCATGGGAAAACATGTTTCGAATTGTTACATAAAAGGAAACCGGATGTGTCTTTCTTAGAACCTTTTGGAGCTCCATGCACTATGATTGATCCACATGGTAAATTCGGTCCAAAGGCTATCGAAGGATTCTTTCTTGGATATGCTACTCCAAATTTCAGAGTGTGGGAACTTATCAATGAAAAATATTAAGGAATGGGATGAAGGTTAAGGTTCAAAGATACACTGAATCAGTAAGAGCTCGGGGTGATCCTTGGATGTTTGACTACGATGGATTATTTGACTCCTTCAATTTGCCAACTTTTGAGGATGCATCTGCAGCTGCTCAAATGCTACTGGAAAGTGATACTGCAGTTGACTCGTCATTAGTACGACTAATTATTTTTAACTCTCAACTGTCTACTTTGGTTAACAATCTTGTTCAGAATGAGGAATTTGAAGATGCTGCTGATTATAATGTTTCGTCAGAAGATGACGAGTTCCATGATGCAAACGAAGCTACTTCTACTCCGGTTCCATGAATTTCTGCTTTCACATCAAATGTGCAAAATCAAGGGACGACAGAAGGTCATGCTTCTACATCTTCGTCAATTCCGGCCATCGACTTAGCTACTGATCTGAATATCAACAATTTGGGTATAAATTCTCGAGTTCCAGATGTTCCTGAAACTCGAATTCATAATACCCATCCTCAGCAGAATATTATAGGAGATGTCCAGAGTGGAGTGTAGACACGTAATCAGCTAAGAAACAACCGGAATGTTGGTTTGTATTCGGAAATTAGAGAATCTGGGGAACAGAGTGATTGGTCTTTTTCTTGCTATGTTTGCCAAGTAGAACCGAAATCTTGGAAGGAGGCTATGAAAGAAGACTCATGGGTTGAAGCAATGCAAGAGGAACTTCAGCAGTTTCAGAAGTTGGGCGTGTAGAAATTGGTTAACAGGCCCGACAATTACAAGAAGATTGGTACTAGATGGGTTTACAAGTGTAAGAAGGATGGCCGAGGTGTTGTTGTGAGAACGAAAGCAAGATTGGTTGTCCCGGGCTTTAATCGGTAGAAGGCATTGATTATAATGAGGTTTATGCACCGGTAGCACGTCTTGAAGCCATAAGAACTTTATTGGCTTATGCGTCCTAGAAGAAGTTTATAGTTCATCAAATGGATGTGAAAAATGCATTTCTTCATGGTGTGGTTGAAGAAGAAGTATATGTTGAGCAACCGCCTGGTTTTGAAGATCCAGTCCATCCTGACAAGGTTTGGCTTCTCAACAAGGCACTATATGGTCTTCATCAAGCTCCACAGGCTTGGTATTAAACATTGTCTTCCTATCTTCTCAAGAATGGTTTCGACGTGGATTGATCGAATGTACTCTCTTCATCAAAGAAAAGAATGAGGATTTATTGTTGGTACAACTATATGTTGATGATATTATATTTGGGTCTACAAACGAGAAAATGTGCAAAGAATTCGAGCAGGTGATGCAAGATAAGTTCGAGATGAGCGTCATGGGAGAAATGACTTTCTTTTTAGGTTTGCAGGTTCATCAATACAAGGAAGGGATCTTCATTCATCAAACTAAGTATGTTGGAGATATTCTCAAACGATTTCAAATGGAAGACTCGAAGCCTTTGGGAACTCCATTAGTTCAAAATAATGGGATTACTCTTGATGGAATGGGTGAACATGTGGAACCGTCTCTTTATCGTGCTATGATCGGATCTCTTATGTATTTTACTGCTTCAAGACCCGATATAATGTACCCAACATGTCTTCTAGCTCGCTACCAGTCAAGTCCAAAAGTTTCTCATTTGATGGATGTGAAAAGAATCATTTGTTATTTGAAGGGTTGCCCGGACACTAGTCTCTGGTACCCTAAGAATGATAAGTTTTATTTGACAGCATTCAATGATTCTGATCATGGTGGCTGCAGGATCGATGCAAAGTCAACATCAGTACCATGTCAGTTCTTGGGAAATCACCTAGTCACGTGACAGTGCTAAAAGCAGACTTGTGTAGCTACTTCAACTTGTGAGGCTGAGTATATTTCGGCTTCTAGTTGCTGCTCTCAGGTTTTATGGATCCAACAGCAAATGTGCGACTACAGTTTTGAATTTCTAACAACTCCTATTTATGTTGATAACGAAGCTGCTTTACAGATCACTCATAATCCTGTACAGCACTCAAAAACCAAACACATTGAGATTAAGTGTCATTACATATGAGATTGTTATGAAAAGAAACTTATCCATGATGTAAAAATCGACACTGATCACTAACGTGTTGACATGTTTACAAAAGCTTTTGATAAATCACGTTTTGATTATCTTCTTTTGGTCAATGGCATCAAGGTGAAACCCGAGTAAATCATACTTGGCTAATCATATTCGTAAATATTTTCTTTTAAACTAAAAATACAAAATGATTTTTCCATTTCTTTTCTTTTTACATTTTAGGGGGAGAAAATTTCAAGAAAATACAAAAACATAAGAAAATGCAAAAATACAAAAATATGTCTTTTATTTAGTTATGTCTTTGTTTATTTACTTTCTGCATTTAAGGGGGAGAAAATTTTAGAAAAATACATAAACAATTAAAAAAATAAAAAATGAGTTTGTTACCTTGAAACTCATAAAAAAAGCTGATATGATTCTCTTACCTTGAAACTCATAAAAAATTGCTAGTTTTGTACAGCTTGTTCTTACCTAGTAGTAGTTATTTTAGTTTACTCTATTTTTAAATTGAATTATCTTTGATTTAGCCAAAGTTGAAGCTCAAATATTTTCCACCAAGATACGCCCAAAAAATCATTTATTTTGATATCATAATGTACTTTCTTACACAGGGTAAACTCAATCCAAAGAACAAAATCTGTCTAACATGCACATTTTTTAACTTGTGATTTGTATGGATGTGTGCAAAGATCTAAACAGGTCAACGAGAAACCAAAGGTCCACGAAGAACTGATGTCCAGTTTGGAAGAACCTAGACTTGTAGGAATCAGAGGTTCCTCGGCGAATGATAGCTTTTCGCATGAATGAATCCATGATCACTCGTACGAATGTGTTTGCTTCATACGAATGTGTCACACCCCTGTAATCCATTCACATCAAAGCGGGGCATGAACTGAACTGGTATCTTCATTGCATAGTGGAAGTAAACGCGAGTGCTAAGACTTCTAATAAATGAACGCCCATTAAGTACTCGTATCCCCATGGGTTCCACTATTCCAACCGTGCCATACTTGTAATCATAACCTAAGAAAGAACATGCAAAAAATCAACATAAAGTTGGCGAGTTCATGGTTTGTTTGTTTTCATTTCAAATGAATCTTAAAACATTTGAAAATCTTGCATTTGATAAACCGGTTTATGGGATCATCCAAAAACATTTGAAATGTCGTACCTATATGCATGTGTTGAAACGTTTTCCATGTTGTTTGTAAACCAATGCATATATTGGTTGTGTCTGTAAATCAGTAATAAAATGTTTTCAATCGTATCTGTAAACCGGTATTGAAATGTTTTCTGTTATCTTTGTAAACTGGTATTGAAATGTTTTCTTTTATCTTTGTAAACCGGTATTGAAATCGTAGTATGTAGTATGCCTATGGAATCTAAGGATCTGTCAGTGTGTAGCTAATACACTGACCTATGTGCCATAATTAAGTAACCAACCCGGGACAACTCTTACATCATTGGGATCACAAAATCACTCCTAACCTGTTAACATACCAGGAGTGGAGCGTGTCTCAAACTCGATAGATCTATACCTTTTACACCTTGGTCACTACGCGATTAATGGTTACTATTGTCATCATCCTACTTACGCACATCATCTGTTATCATCTAATTCCATAACTACATACCAATTGTTGAAAATCTGCGTTATTGAGTCGCACCCATGTTATCCATGTCATTGGGCCTAGCCCATGTTATCCTTGTCATTGGGCCTAGCCCATGTTTTCTTGTCATTGGGCCTAGCCCATGTTATAAATAAAGTTGGGGCCTCACCCCCTATTTTCGACTATGACAATCCCGTCACTAGTCATAAAACTCATGCATGTTTCGAAAATCTTTGTATAGCTGTGAAAATCGGTAAGTTTAGCGTAAATCTTTCGTAAACCATTTGAGTTCGTTGAAATCTGTTTGTAACATGGTTTAGAAATATATGATTTTCGTTCATCGAAACATTTTATGCTTATCTTTCCACCCCCGAAAACATTTATAAAAATGTAAAACGGTAAAAAGTGGGGGTTATGAACTCACCTTGATTTCCTTGTGCAAAGCTAGCTTAATGTGATTTCCATAATGTTGTCTCCACAACTTGACATGCTAGCATGCAATCTAAGGCATTCCTAAAATGGAATAACTTGTAAGTTTCTAGATATGACGTAGCTAAACTACGTGTCACCGAGCTCTACCGAATCGTTACTCATACGATTCTATGAAATTGTCATTGTCTTAACTCGATTAACCAACCTATGGTTTTCTTAGAAGCGATTATGTTTTCGAGCGACGTGAAATATATGTTTACATATAAACATAACTATATTTCATGAAATCATGTTTAGTCGTCATGTACGTCGACGGATAATAGTACGACTCTTTGTAGTTTTCGTAAGATATAATGCATATATACTCGAAAATATAACCGTATAGGTAACACATTTTGTATCCGAGCAAGAGTCTGGCATTTCATTTCTAATAAATAAATAAAGATGTAATCGTACGCTTGTTATAGTCTTGCGGTATCGTGCCGTACTTCGTTAGGCGTTTGAATCGAATATAACAAATAACATTTGAAGTTCCCGGATCGTCGACGTTTTAAATAAATATAACTATATTTATTTTATAAAAGTATTCAACGTCTCGACATTCGAATATATATAATTATATTTGTGTTATACGATTTCTGAATTCTATACGCCTTTAATATATGATTTCTGAATTTCGTCGTTTGAAATATTACGCGCATTGTACTTATCTTGTAAAAGCGTTCGGAAATCTTGGCATTCGAAACAAATATAAACAATATACTTATTTTTATATGATCGTTCGAATAAATTATCGATGTTTGAAATCTAGTTTCTGAGTTTCCACTTTGAATTAAACATAAATAAATATTATTTATTTTATAGTCGATTACCGAATCTTGTGATCTTGTAATCGCGCTCGTTGAAATGTTATTGGCTCGATGTTCAAATTTTTAATAACGTCGACAAAATAAATATATCTATATTTATTTTATACAATCGTTTGAATTCGGACGTTTTATCTTTGAAATGTAACGCGTTTCGTATTGCGTATTTTACGAAAATCGGACAAAGTTACCTCTGTTTTCGGACCATCTCCACAATACTAGTTGTCGATTTATTTATCAAAACGCAATATTCAATATACCAATAACGATACACATAATTTCTTGTCGTATTTCAAATATAATTTTTGCCACTTATAATTTTCGATTTATATTATTTATATATCGTCGCATTGATTTGGTCTTAGCTAGTAATTTTACGTGAATACTGCACTTGATTCGACTATATATATTTTTAACTTTTTGGCGATAAGTAATCGTTAACGAGTCGGTTTTGAGCTAGGTTTCGCGATATATAATATTAACGTTTATAAACTAATTATAATAAGTTTTCGCATCGTAAATGCTTTACCGAAACTCGTGTTGACCCACGGACTGAGTTTGACCATAGTTGACCATGTTCACTAAGTTGACCAGTAGTTGAGCAGTTGACCATGGTTGACCGGGTTTGACCTAACCCAAACCTGAACCGAGGCACCAAAAATGACCCAAAACTGTCCCTTGACCCGTGTTTGACCTGTTGACCGAGTTGACCCGAGCCTGGGAGTGTCCCGGAATTTATTTTTCACCCGAGATGAAAGTGTTTCGTATGGACTCTACAGGTTACTAGGATCCAAAAAATATATTTTTCGTTGAAAACGGATGCCCAGAACCTCGCCAGAACAATGCCAGAAGTCGGAATTTCGCCGGAGAATAAAATTTCATAAAAACTTGCAAAAAGATCTTTAACCACCCGATCTAAATATGCACGAAGTGAAAAGTCCAAAACGGGTTTGCTGGAGTTTGGCCGGAATGTCGCCGGAGTCGCTCCCAAGCCCAAACGGCTTTGAATCTGCTAAAACCAACATCACCACGCGATCCAGAATGTCAAAGATACTCGAAAAAGTGTGCTCTTGGCCAGAAAACGGTCGCCGGAAAACCTCCATCGTCGCCATCGTCGGTAGCGCCGCTGCTGTGCCGCCGTGGTCGGCCGCCACTAGTCACTAGACTTCGGTGCCGGAAAAGTTTTCTAGAGAGAGAATTTAGAGTTAGAGAGAGAAAGTAATTGGTAAAAATGAGAGAAAATGGGGTAAAAAGGGTTTATATAGGTGGGTTTTTGTGGGTTTGGGCCCAAGGCCCAAAAGCCCGTTTCTAGTGTTTTGAGCGGCCCAATCACGTCTACGAGGCTCGTTTTTGGACCCGAACCTAATAAAACATCGTATAATATCATTTTAGGTTCAAAAATATGTAAAAGGTGTCGGTATAGATATTAATCGCGTGCGTTCGACGGTTTCGTTAAAATGCGTGAAATGCTCCGGTTGTCGTTTCTTGTCCGTTTTTCGATTCGATTTCAACCACGAATAATAAAATTTGATTATGAAGCTAAGTATATCATAACATATTAGTATCAAGACGTAATTCGAGTCCGTTGCTTCCGTTTCGTTGTCGGTGCGTTCCTGTCGACGCGTTTTTCGTTCACGTGAGCGTTTTGTGATGTTCGAAAGCATGATAATTTATAAAAACCAATTCTTATGTATAAACTATACATGTAAATTCGTATTTGTCAGTGTTTTCAGTATTTTGTCCGGTGTCAGTTCTTTGACGCTTATCGTTCAGCAGTCTTCCCGCAAATCAACATCCTCGTTAGAGTTCTCGATTATCGCCAGATCGCGTAACGTGAATCAAGTAGACGTTTCTAGGCTCTCTAGAGGCCTAATCGTGTTAATTTACGTCTAATTACGCTAATTTAATGGTATTACTGTTCGTTATGCGCTTAATTACAACCGGAAAATGTCGGTTGTCACATTCTCCCCTTGTTTTAAAAATTTGGTCCTCGAAATTTAAACTATGTTTTCTCTTTAGATTCTTGTCATGCGTAGGTAGGTATAAATAATACTCAGGTAAATGACTATGTAGTTGCATCGAGACTTGTCTGAATTATATGAATGCAATGACTTACTACAACAATATGAAACCACTGGTTCAACTGAATCTGTTTTCAGAATCGATGCCAAGTGAACAAAACGTAATGACATAGTCACTAATGTGACTGAGTTTACATGGGTCATACAAATGAGAATCTTGACAATTAGATTTCCCAGACGTTCACAATCTGTAAATGAATTTCATAAACATTAGGAATTCTACCAACGGAAACTAGTGTTGGTTGTTGGATCGGTGAGACTTAGAATCAACAAGCTCAACTGAATTAGAAACATGAAGGTGATTTGTTAACTTTTCGAACCATAAGTTAACACTATTGAATTGCAAGGATACACCAAATTACAACCGATGTTAGTGTATCATTGTCTTAATACATAGTTGCATTAAGACCACTTTCGATGATTAGCCCAAGCTACAAGTTTATACCGACGTCACAAGGCGTCATAGCGATCGAAATAATTCAATAATAGCGGTGACCGAACAAATTCACCATGTTTACAATGACAAGTTAAATAAAGTAAGTCTGAATATTTGTTCTAAATAAATCTCATAGGATTTTCAGCTGAAAATGAAAGAACAAATAAATATGATTTCCGGTCGATCGTGGAAGAACAATAACTATCCCAAAATTTTCGACCGATGATGAAAGAACCGTTACGAGGTACACTGAAATAGATCATAAATTTGCGTACCCTTTTCTTAATACACGATTGTATTAAGAATATTTTAAGAAAATGATCCAACAAGGGGATTTAAAAATGAATAGATAATTAAGTAACTAAATACGTACGTGAGTTGTGAAAGCGATGTCAGCGCAAGCTTCAACTAGCAAAACGCCATCACAAGGTGTCGTAACCAGTAAATGACTTAATAAGGGTGCATACTAAACCAGTCTACTATGGTTCGAAACAAATAAATGGCTTGTTGATATTACTTTGAATATGACGGCCTCAATCCATCATATGAAATCCTTGAATTGAATTTTGTATACAGTGAGCAAGTTCAAACAATTGAACTTGGTTTGACACAATCCAACAATAAATACATGATTCGACCATGAAGTTTTGATATGGTTACTATGAAAACCCATGTATGCAAATTGGAAAGAGAATGAAATTTCAAGGAATTCGTTGACTCGATATCAAGGAGTCAGTACTCACAATACAGCAGGTCATCTAGATCACAAAGCAAAAATTGTGAGTATAGTGAACCAACCTTTGAATGACTGATGAAATGACCCTTCGAATTGAAGACCCTGATGGCCTCCACGTATCAAGTTAATCACATGCGTAGCAACAAAGCATGCGTATCATGTAAATATGTCAAGAAATGGTGCAATAGGTGTTCGCTAATCAAGAAAGAATTTCCCGTGACACAATGACCGTTATGAGTACTAGAGGTGTGCAAACCTACTCAGTATATGCAAAGTTGAAATTTCAACAAAAGGAATTCGAGGACTTTACCTGGTATTTCCTGTGATAACTTATTGTTTCGTGACATTACCACCGAATGTCGTATATGGCGTTGTTGCCCTTAATGAAGTAGGGGGAATGCGAAGACATGTGACTTTTTTTGTAGCGCCAATTGTTGTGATTACCATAGTAATAAGTACCGACTGTTATGAAATCTCGTTTGGACGTACCTCAGCGTGTTTCGTGTCGCTTACAGGACCACTTGACAAATTGCCGCAATCTCATCGGTAGTTCTCCCGCTGACGAGATTAGCATCGTTGTCGTAATGTCGTGCTTTCTCAAGGCCACGCCTCGAAATTCGTGTCTTATGTACTTCAACATCCGTTGTCGAATAGTTTGAGTCTCATGTATATTTGCGCACTAGTGTTTCGTTTTGCGTAGGCTACCTGCTCGGTAATTAAAATAACGACAATATATGTAATGTGTTTGCCCGAGTTAATAATCGTGGTTCCTACGTAATGACCTTTAATGAATATTGACATAAGTTTTCCTAAGGTCTTAAATGCATGTTGTCAAAACTCTCAAAGTTTTGCTTATGGTATGTAATGGTCTCGTGTACCGTGTATCAAATGCAACACTAGTGTATGATTAAAATCATAATGTTGAATTAACGTTTTCGGCCACGGTTGGAACCCATATTCGAGTGCTAGGCGTTCTGTATGTATTCAAGTCTTATTGATCTAATGTCCCCAAAGGAACGTGAGGTTAAAACCTAGGTATCTCCACAGAAACCTATCTATTATCAGAGCCAGGTTTGATACATAATTCGCTAAAGCCTATAGCTCTGATACCACTCTGACACACCCCCTGTAATCCATTCACATCAGAGCGGGGCATGAACTGAACTGGTATCTTCATTGCACAGCGAAAGTAAACGTGAGTGCTAAGACTTCTACTAAATGAACGCCCATTAAATACTCGTATCCCCATGGGTTCCACTATTCCAACCGTGCCATAATTGTAATCATAACCTGAGAAAGAACATGCGAAAAATCAACATAAAGTTGGTGAGTTTATGGTTTGTTTGTTTCTTTTTGATTCAAATGAATCTTAAAACATTTGAAAATCTTGCATTCGATAAACCGGTTTGTGGGATCATAGTATCCCAAAACATTTGAAATGTCGTACCTATATGCATGTGTTGAAATGTTTTCCATGCTGTTTGTAAACCAATGCATATAACAGTTGTGTCTGTAAACCGGTAATAAAATGTTTTCAATCGTATCTGTAAACCGGTATTGAAATGTTTTCTGTTATCTTTGTAAACCGGTATTGAAGTGTTTTCTATTATCTTTATAAACCGGTATTGAAATCGTAGTATGTAGTATGCCTATGGAATCTAAGGATCTGTCAATGTGTAGCTAATACACTGACCTATGTGCCATAAGTAAGTAACCAACCCGAGACAACTCTGACATCATTAGGATCACAAAAGCACTCCTAACCGGTTAACATACCAGGAGTGGAGCGTGTCTCAAACTCGATAGATCTATACCTTTTGCACCTTGGTCACAACGAGATTAATGGTTACTATTGTCATCATCCTACTTACGCACATCGATCTGGTATCATCAAATTCCATAACTACATACCAATTGTTGAAAATCTGTGTTATTGGGCCACACCCATGTTATCCATGTCATTGGGCCTAGCCCATGTTATCCTTGTCATTAGGCCTAGCCCATGTTTTCTTGTCATTGGGACTAGCCCATTTTTTCTTGTCATTGGGCCTAGCCCACGTTTTCTTGTCATTGGGCCTAGCCCATGTTATAAATAAAGTTGGGGCCTCGTCCCGTAGTTGTGACTATGACAATCCCGTCAGTAGTCATAAAACTCATGCATGTTTCGAAAATCTTTGTATAGCTGTGAAAACCGGTAAGTTTAGCATAAACCTTTCGTAAACCATTTGAGTTCGTTGAAATCTGTTTGTAACATTGTTTAGAAATATATGATTTTCGTTCATTAAAACATTTTATGCTTTCGCAAAACTTGCATGTCTTTCCACCCCCGAAAACTTTTATAAAAATGTAAAACGGTAAAAAGTGGGGGTTATGAACTCACCTTGATTTCCTTGTGCAAAGCTAGCTTAATGTGATTTCCATAGCGTTGTCTCCACAACTTGACTTGCTAGCATGCAATCTAAGGCATTCCTAAAACGAAATAACTTGTAAGTTTCTAGATATGACATAGCTAAACTACGTGTCACCGAGCTCTACCGAATCGTTACTCATACGATTCTATGAAATTGTCATTGTCTTAACTCGGTTAACCAACCTATGGTTTTCTTAGAAACGATTTTGTTTTCGAGCGACTAGAAATATATGTTTACATATAAACATAACTATATTTCATGAAATCATATTTAGTCTTCATGTAGATCGACGGATAATAGTACGACTCTTGGTAGTTTTCATAAGATATAATGCATATATTCTCGAAAATATAACCGTATAGGTAACAAGTTTCGTATCCGAGCCGAGTCTGGCATATCATTTATAATAAATAAATAACGATGTAATCGTATGTTTGTTATAGTCTTGTGGTATCGTGTCGTACTTCGTTTGGTGTTTGAATCGAATATAACAAATAGCATTTGAAGTTTCCGACCGTCGACGTTTGAGATAAATATAACTATATTTATTTTATAAAAGTATTCAACCTCTCGACATTCGAATATATATAATTATATTTGTGTTATACGATTTCCAAATTCTAGACGCCTTTAATATATGATTGCTAAATTCCGTTGTTTGAAATAATACGCGCATTATACTTATCTTGTAAAAGCGTTCGGAAATCTTGGCGTTCGAAACAAATATAAACAATATACTTATTTTTATATCATCGTTTGAATAAATTATCAATGTTTGAAATCTAGTTTCCGAGTTTCGACTTTGAATTAAACATAAACAAATATTACTTATTTTATAGTCGATTAGGGAATCTTGTTATCTTGTAATCGCGCTCGTTGAAATGTTATCGGCTAGATGTTGAAATTTTTAATAGCGTCGACAAAATAAATATATCTATATTTATTTTATACAATCGTTTGAATTCGGACATTTTATCTTTAAAGGTAACGCGTTTCATATTGCGTATTTTACGAAAATCGGCCAGAGTTTCATCTGTTTTTGGACGATCCCGACAATACTAGTTGTCGATTTATTTATCAAAACGCAATATTCAATATACCAATAACGATACATATAACTTCTTGTCATATTTCAAATATAATTTTTGCCACTTATAACTTCCGATTTATATTATTTATATATATCGTAACGTCGCGTTGATTCGGTCTAAACTAGTAATTTTTACGCGAATACTGCACTTGATTCGACTATATATATTTTTAACTTTTTGGCGATAAGTAATCGTTAACGAGTCGGTTTTGAGCTCGGTTTCGCGATATATAATATTAACGTTTATAAACTAATATAAATAAATTTTCGTGTCGTAAATGCTTTACTGAAACTCGTGTCGACCCGCGGACTGAGTTTGACCATAGTTGACCATGTTGACTGAGTTTACTGCATTGACCAGTAGTTAACCAGTTGACCGAGAGTTGACCAGTTGACCACGGTTGACCGGCAGTTGACCGGGTTTGACCGAACCCAAAACTGAACCGAGGCACTAAAAATGACCCAAAACTGTCCCTTGACCCGTGTTTGACCTGTTGACCGAGTTGACCTGAGTCGGGAGTGTCCCGAAATTTATTTTTCACCCGAGACGAAAATGTTTCGTATGGACTTACAGGTTACTAGGAGCCCAAAAATATATTTTTTGTTGAAAACAGATGCCCGGAACCTCGCAAGAACAATGCCAGAAGTCGGAATTTCGTCGGGGAAGAAAATTTCACAAAAACTTGCAGAAAGGTCTCTAACCACCCGATCTAAACATGCACGAAGTGAAAAGTCCAAAACGGGTTTGCTGGAGTTTGGCCGGAATGTCGCCGGAGTTGCTCCCGAGCCCAAACGGCTTCGAATCTGCTAAAACCAACATCACCACGCGATACGGAATGTCAAAGATGGTTGGAAAAGTGTGCTCTTGGCCAGAAAACGGTCGCCGGAAAGTTCGCCGGAAAACCTCCATCGCGGCCGTCGGCGGTGGCGCCGCCGTGGTTGGCCGCCGCTAGTCGCCGCACTTCGATGCCGCAAATGTTTTCTAGAGAGAGAGTAGAGAGAGTTTTAGAGTTAGAGAGAGAAAGTTATTGGTAAAAATAAGAGAAAGATGTGGTAAAAAGGGTTTATATAGGTGGGTTTTTGTGGGTTTGGGCCAAAAGCCCGTTTCTAGTGTTTTGAGTGGCCCAATCACGTCTACGAGGCTCGTTTTCGGACCCGAACTTCATAAAACGTCGTGTAATATCATTTTAGGTTCAAAACCATGTAAAAGGTGTCGGTATTCGATATTAATCGCGTGCGTTCGACGGTTTGGTTAAAGTACGTGAAATGCTCCGGTTGTCGTTTCTTGTCCCTTTTTCGATTCCATTTCGACCACGAATAATAAAATGTGATTACGAAGCTAAGTATATCATAACATATTAGTATCAAGACGTAATTCGAGTCCGTTGCTTCCGTTTCATTGTCGGTGCGTTCTTGTCGACGCGTTTTTCGTTCACGTGAGCGTTTTGTGATGTTCGAAAGCATGATAATTTATCAAAACCAATTCTTATGTATAAATTATACATGTAAAATTCGTATTTTTCGGTGTTGTCAGTATTTTTTCCGGTGTCTCGTTGCCGCTTATCGTTCAGCAGTCTTCCCACAAATCAACATCCGCGTTAGAGTTCTCGATTATCGCCAGATCGCGTAACGTGAATCAAGTAGACGTTTCTAGGCTCTCCGGAGGCCTGATCGAGTTAATTTACGTCTAATTACGCTAATTATAATGGTATTACTGTTTCTTATGCGCTTAATTACAACCGGAATATGCCGGTTGTCACAGAATGAGCCCTTCACTTGTTGTTCAAGACAGTCCTTCAGTACAAGTGTTTTTCGTGCGAACTAAGTGTTTTTCGTGCGAGTATAAGAATGTGGTATAAAGAGTAATGTCGTTTCTTCAGTACAACCGTACTTTCACCTTTCTCACTTTATCTTTTCACCCTTTTTAAATTATTTCTGATATCTTTAAGGTATGATTGACAATGTTGGTATACCTTAAAGATGAACGGTTTGAACATTACCTAACTGGTTGACATTTCCAAATACGAACAACAAACTTTAAGCGAAGAACCTATTGACGAAAAATGATTTCTTCATGCATAATCTTCACTTGAAGTTCTTTGTGAACAAGTTGACTTTGCTTCGTACGAGTGAATTATTACTCGCACGAGTAACCTGTTGTTAGTACAAACTAGTTACTCATACGACTGAGTCTCTTATTTGATCGAGTCAGTGGTTGTTCGTACAAGCCAGTTGTTCTTCGTACGAACAAATTGTTATTCATATGAGTCGGTAGTTCTTCGTCTAGGGAATACATACATACAGAAAGTTCACAATAAAACTTTTATGTATGTTCCCTAGTGTATTTATGTTCTTTTTATACAGGTTATATTTGGTATACAAGATAGCACAAAAAGAACATAAAAGAAAGCCCGCAACGAAGAGAACTGACAAGTCATAAGTGGAAATTATGTCTAAGCCAAGACACAACATGGTTGCCTACTTAGATCCGGAAGATAAATTTACTAATTACAACGGTATAATGAAGTTTTTGCGTGACTCAAGGATACATTATTCTATGATGCATAAAACTACAGTATACAAGACATTGATCAATTTTGGGATTCAACTAAAGTTGTTGAAGCAAATGGACAGGAATTTATCCACAGAAAAGTGAATAACTTAGACGTAGATATTTTCGTTGATGTAATTAACTAAGCATTGCAGCTTGGCGATGATCCTGAAGCTCCATACTCAGTTCCATTGAAGTGCCAACGTGGAGGTTTACTTCGAATGAGATGTGTTGGAGATTTTCTCATAGGACAACTAAACAAAGCATGGTTGCCACTCCGATACAAGTTCTTTCTACATGTTTTAGTTCAGTGTTTAAGCAACAGACGAAGTGCTTATGACATGGCTAATAACGACTTAGTTGGGATGATGATAGCTTTGACATTGAACAAACCATTCAGTGTTTCAAAGTATATTTTTGCAAACATGAAGGAAAACCTGAGTAGAACCAGATTTGGTGGAAACAAGTTTTGGATGTATCCTCGTTTTCTCCAGATGATCTTGAATATACAACATCCGAATCTTTCGAACAACGACAACGATTTTCTAAAAGTTGATATTATGATGGAACATTCGTTGAAGATATTCAGAGGAGTAGCTGTAAAACGTTACAAGGAAATCATACCTCCTCGTAAGTTGTTCATTTTTCTTGCAAATGATGAATATGTTGAACCAGAAAACGATAAGTGGCGCCATGATGATAATGAGTCAGATAATGAAGAACCAACTTTGAAAAAGATTATCGAACATAAGTTTGGTCGTCAAAAGGGAAAAGGAGATGATAATGACAGTGTGATGGTGATGGTGGTGCAAGTGGTGTAGGTACTACAGGTGATGATAAGTGTAAACAACCGGATGAAGAATCGGATTCTGATGGTAATCCACTTGAACCTGCGTATGAACGCTATATTGATAAGCGTGGGGTTAAGCAGATTAGAAAGATTCCACCAGATTCAGATGTTGACTATGTTCCATCCGATGCTGAGACTGAACGAGCTCGCAAAAAAAAATTTGCGGTTCATAGAAAGAAACAGGATAAAACATCTATGGAAACCTCATCAGCTCAACCTGAAATCACACAACCTACAACCATGCAACAAGAAACAGTACTGGAACAAATTGTAGAAGCTCAGTCTGCCTTCATATCGGAGGACGTTGAAACTCTAATATCGGAACCCACTACAACCTCTGAACCACAAACTGCAGCTACCACAGCAGCTAAAACACCTTCAGTTGAGACTACCCCAGTTCAACAACAACCCACTACTTCTTCAGTTCAACAATCCCCGTCCGCAATTCATCAACAAAGTACAAAACAAATCAGTCGGTTATTCTATGAAATGGAACACGAGGAGAAAGTGGATTTTCTGTTCTCTCAGCTACAAGCTGCGGCAACTCATATTAACAAGCACTCGGAGTTTATGTCTTCAAATCGGCATACAGTTATTAAGCAACAGTTGGAGATAAACTCTTTGAAGGAAACTGTTGGAAACCAGGCTACTGAGATTGCGCAGTTAAGAAAGGAGAATGAGCGGTTGAGGGTTGCGGATACTGAAAGGGCAGCTCAGCTACAACAAATGCGAGCGGCTGATAACGTTCGTTGGATTGAATTGAATAGGCTGAAAGAACGTAGTGCGGCTGTACAATGATCTGCCGAAACATAACTGCTAAACATGACGACTTGAGAGAATGGTATCATTCTCGTAATTCTACGCTGGTTGAAGGCTTTAATTGTATTAAAGACGTATTTGAAATAAGTAGAAAATGGGTGAACATTCTGTGGAATGAAAGATGCAAAGCACAAGAGATCCAACGTAAACGTGATCATGAGAGTGAAGACCATGGTAATCCTAATGCTTCAGCTTCATCCGCAAAACCAAAAGTTTCTGCTGCAACTCCAGTGGTAAAGTCTAGTGCGCAGCAGATCGTGACCGATCTAGTTGTCTCCGGTGGTAATCAAGAGGAAACCGGAAAGGTTTGATGTTTCTGGAGAATGTTGAAGACTTTGATCCTCAGTCAACATTGGGTGAAAGTGTTCAGTGAATGTGGGTGCAGCAGTCCATTAGAAATGAAGACCGAAGACCAAGCAACAACCAAGGGGGTGTTTGTTGATGCGCTTTTGTGTCTGTTGCTTGTTCTTAGTTACGTTAGTAATTGTACAGTCTTTGTTTATTGTGTCTATACAGTTTGGTAGTGTCAACCAAATCAAGATATCCTCCTATCTTGATTTAGTACGACATTTAGTTTGTCTGTGTTGTAAAACAGTTGCATGTGTGCATACTGTTAAGTCCTATGTACAACATGTCTATTAGGAAGTTCTCCGAAGATACTTCTTCGTGCGAGTGAAAGGTGCTTCGTACGAGCAAGTTGCTTGCTCGTACGAGCCATTATCTTGTTCGTACAAGCCATTACATGATCGACGAGTGACCTGTTAACAAGAACTTGGCTTGTTCATACGAATAAGCTACTTATTCGTACGAGGGATAAGTTGTTCGTATGAGCAACCATTGCTGAATGTTCTTTGTGACTTATAGTAGTCCATACGACCAGCAACATTCTTCGTACTGTTGCTGGGTATTGGTACTATATAAACCGACATGCATTTCTCAGTTCAGTCTAACACTAGAGAGAGACACTGAGGCACAAGAGAGAGAGTGAGCACAAAGAGAATATCCTGAGTCTGTATGAGCATTGTTTGTATGTGTTTGTACTAGCTCTCTTTATTTAATCAAGATATTAAATCTTTGGTTATCTTGTGTTTGTTACTTTATTTTGGTTTGCATACTTACGTGGATTCCGCACTCATATGTGTGTTAGATAAACAAGGAAGCAGGTTAATCTTGATCCTTCAAATGAACCTACAAAAATGCATAAAATATAGGTTATCAAACTCCATGTTTATGATTATGTTCTTAAACATATAGATTTAAATTTAGAATAAATAAATTCTCATGATTTATCTATTGATCATAAAATCTAAAGTTTATATATTTGTAGTTAATCAATTAAATTGATAAAATGAATAAAGTTTAACAATTTGATTTTTGGAAGTTGGTAAAGCATCACGATATAATTTTATTTAATTTGGTTAAATTGATATTGTTATCATAAAACCATATATTACAATTAAATTCCGTACTTTATAAATTTTAGACTTAGTTTGTAGAAAATATTAATTACAGTAAATTATGGATAATACCTTATAAATGTCAAAATAATAATTTAAGATTAGGTTGGTAATATTTGATGACTTAACACCCTAAAATCTAGATTTATTTTGAATATTATTTTTACTGTTTGATTGATTAGTATTTTTTATATGTAAAATATATTCTAGGATGGTATCATTTCGTGGAGTTTTCCTCAAGTCCGTACCGTCAATTCGATGAAATAAACGAAACGCAACCCATGAGTAATCTCTTCCATTTTTCCTTTTTCTCAATTTTACAAACTTGTGGTGCATCATGTTATACTAATTTTCGATTTATTTAGCATGCTATGATGAAAGTGTTAATATGTGGATGTCTTTATGTTTTTCCTTCATTCTATATGTTATGTGTTGTAAGACTATTGCGTGCTATTGTGTCATGTGGATCCATGATTGACTAGGTTTCCCACGATCATGGGTTGTAGCCTAGTATCGCTACAAGTATTAGATTCACTCTTCGGGCCTGAGACTAATGCACGCTATTGTCCTGAGTCATATGCTTAGTTTGTTTCATTTTGTTAATTGATTGTGTATTCTTGTTTGATGTATATGGATATGTTGACTATGTTAATAATATAAGACAATCATCATACTAACTTTGAAAGGCATGTTAAAACAATTTTTTAAATTAAATATAAAACTGTTTTTCTATAAAATGAGGAAATTACTCTTCAACATTTTCGTGACCAGAAAAATATATTCTCTAACCTGGTGCAGGTAATCAAGGTTGATGATCAAGTAATGAGGACACATAGAATTGGCCTTTGGAAAATAAATTTGTTATGTTATGTTATGTTTTGTTTTTGAAGATTGTATAAACAATTTTTTATTATTATATGTTATGTGACAATATAAATGGATGTGCTTTAAATATTGTAACAATGATTAGTTGTCAAATGGACAATCACCATGTCCCATATCAATCCGCTACGAGTTGAGATATGATAAATTGATATCAGAGCCTTAACTATAAGGAACTAGGTTTAGGGATTTAGACCCTTAGACTTAGGATATAGTATAATAGGTAACTTATGTATTTACTTGGTTAATTGTCTTAGCTTGTGAATTTTTTCTTAAAGCACACATATATACATGTTCACTTTTAAATATCTTATGCTATGCGTTATATGATACAAGTTGTTGGGTGACACATTATTTATTTAAAGTTTAATACCATGGTATTTCATATATTTGTCACACAACACATATTACCTATAATATATCCTTCCATACTTTGTTTCCTATTTTCTTTATCTCAAGTTTTAATATAAATAATTATCTTTTGGATCATTCTTGAATTTTATCGAATTTATTTTTGCATTTAGAATTTCATGTGAATCATTCTATCTTATCAAAGTGAGTTTATTTGACGGACGTGTAGTAACTGGAAGGGTTTAGTACCGGTAGTCGAGACGTCCTGTCTAGGTTGGCAATCATATAAATCCAATAAGGACCAATTTGCTTACATAGGGAGTAGCGATGAGAGTACTGATACCTATTAGGCCAAAACATGTCACACCAAATATTACTTAAATTAACGACACTTTGATAAGTCAATGTGTCGGTGTTAAGTTATGGATACCCTCCAAACATTATTCTATACCACCCCAAACTGGAATCAAATATCATTTCCATGGATTTTCTTTTTGGTTTAGTTTGTCCATGGGTGAACATATGTTGACCATGCAAGAGCTTGGTAATTGCGGCGGCCCACGTAATTACGTAAGTGACGCATGAGAAATACATTAAACCCTATGATGTAACAAACCCAACAAGTTTCAAAATTTCATTTTGAGATGTAAGTCCCGTGTAACGGATCAAACAGGTATCGCTATCCTATTCAATCGCGGAAATAATGATCAGGATGAAGAACAACTTGAATAACTTGAATATAATAACTTGCATATACCAGAGGATGTCAGATACAAGTTTAGTAAACAAAACTCTCTAACCCTTAACAAGTTCCCTAACCCCTCTATTTATAGGCATAACAAAGCCCAAATATACAACCATAGGCGCACTTGGCACTAGGAAGCCAAAACTGCCTAAAAGTAACCCAAAAGCCCAAAAACAATATAAATGAATAAACCTTTAAGTCCAAACTCAACAATCTCCCCCTAGGTTTCTTCATTTATCCTTCGGCGCCGCATCCATTCCCAAACGACCAGCAATAATTCCTGCAACTGCACCTGTCCAATCCTTGGCACACATCTCATATAGTTCAGCAGTACGTATCTGTATCTGATGAGAAGTTAAAACTTGTAAATCTTCATCATGAAAGCTGACCAAATCCACAACATCATTCACCCTGAAAGCCTTCTTTTTTATCACTATAACAACACTTCCGACCTTTGGATCGTATAACCAAAAGTTAAAATTCTTCAAAAGTCCTCTTGGAAAGGTAGGAGCAACTAGAATCACCAACTTTTTATCCGTGGGAGGCCACATCACAGATTTAAACCGTTTGCCTGTGTGTGCATCACGCACTCCTTTGGCTGCTCTCAGATACGGTTCGGCAGTCTTCATACCCTTAAACCCCGTCCTAACCTCCCGTTCAAGCCTTTTAAAGAACCTCCAACCCGGTCCACGCTCTGTCGTATCGTCGTCAGTGTACGGAGCTCTTAACAAATCTGTCAGGGCAATCTTCGTCCAAGTCTCGAACTGTGACTCCAATTCTCTTGTTCCATCTTGACGTACAATGATCCACATGTTCTTGATATGGTCATACATCCAACTCAACACTTTAGACTTATTACCCACTTTGCTATAATAGCTCGACCCCAACTCCATGACGTATCTATCTGATTGGTTCGGAGGATCTTTAAGCTGAAAGTTTTCATCTAGAGGATTCACGTTCACGTTCTTCATCAATACCATCTGCTTCTTCTTTCTCGGATCTGTAGCGCGACTTTTGAGCGGATCCTTCAAGTAATCATCAATACCAGCTTGACGTTCAACTGCTAGTTGCTCGGCCACCAACCTCTGCTCTTCTGTTTCCTCAGCCATCCGTTGTTGTGCCGCATGATGACGGGTTTCAACATTCATAGGATCGTCAGTCGACTCGCTGAATCTCTGCCAAACTTGTTCTCTAACTTGCCCCTCAAATAAAAAACGATAGTCATCAACATAGTCACATCTCCCTGCAGCTATTCGATAGTTTGATCCCGAACATCCAAACGATTATGCAGTGAGGCAATCTACGCATCCTCTGACATGGCTTCCTGTTCCAGTACGACAACCCGTTTCTTTAACTCAACAACATCAACTTCAGTATCATCATCATCACTATCTAAACCCCCAAACTCAAACGCCCTCTTCTCAGATCTGCGTATATAATCATCAGCAATATCATCAGAATAACCAGCACCACTACCACCCGCTTCTGAACCTCCTGCACCCGAAGAACTGCCTCCAAATTCCATCATTTGTAATGCTGCGGCAACAGGAATCGAAACCACTGTAGACTGTGTAATGACAGGAACTGTGGGCTGTGTAGAAACAATAGGCGTATCAATCGTCAAAGTACAAGCAACCGATTCTGTAAAATAACCTCAGCAACAGTGCTCTCTACAGCAGTAGATGTAATCAACTAAGAAGTAGCAACTGTAACAGCAACTGGAGCCTCAGATGTACTCGCTAGAATGCTTGGCTTAGTTCTGCGTCTCTTTATCAATAGAACTTCATCTTCTTCGTCTATCGTCGTCAGGCTGAACAGTAGAAACAACAACAGACGGAATGTCAAGCGGCGGGTCACCTTGTTTCTCTTGAATGTCTTTCAGCTGAGCAATCAGAGCAGCTAGATTCTCAGATGGTAATTCAAGTAGAACAGGAGTTAATGTAGCGTTGAATGCATCCAGATCATCTAGAAAAGCATGTCCAATCTCATCTTCTGTAACCAAATCTTCGACTTCTATCTCTTTTTCCTTCACCGATATATCGTGTTCCTCGGCTACAATCGCATTTACCGGAGGAGGAGGAGGTGGAGGAGCATGCAAACCCACAACTTCCAAAAACTTGCCAAACTTCTTCAGAGGGAACCTACCCACAAATACCGTCTTCGAAGTAGAATGGTTCTTCTTCATAGTCGCAAAAATGGTAGGCCCCATTGGCTTCATATTCAGCAAATTCGCGTCTGTGGCATCCTTAGTCAAATTGGGGTAATGAGCATCGAGAATCAGTTGGATAAACCGTGGATACAGCAGAAACATCCTCTTCTTGGACTGCTCTAATATCTTCCTCATGTTTTCGAAAATATAACCGGAGTAGTTATATTTCCAATCCATAACCAATGAAACTATCGCCGAAGTCTGAGCCTGATTAGGCTGATCCAGTCCACCTTTATTCTCCGACACGCATTGCATAAACATGTGTATAAGTAGTATCCAATACGCAGGAAACATCTTCTTTAGCAATGGTGGATAAGAACCTTCGTAGCTCATCTCCATCAGTACCGGCAACACCTTCTCCTTAACATATGTGGTTGGGTCACTGTAAGTATCTATTAGCTGCAACACTTCCCTCACACAGGCCTCGCTAACTACAATCTCCTTCCCCTGAATCTGTGAGCGTATGAATGGTTTGCCATCTTCACCTCTTGGTTGTATTCGCGCTCTCTTCCAAAAAGAATGAATCAAATCTCTGTAGATCACAGTATTTGCATGAAGAGCGTATGCAATCCGACAACTGTTAAGCCCCACAATCATTGACTGAAACTCCTGAAAATACTCAGCTGGTGGATATGAAAGGTGTCCAACCTGATTGTGGAACTGTTCTTCTACCAGCATTACAGCATCGAAAGCTTCCTCCACCATGTCTGTTAAAAATTAACCAAGCTAAAATCAACTAACAGAAGCAAACTGAGTAAACTGATATAACTGAGTTAACCAAGTTAAATGAGTTAACTGAATTAACAGAGTTAACACTAACTGGACAGGTCAACAGAGGTCAAGGTTCAAATTAAAGCCAGTTCAAATTAGTCAAGAGGTTCAACAACTCAAAAGGTTCAACCTTAGAGAAAGTGTTCAACAATTCAAAAAGGTCCAAACTTAGTAAGGGGTTCAACAATTCAAAGGGTTCAAACTTAGAATGAATCCGGAACACTTTCATCAATCCGGATTATGTATTCCGGATAAATATGCATCCCGGATGAAGATTAATCCGAAAGGAGATCCGAGTTCATCATTTCGGATGAATATCCATCCAGAATGAGCACACTTATCAATCCGGAATGCATAATTCTTTGAAGATCAATCCGGAATGCATAATTCTTTTTAAGATCAATCCGGAATGCATATGTACCTGATGCGGAATGGGTAGTACAAAATATGTAGTTCGAGAGAGAATCAGGGAGAATAACAGTTACTCGGATTTTGAATAATCCGAAATGAGAACAGAGATAACATTATAGTTTTCTGAAATGGGCTTGGGCCTGATGTTTGAGTCCAGATTGGGCTTGTGACAGGTCCAATCCGGAACAGTAACACATTTGGGCCTGTCCAAAATGACTTAAATGGACCATTCTGGATAGGCCCAATCCGAAACAGTAATCCCTGGCCCAATTGAGCCCAATTCGGAACAGTAACCTTAATTTTGATTTAGACTTAAAAACCAATTTCATCAGGCTGGCTCAGATCCCTAAGCACACTGGGTCAGTCTAATATCTCTTGACAAAAAACCATCCCACCAAAATTCATCAAGTAACCTAACTAAGCATCCAACAATCACAAGGAGAACTTATTAAAACATACATAACTATTAACACAACATTGCTAAGGGATCATATCGTTTCAAACACTGACCAAAGAACATTTTTCGATATGAGCAGGTTCGGTTGGTCTAAGCGACTGTCAATATACTTGTCCACTTAAATCTAAAACTCAACCCTTGCATATTAGACTTTATGATATGCTTAGGGATATTTTATACTAAGATACTCGTGTGTCCCATACCATGACATACCCCCGCGATCAAGGTAAGCACAATTGTTCATCGTAGCAGGTGAGTATACCGAGGTCATCCTTTGTTTTACAACGTCAGGCTATTGGTGAACAGGTCAGTACTTCCGTACACCAGAGTGACCAATAGTGACTGACGAGGGTTAGGCAAATACCTTATGAGGTATGTACATACTTGGAAAGAAACTTTTGTTCTTTTAGGTTTTGGCCTTTCCATTATGGCTCTTTTATAAAGATATCCTGACTGTGCCTAGGTCTACATATAATCTGGATGCAACAGAAGGGCAGTCAAGATATCCCCGGACGACTCAGAAGCATAAAGACCCAAAACCTCAGATGTTGGCTATCTATAAACGCAAGATTTAAGACCATAAAATCATATGCCTATAGTAGGTGACCCACTGAGTACAAAGTTTGTTATGTTTATATCATTTTACTTTTCCCATCTGATTGAGTTTTAGACCTACTGACACATCACTTTGATCCAAATCTTTTCTGCTTCTATACCTTACATGTGTTAGTCAAGCATTTTATCACGAATATTCATTTCATTTCCCTATCATTGCAAATAATAATAATAATAATAATAATAATAATAATAATAATAATAATAATAATAATAAGAATAATAGTTTTTTTAACATTTTCTCCCCCTAAATTTGTGCATAGATATATGAACAAATTTATGACACAACAAAAGAAAATGAAAAACAGTAAATAAACACGAAGATAGTAGATGCTGAGGAAGAAAACCCAATCATTTTGAGAGGATCCACAAGCACTTGAAAACGTGCGTTGCTAACGGGTTTCGTGAACAAATCCGCCACATTTGCATCAGTGTGGATTTGTTCAAGCTTTACGAGATCCTTTTCATAGCAATCGCATAGAAAATGAACTTTAATGTTAATGTGCTTGGTTTTGGAGTGGAAAACAGGGTTTTTAACTATTTGGATTGCGGCATCATTATCACAATAAATCGTGGTGTTTAGATAAGTCAAACCGTAATCCGCAAGCTGATGTTGCATCAATAAAACTTGGGAGCAGCAAGCAGATGCTGCGACATATTCTGCCTCTGCAGTGGAAAGTGAAACTGTCTGCTGCTTCTTGCATTGCCACGAAATAAGACAATCTTCCAGAAATTGGCAACCAGCCGACGTTGAGCGCATGTCCCTATCTGTACCTCCTAGATTACTATCAGAGAAATCAAACAGTCCAAATTCAGAATTTTTA
This sequence comes from Scalesia atractyloides, assembly GCA_947069175.1. Taxonomy (NCBI): domain Eukaryota; kingdom Viridiplantae; phylum Streptophyta; class Magnoliopsida; order Asterales; family Asteraceae; genus Scalesia; species Scalesia atractyloides. The sequence goes on along the minus strand of CAMTDV010000003.1, from coordinate 41,837,221 downwards.
GGATACTAGAGGCCCAGAGATGGAGACCCTTTGAGGTACCTAAAAATTCGTTTAACAGCATGTAAATGTGAAAGTTTAGGAGTAGCCTGATAACGAGCACACTGGCAGACGGCAAACATGATATCTGGCCGGCTAGCAGTGAGATACATGACTGAGCCAATCATAGAGCGATACATGGTAGGGTTAACCGGTGTTCCTTCAGCATCTTCATTTAACAGTGGCCATTCTGCTATAGGTGAAGCCATAGGCTTGGAATCCGTAAGCTTGAATTTGGCAAGAACGTCGTGTACGTATTTTCCTTGATGAATGAGTATACCGTGAGGGCTCTGACAAATTTGAAGGCCTAAAAACATGGTCATCTCTCCCAATGAACTCATCTCAAATTTCTTCTTCATGATTTCTTCGAACTCGCGGCACAAACCATCATTGGTGGAACCAAAATAATATCATCAACGTAGATTTGGACGAGAATAATATCCTTATCAATGCGTTTGAGAAACAATGTTTGGTCAATTGTTCCACGTGTATAGTCATGAGCAAGCAAATGCTCCATAAGAGTAGCGTACCATGCGCGAGGTGCTTGATGCAGCCCGTACGCTTTGTCTAATTTATAAGCATAATCTGGCTTGTCAGGATCAGTAAAGCCCAGTGGTTGTGCCACATAAATTTCCTCTTTCACCTTGCCGTATAGAAACACAGTCTTGACATCCATTTGATAGACAGTAAAGTCCATATAAGATGCGTATGCCAAGAAGATACGTATAGCTTCCAAATGTGCGATAGGTGCATAAACCTCATCATAATCCAGTCCTTCAATCTGTCGAAACCCTTGGACCACTAATCTAGCTTTATTTCGAACAATCACTCCAATGTCATCCTGCTTGTTGCGGAAAATCCACCGAGTTCCAAGAGCGCGCTTTCCCTGAGGTAGTTTCACCAGTTGCCAAACACCTAGTTTTTCAAATTGATTGAGTTCTTCGTGCATGGCATCCACCCAGCCTGGCTCCTGCAAGGCAACATCAATACTTTTAGGTTAAATTTGGGAAATAAAGCAAGAATAAAGACATGTATTGATATCTCCAGACTGACTGCGTATACGGACAGCGGTGTTTACAGGACCAATGATATTCTCAATGGTATGGTCATGCTATAAACGTTGTGGTATTGGTGTAGCAGGAACCAAAACATCGGTTGGCAAGTTGGTGACATCAGCTGAAGCAACTCCAGATGCCTCCCCCTCAACTGAGGCACCTGTATAGATGTGAGGTAGAGAATCCACTACACAATCGAGGGGAGTAGGCTCGGGAAACAAGGAGGAGCCCAAAACATCAGGAGGAAGGCCTTTATCTGCCGTAAGTGGCTCAGGAGGAGAACCTACATCCTCAAGATGATTCGGCTGAACAGGCGAAGAGATGGATGTGGCATGAGATGGTGAAGCTGTGGAGGATGATGAGATAGTGTCATTGAATCCAGGAGGATCTACACTTAGCTGCTTTTGTGTTTCATTTAGTGCGGCAGCGTCAGCATCATCATCGGAAGGAATGGGCACTGTTGGAGGGAAAGATGTCGAACTATCTCCTGCAGACATAGTAGAAGACACGTCAAAATGATTAAATAAGGTAGAGTAGTCATACAACCAATCAGGACATATGCGTTTGTCCTTGGGATTTTCCTCCAGCCAACCCACATTGTAGGTTTCAACCACCCTCTTCTTGATCTTGTTATAAACGCGATATGACGTCTTTTTAGAATAACCAACGAAAATACAAGGATCTCCGCGTGCTTTGAACTTTCCTTTAGCATCCATGAGCAGGAGTACACAAGGACATCCAAATTTGCGAAAATGCTTGACCGAAGGTTTGCGACCTTCAACCACTTCGTATGGAGTCTTCATCTGGCGTTTGTTGATCAGGGCATGATTCTGAATATAGCATGCAGTGTTGATTGCTTCGGCCTAGAAGATGAGAGGTAGCTCGGATTCAACAAGCATAGTTCGTGCCGCATTGATTAGTGTGCATTTACTACTTTCGGCAACCCCATTTTGCTGTGGGGTTCTGGCTGCACTGAACTGTCTGTTAATTCCTTTGGAGGAGCAGAAAGAGTTTAAGGCGAGATTCTTAAACTTGTCTCATTGCCACACCGAATAGCCTTTGCCTTTGAATCTGTCTGGTTTTCCCTAAGCGTGATAAATTGTTTGACTAACTCTGCGGTTTCACTTTTATGTGTAAGAAAGAAAACCCAGGTGAATCGAGAGTAGTCATCAGTAATAACCTGACAATAAGCCTTCCCTCCAATGCTGCGAATGTCTGTTAGACCGAAGAGATCCATGTGGAGCAGTTCTAAGACCTGAGAAGTGGAGGATATGGCTTTGGTTTTATGCGGCTGACAGTGTTGCTTCCCACGAGCACATGATTCACATTTTTCGATCTGCATAAAGTCACGAACTAGCTGAGCTCTGACCAGACCACCTTTAGCGAGATGATTTAAATTCTTCATGTTGATGTGACCCAGTCTGCAATGCCATTACATGGCGTCATGTTCGGCTGTCGAGGAGATCAGGCATGTGAGCTTGTCAGAAGGAGCCTGGTTCATATCAATGACGTAGGCGTTTCCTTTTCTTGCAGCTTTCTTGAGAATCCAATCATCTGGAATGATCAATCCTAGTTTGAGCACACAACATCCTTTCTTTGTGAAGAGAACATCCATATGATTGTCGCAGAGTTGAGACACACTCAACAGACTGTGCTTCAATTCATGTACGTAGTTGACATTTTTAAAACTCATGGCTCCATTGCAAACAGTTCCTCTCATCGTGATTTTCCCAGTTTCTCCACCTGCGAAGGAAACAAACCCGCCATCGAAAAACTGAATGTCATTCAACTGCGAGATATCTCCTGTCATGTGCCTGGAATAGCCGCTATTAATATACAAGAACCGAACAATAGTGCGCCAGAGCTGTTCCTACACATTTCAACAGATTTAGTTAGAAACGGGAACCCAGGCCATAGAACATCTGGGTTTGCCTTTTGCATCAACATAAGTAACCTCACGAAAGATCAAGTTAGTTGAGGATGAGGTTGATGATGCCTTTGATTTATTAGAGTACGGGTTAGTAGACTGATTTTTGGTCACTGACTTAGGCCTCTAGGTCACCGAATCAGACCTCTGCACATTCCGAGGAGTGCTAGAGGGATTCTTGGAAACCGAAGGTCTCAAGGGGTTAACATTTCGTTTCTTGACCAAGTTCAAATCTAGATCAGAAGACTTAGCCAAAAATCGAGCCTTATATTGGCGATTAGGCATGGCTTCTGATGTCTGGAGTACAAAGTATTGAAAGAGGTAAAGGTCCTTTGACAGTTTCGAGCAATGTGCCCGAGAGATCCACAGTTGAAACAGGTCTGCCTCTTCTGGAAGAAAAGAGTCCGTTCAGCTTGGGAAATTCTGGGCAATTTGTCGGTCAATTTCTTGCTGGTGTTTACTGACGGCTGTTGCACGGTTTCTGGCTTGGCGGTGACCATCAGCACACTTTTTAGATTTTTAATTTGAATTACGGGATTTTGAACATGAAGATTGTTTCAAAACAAATGAAACGGGCGACTGTTGAGTTAATTTCTCATTTTGACGAGAGGACTCAGCGGTTGCCTTTGCATTGTTTGAAGATACTTCTTGAATTTTCTTCTTTTTAGATCTACATGTTCTTTTCTTTTTCGGCTTATTCTTCAAATCACATTTTGAGACAGATTCTTTAGAGGACATGAGTGACCCAATAGGAACATCATGTTCAGAAATTTTGGCAGATGATGACGGAACCTTGCAGTTTTGAGAAATATTAGATTTCGATTCATTATCAGATTTAAAGGTTGCATTTGAATCAAATGTAGATTTGTGTTCATCTGCTTTCATTTCCGAATCAATCCCTTGTATTAGGTCGCTCAAATCTTCTTGAATAATGTCACCATCAACATTGACGGAAACAGTTGGTTGGTCATTGTTGACATTGTCATTCCTATGAAATGCATCAAAAGATGCGGCCTCTGAAGGTGAACATTTGATATCCTCTGCTGAAGATGAACTCTCAGCATCCTCAGCTGAAGATGAGCATTCGGTATCCTCAGCTGAAGCTGATGAGGCCGAGTCATCTGTTGATGTAGATCCTGCAGCTAAATTTATTTTCTCATCACACACATTGTCACATCTATCATCATTCAAAACATCAGTATCAGAATTTAAACTATCTAAATGTTCAACACAACCAACACTGTTTGAGCATGTAAATTGTTCAGCAAGAAAGTGATTTAAAATGTCAAAGGCATGTTTATAAAAAGCATAATCATCAGCCGAATTGTCTGAATGTATATTCAGACATTCTTCCTCATCATCCTGTGTGATATCCTCAACTAAAATTTCTTCTGCACATGAATTAGACACATTAGTATTGTTCACAAATTTAGTTTGAGCCTCAGAAGATTCCCGTTTGTTAGGTGTTGTAGAGGATGTGGAGGATTCTGCCTTAGGTACTTCTGTCTCCATTTCCACTGTACTCTCAGATGGATGATTACTAGTTTCGTTAGGAGGTGGTGAAGAAGCCACAAACACATCATCCTTCTTGAGTTCAGTGGGTTTGGAGAACTTAGGATAATAGGGCGTCCATGATTTAGATAAGTAATCTGACGATTTACCATACATCATTTTCTCAGCATTTTTTATTTCTTCCTCAGTTTCAGGCATTCTAGTGTAATTATGATTATATGGTGGAGGTGCCCTAATGTACCCAAGACCCTTAGTGAAATTCTTTTGATAATTAAGCTGGAGGTCACATAAGTCATTGACTAATTTGCTGGAAGTTTCAAATTTCTTAATATTTATTTCATTTTCATGAAGCTTCCCTGTCAAGGAATTTAGCTTGGCTAAGGTTGCTTGAAGCTCTACGTCCTTTTTAGCTAATTTTAGCTTGTAGTCATAGACCCAACAATGCTGTTGGTTCAAGTCTAACTTTAGCTGAGCCACGTCTTGTTTCTACGCTTCGACCTTCTCCATAAGAAGCTTGTTCTTATATTTAAGGGCGATGTTCTGTGACGCAGCTTGTTGATACTCAGCTACAAGAGTTGAGTTGTGGGCGCGCATTTGGGATAATTTAAAACGACAACTATCAGAACAAAGTATTTGATTTACCATTTCCGAAAGATCGGGTGTCTCAGTTGTCTGCGCCATCATGCAGTGGTTGCTGTTCTTAGATAGATTCAAGGTTTCCATTTGAGCTGCAGCATCTGCCCAGTTGAAGCCCTCATGCTGTTGGGCCACAAGTACTGTGGACTTCCCGCCTGAGCTGCCAGATGGACTTGTAGTTGACTTGGAAGGAGAGACGGGAACCAACTGTCTGTCACTGCTCTGTATGTCGGCGACCCTGGATGATACATACCCTGATGGTGTCTTCTTGCATTCCCTAGCGAAATGGCCTGGTTCATGACACCGGTAGCACCTGAGTTTGTCCTTTGTGAGACCAGTCTTCAGGTTGGACAGAGGTTGCCTTCCATATTTTTTCTGAAATTTGTTGACCCAAAAAGCAGCCATTGCTAGGTTCCAGGAGACATCGATCTCATCCAGGTCTTCCTCCATGATTTGATCAACTTCTATTGGCAAAATAGATGGAGGGGTCAGATCGCCTGCAAGGAAGGCATTCAAGCTCTTGATCATTGATGCAGCAATTGCCAGCTTCTCTTCATTCTCCTTAGTGAGAAAAGCAGAGTTGGGTGCGGGTTGTGTAGAGCCAGGGACAGGAGCGCCTGTTTGAGGAATGATTCCTTGTTGCACGGTTTGAGGAGTTGCATGACTGAAAACCACATTCGGATACTAAGCATGGAACTGTGTATGGACTTGAGCCGCTGAGACCGTCGTAGGATTGGGAGATTGAAACCCATACACATACTGAGTGTTTTGAGGCGTGACAACAGGACTACGCACCACATTTGACCCACCTGGTGCTTGTGCAGTTCCTTGCAGAGGACTATAGACTAGATTCTGTGACATTAACGTTGCGTTCTGACCTGTCATTCCTGCGGCCATCAGACTACTCTGATGATTGATCTCCCTTTGTTTGTTGTCAATTTCACATGATTTGATAGTAGCTATCATCTCAGTGAGAGTGATGTCGTTCAGGTTCTTTGTCTTTTTGATCATGCCTACGTCTGCATCCCAACTTTTGGGCAGTGAATTCAACAACTGTCGGTTCATGGCGCTGTTGGTGAGGGTGATCTCAGCTGAAATCATCTGGGAAACCAGTTTGACATAGCGGCGAATCTGATTCTCGATGGTTTCCCCATATATGTGATTGAATGAGTTGAATTGCTGATTCAGCTGGTTCACCCTACTTGCTTTCATGTCAGCGTTGCCTTCGTAGAGATTTTGCAACTTACTCCAAACCTCTTTAGCATTTTTACAGTTTCTGACAGCGATAGAGATATCGGGTCCTAAAGCCATCGTTAGTGTTGCAGAAGCCTTCTCATCTTCCTCTATGATTTTTACGTCCTCTGGAGTCCATAAGTGCATAGGCTTGGGAATTTTTGTTTCGGAATCTTGCTCTGTGCTATACACTATGGTTCTTGGACCATTCATGATGCAACTCCACACACCAGGCTCCTTTTCCTTGCAATATTGTTTGAAGCGGAACTTCCACTCGTAATATTCATCACCATATAACAAACGCGGCACTTTGGTGGAAGTGCCAATCACCTGATCCAGCTCTTGGTGGAGGGCCAAAGTTTGTGATTGCAGAGCTGCTAGTGTGGCATTGGTCAGGTCCTGTGCGGTCATGAATCCAGCCATTAAATTAATTAGAATTTACCAAATATGATTTAAAATATAATTAATGTAAGTGACGCAAATGAACAGTGCCCAAGCCGAAACAGTCAAATCTGCTGTCAATACGGTCAACCCGGAATGTTTTTCCGAAATGGCAATCCGGAAGTCAACGATGGTCAACCCGGATGAAATATCCGAAATAAGCAATCCAGAATTCAGAATCCGGATTTAAGAATCTGATTTGAAGATCCGAAGAGAAAGGTCCGAGATGAAATCCGAAGCAAGACCCGAAAAGCAGATCCGAAATAGAGTCCGAGAAGCAGATTCGGAATAAAGTCCGAGATGCAGAATTTGGAACTAACAATCCGAAAAGCCTTGCTTATCTCCTATAAATCCGGAATAGTAACACAATCCGTAATAGTGTCTCCGCCTTTTATGTAACAGAATTCCGGATTTCAAGGAATTCAAATTTAGTAACAGTAACTCAGATTGTGATCCGGAATAAAATAACAGTCTGGGATCAATCCGGAATGGACGACCTCCTTCGTGTTCTTTGAAATCCGGAAGAGTATCAAATCCGAATTATGAAGACCTGCTTCGTGTTCTTTGGGATCTGGAACAGTATCAAATCCGAATTATGAAGACCTGCTTCGTGTTCTTCGAGATCTGGAACAGTAACCAATCCGAAATCTGCAGAGCTTCTTCGAGTTCTTCGGAACAGTACCTCCGTGGATGAATAGTGATCCAGAATGTGAGAATATCGATCCGAACAGCAGCAACCAACTTCAAAACTTCTTCAAACAGCAATACCCGGAGCCTGTATTAGAACAGCAGGCTCTGATACCAATTGTAAGTCCCATGTAACGGATTAAACAGGTATCGCTATCCTAATCAATCGCAGAAATAATGATCAGGATGAAGAACAACTTGAATAACTTGAATATAATAACTTGCATACACCAGAGGATGTCAGATACAAGTATAGTAAACAAAACTCTCTAACCCTTAACAAGTTCCCTAACCCCTCTATTTATAGGCATAACAAAGCCCAAATTTACAACCCTAGGCCCACTTGGACTAGGAAGCCCAAACTGCCTAAAAGTAACCCAAAAGCCCAAAAACAATATAAATGAATAAACCTTTAAGCTCTAAACCCAACATGAGATATAAATATATCCTAAGTCTACATGTTATAGCTCATATGATTTTAAGTGTATTTGTTGGTTTTATTTTTATGTCTAAGTTTTGAATTATACATACATCCTAAGTTTCAAATCTTGTCATATCATAAGTTTCATACTTGATTTTATACTTTATACATTTTTACTCAAAACTCACGAACTGTTGCATTTGATCCTTGTAAATGTTGACTAGACGTCACCGTATCAGAAAACGTGCTGGAAGCTCCGGCTGTCGTATGGCAGCCCACATTGCAGAGGAAATGGCCGCAATTATTCCAAACATTGTAGTACAAGTCCAACAGGCCCTTAAGGGGCTGACAATGAGGGAAGTCATGAAGGCGCAAACTCTTCCAAATGTTCCTATAAGCACTTTAAGTCTTGCGATCCTCCTACATATGAAGGCACCACGGGTGCTACTATTCTCTTTTACTGGTTTAAGGAGATGGAGAGCACCTTCTTGAACTCTAAGTGCCCTGATAATCGCAAGGTTAGATATGCGACAGCCTGTTTGTTAGGGAATGCGTTGACATAGTGGAACACAGAGAAAAACACTCGCAGTAATGAGGCCGCAATGGCCTTATCATGGGAACAATTGTAGGAGCTAATGACCGAACAATTTTGTCCTCGACATGAGATTAAGTTTTGATACACTTTTGTGTCTGTAGCTTGTTCTTTGTTACGTCTGTAATTGTACGATCCTTATGTACTGTGTCTATATAGATTGGTCGTGTCGGCCGGATCAAGATATCCTCCTATCTTGATCTAGTACGACGATTAGAATGTCTGTGTACAACAGTTGCATGTGTGTATATTGTTGAGTCTCAGGTACGTCATGTCTGTGGCACGATCTCTAAAGAAAACAATTGGTGTGAGTGGGAATGCTTCGTACGAGCAGGATGTTGCTCGTACGAGTCACACCATTCGTACGATCAAGCTTACCCTATCAAGCTTTCATCTTGATTCGTACAAGAAAGGTTATTGATTCGTACGAGCCAGTTCATTCGTACGAGTCTATTTGGAGAATGTCTTTCGTGTCTTTTGGTGTTTCGTATGTCCAACAACATACTTCATATTGTTGCTTGGTGTTGGCACTATATAAGCAGACATGACCTTCTCAGTAGTAGAGTGCATGTGTGAGAGAGTTCATACGAGTGACCAGTGGATACTAAGCTGAGACTTTGAGAGCACAGAGTGAATGCATAGAGTCTGTATGAACATTGTTTGAATATGTTTGTACTAGTTCTCATCAGTTAATCAAGATATTGAATCTTTGGTTATCCTATGTATCTCCTACTTTGCTTTGATTTGCATGCATACTTGGATTCCGCACTGGTATGTGTGTTGCATGAACAAGGAAGCAAGTTTATCTTGATCCTCCAGGTGGACCTACAAGTGGTGTCAGAGCTTTGGCTCTCTTCCTTTTTCGAAACCAAGCTTAGTAATTGTGTCTGAGCTAGTTGAGAGGGTTTCTTGAAGTGTTCTTGAACTTTCAGCAGGAACTTAAGTTTTTGAAAGATAAGTAACTTAAAACTTGGTTAAAACCTGTTGCATGCAGAAAATTTTCATAAAAACCTAGTTAGAACACATGGAGACATGTTAAAATATGGTTTTTCTTAAAATTTTCACATAAGTTGAACACTCTTGCGGAAGAAACTCACCGGAGAAACTCACTAGAATATTGTTGTAGGGTTGATCAAATCTCTGACTTTTCTGGACTTGACTGTTAAAACTGAAAAGCTGATAGCATGTTTGTCATGTTTAACTAAAATTGGGTAGACAAAAGAACACTTCTGAAAACCAGTCTGTGCAGAATAGGAAAGTTTTCACCAAGAGCCTTGCAAAAAGATTCCTTCATGAAAAATTTATGTACGAAATACTCATTCGCATGAAAGATCTAGTTCACACGAAGGACTTAGTTGTTCGCACGAAGTAACATCCTCCGTACGAAACAAGTGGTTCGCACGAAGGACATACCACTCGTACGAAAGAGTGGTTTGTACGAAGAACAACTCAGTTTGCTTTGGTTTTCAGTTTTTCAAATCTTGTGATTTCTCAAACTTTGTGATTTTTGAAATTGTGAACTTTTAAAAGGAACTCTTTTATTTTCAAAAATCAAACTTTAAACTTTTAACTTTTCATAATTAAGAAAATGAGTTCAAATCCGTGGGATTGAAGCAGTAGTTCAAGCACAAATCAGGACCCTTCGCAAAGCTCCGCAACCTCATGGGTTAAATCATTGATGCCCCAACATAGAGCCATGATTTCTGCAAATCAATGGGCGTGTGTCCAAACCAAAACCAAAGTATTCAGACTCTTCTGATGAGCAAGAATGAAACCGGGAGTAATAAGCGTCCACCAAAGCTGAACCACATGAACGATTATCCCTCGTGGAAAAGTCGTTTTCATACATATGTTCTCGGTCAGAACAAAGAATTGTGGACATGCTTTACTACAACCTATAAATAATCACTCGAAGAGGCAGGATCAAACCCAACCTCCTTAGCCAATCTAGATGAAGGCGATAAAAAGGCTTACGATCTAGAGAAAAAGGCTTTTGTTGTCCTAACACACGCACTCCATAAAGATATCTATCATCAGTTTGTGTACTGTACGACCACGAAAAATCTGTGCGATACCCTGGAAGCAAGAGGAGAGGGTAATACTGCAACCAGGAAAATTCAGCATGATCTGCTTAAGAAGGAATTCGAAGGCTTTATGTTCATGGAAAACGAAACGTTGAATAATATGACCACACGATTTTACCATCTTCTTAGCGAAATATACTCTTAAAAAGTGTTAGCATCTCCGCAAGAAATTGTGATGCGCTTTGCTGACGCATTACCGCCAAAATGGGGTAAATTTATTGACTTATTAAAACATACAGGTGTTTTTGACTCAATCAGTATTTATGAATTTGTGTAGAAATTGGAGAACAAGAATGAAGAGGAACTTCGTAAGGCACAAAGAGTCACTGTTCCACAAAACCCTGAGATGTACTTCGGAGGTATTAATACAGGTATTAGTGCAAGTCAGCAACCAAAGCTTCAAACCACGTTTGTATCAAATGTGAATCCCTTTCTACCACAACCTGTTCAAACAAATCTGTCTGCAAGCTCAAGTACTCAAGCTTATGGACAAGCATTTGATCCTAAAGCCTTCCTACCTCAACCACGAGATCTAGCACCTCAAGTTCCACAGCAAGCTCCTCAACAGGCTTTCTATGGAAACAACTTTCAATCTGCAAACCCCAACGCTATCAGACTTGACACATTCATCTGTCCAAGGTCAGCGTAGAAGTTGCTCAAGAGCATATGGAACTTCTAAACACCATGGTCAGTGCCTACTGCGGATTGGTAGTTGGTCAAATTGGAAACATCAATTTGACAAATGAAGACTACCAGCAGATAGACAAAGATGAGATGGAGTTGATGGATATCAAGTGGGCGTTTGCTAGTGCGGTGAGAAGAGCAAAGGATTACATGAGCAGAACAGGAAGAACAGGTTTGGAGAGCAAGAGGGATATAAAATATGGTTTTGATAAGAATGTCGTTACTTGCTTCAACGGCGGAGAAAGAGGGCACTTTGAACGTGAGTGCACGAGACCCAACAAACAAGGAAATCACAACCCCTTCAGAAACCAACCATAACCATCCAATACAGCCCAAATCAGCAATGATAGAAGAATAGTGGTTGTTGGTAACCTAAACAACACCAATCAATCTGGACCTTCAAATAGCAAAGCTTTAGTTGTTAAAGCCGATGAAGGATGCGGTTGGTCAGTTCAATTGGGAAATGAGAGTACCGGAGGAACTGCATGTTACGCCAAGATCATCAACCGAATCAAGCACGTTCACAGCATTGATAGCTCAGATGATGATGCTTCAGGATATACTGGTAGTTCTGGTGAAGAATGCCCAAGTTTGGGTGGTTATGGATCTGATTCAGAGATCAGAGAAGGAAGTGATGCTGAGGTCAGAAAGTTGCTGAGTGAAGCTGAGAAGATGAAGAGTGAAATGGTGGGTTTGATGAAGAAAGCTGAAGCTGCATCAACAGATACAGAAAGATTCTTTACAGATAGTGCAACCTTTCCTCATCATACTACCTTCATGGCGAATGTTATCGGTTCAACAAGTCAGATAAATTCCGACTCTCCTAAAGTTTGTAATGACTGTGTTGAATTAAAAACAAAATTTGAAACGATCAACAGTTATAATCAAAAATTAGTTGTTGAACTATCTAAATGCAAAGAGGCGAACTTGGCTTTAACTCAAAACGAAAAAGAATTCAAATCTGTAATAGAAACCCAAAAGAAAAGCGTTTCTGAATTAACAAAAACAGTTTTGAATAAACAGACAGGAATTAAAAACTACATTAATCTCCTTGAAGAAACAAAGAAAGAGTTAGCCATCGCCAAATGCGAACATGATGCGAATAAGCTTAAATTGGACAGTTATTCTAACTCCCGATATGTGCTTGATCATACCATTGATGTTCAAAAACTAAAAGGAGACGTTAAATGCATTGGGTATAAGTCGTGTCCACCCCCGATGAAACACAACTATACTAAATTGCCTGATGAAGAGGAAATGCCTCGCTTTGAACCATCCATACCCCTTAATCATGAAGAATTTGCAGCAGGATTAGGGTTCAAACTAGACAATTCCTCACAAGAACCAAGCAAACAAGAAAACTCGTCATCTGATGTTGATCAAAATCCATCTGAAATAGAGGAAGATGATACATCAGATGATGAATCAATTAGAAGCAATAAGGATCAATCTCTTGATAAAAGGAAAGGAGTAGAACTCGTTGCTGCTCCCAGTACTAAACCTGTTGAAAATCAAGAGAACGATCCTAAGAAATCTGTCAAGATAAAAGTGTCTACAGATGAAACAGATAATGTGTTGTATACTCTGGTTGGAGATAAGAAAATCTACCCTATAAAGATTTTTCAATTAAAAACATAAATCCAATCTCTATAGATCAAGTGTTTGAAAATTCAACAACCAAATTTGTAGAGAAGGAAAAGCTAACCAAATCACAACCATTATCATTTTCAAGAGAAAAGCAAGAGAAGCGAGTTGAAAAGCCTAAAGTTCCACAACCAAAGGTTGAAGCAAAAGGCTCTCGCTACAAAAAGAAGCTTAAAAATGTTAAATTTGTAAGATCTACGGATACTGATAAAGTCGAGACCTTTGAAGGCGAGTCTAATATAGATTTTGTAAACAAAGTCAAGACTTTGAAAAGAAACAGTCAAAATAATTACACTCAACACACACCATGGGTGTAATGAAAATGAACCCAGTACCTCAAGACCCACAAGTTCAACATCAAGCCATGAAACATGATCTCCTAATTTTGTTGAAAGGAGAACATGTTTCAAATGTGGAGAATTTGGCCACATTATCAAAAATTGTACAAATCCAGCCAAACAAAGATTTGTTGAAAGAATCCCTCTTGAACCAACTTGCCAACGTCGATCTGTTTCTACTAAACATGACAAAAGAATTGTTAAAGAACAAGAAGAAAAACAGAGACGTAAACAAGTAAAAGCAATTGAAAAAGCTTTAAAACTGGATTTTTCAGAAAGAATCCAAGATCTTCAAATTTAATAAAACCGGAAATTGTTAACACTGTAAATAATAGTAATTCTGGTAAATTATATAAATCTTGGAAACCTAAGACCTGTGATGGTTCAAGAGGAGGCACACAATTTGCAAATCATCAAGAAATAGAAATCACATTTCTTGATGATAAGGGGCGACCCAAGGCCACTAAGGCTTGGGTCCCCATCTCAAACTGATCTGGTTTTTGAAATGTGCAGGGTGTTAACTGTGAATAGTCATTGGATTGTTGACAATGGAGCATCGAGGCACATGACGGGCGACTTACGACTCCTGTATGATGTGAAAAGCATTTGGGGTGGTTATGTTGCCTTTGCTGGTGATAAATGTGGATACATCACTGGAGAAGGAATGGTCTCTAATGGTGTTGTGAGTTTTGATAAGATCAATTATGTGCGACAAATTGATCACAATCTTCTTAGCGTTTCTCAAATCTGCGACAAGAAGTTCACGGTACATTTTGATGATACCGGATGTTATGTGCTGAAAACCGGATTCAAGATCCCCAAAGAATGGATTCTCTTATTGGCTCCAAGGATTAACGACTTGTGTACTCTTGATATGAGCCAAGCTATTACAACGTCTATGCAAGTCACATGTTTTGTCTCGGAAGCCACCGAGAAGGAATCAATCTCTTGGCACAGACGAATGGGACACATTCACCTGAGAAAAATAAACTAATTGGTAAAGAACAATCTTGTGAATGGTGTGCCAGTGAAAAACTTTCATCTTCGAGACGTCTGTGTATCGTGCCAGAAAGGAAAGCAAGCAAGAAAATCGCATCCTGTGAAGAAGATCAACACAGTGAATATGCCTCTGGAACGTCTTCATATGGACCTCTTTGGACCTATGAAACACAAGACTACCTTTGGTGATTCCTACTGTTTAGTAGTTACTGATGACTACTCCAGATTTTCATGGGTGAATATGCTGGCACACAAGACTCAAGTTACTGAAATCCTCAAGAATCTCCTGACGCAGTTAGAAAATTTGTACAACCTGAAGGTAAGGAGAATCAGAAGTGACAATTGCATCGAATTTAAAAATCAAGTTATGGATGAGTATTTTTCTTCAAAGGGCATTTTGCATGGGTACAGATCTCGCTACTCTCCACAATAGAATGGTGTCACTGAGAGGAAGAATAGAACTCTGATTGAAACAGCAAGAATCATGTTAGTAGAATCAGAACTTCCCGTTCAATTTTGGGGAGAAGTTGTTGCTACTGCATATTACACGATGAATAGAGTTCTAACGGTGAAGTGACACGGGAAAACATGTTTTGAGTTGCTACTTAAAAGGAAACTGAATGTTTCTTTCTTGGAACCTTTAGGAGCTCCCTGCACTATGATTGATCCATATGGAAAGTTTGGTCCGAAGGCTTCTTTCTTGGATATGTTACTCCGAATTTCAGGGTGTGGAATTTGTCTTCGAAGAAGATTGAAGAATGGGGTGAAGTCAAGGTTCAGAGATACACAGAATCAGTAAGAGCTCCGGGTGCTCCTTGGATGTTTGACTACGATGGACTGTTCAACTCCTTTAATCTGCCAACTTTTTATGATGCATCTGCTGCGGCTCAAATGTTACTGGAAAGTGATGCAGCAGTTGACTCGTCATTAGTTCGACCAATTATAGTTAACCCTCAAGTGTCGTCTTCGGTTAACAATCTTGTTCAAAATGAGGAATTCGAAGATGCTGCAGATTATAATGTTTCATCAGAAGATGATGATTTTCATGATGCAAATGAAGCAACCTCTGGAGCGGTCCCTGGAATCTCAGATGTCATGTCAAATATACAACCTCAAGGGATGACTGAAGGTCATGCATCAACATCCTCATCAAATCCAGCACTCGATTTGACTGTTGATCTGAATATAAACAATTTGGGTATAAACTCTCGAGTTCCCGATGTTCCTGAAACTCCAATCCATAATACCCATCCTCAGTAGAATATTATTGGAGATGTCCAAAGTGGTGTACAGACGCATAATCAGCTTCGAAACAACCAGAATGTTGGCCTATATTCGGAAATAAGAGAATCTGGGGAACCGAATGATTGGTCTTTTGCCTGCTATGTTTGCCAAGTTGAACCAAAATCTTGGAAGGAGGCAATGAAAGAAGACTCTTGGGTTGAAGCCATGCAGGAAGAACTTCAGCAGTTTCAGAAGTTGGGTCTGTGGAAGTTAGTTGACAGAGCTGATAACTAAAAGAAGATTGGTACACGATGGGTGTACAAATGCAAGAAGGATGACCGAGGTGTTGCTGTGAGAAACAAAGCGCGATTGGTTGTCCAGGGCTTTAATCAGGTAGAAGGCATTGATTACTATGAAGTTTATGCACCGGTTGCACGACTTGAGGCCATAAGAATTTTCTTGGCTTATGCGTCCTACAAGAAGTTAACCGTTCATCAAATGGAAGTGAAGAGTGCATTTCTTCATGGTGTGGTTAAGGAAGAGGTATATGTTGAGCAACTGCCAGGTTTTGAAGATCCAATCCATCCTGACAAGGTTTGGCTTCTCAACAAGGCGTTATATGGTCTTCATCAAGCTCCAAGGGCTTGGTATGAAACGTTGTCTACCTATCTTCTTAAGAATGGTTTTCGATGAGGATTGATCGACTATACTCTCTTCATCAAGGAAAGGAATGAGGATTTGCTGCTAGTTCAAGTATATGTTGATGATAATATTTTTGGGTCTAGAAACGAGAAGATGTGCAAAGAATTCGAGCAGGTGATGCAAGAGAAGTTTGATATGAGCGCCATGGGAGAAATGACTTTCTTTTTAGGTTTGCAGGTTCAGCAATCAAAGGAAGGAATCTTCATTCATCAAACCAAGTACGTCGGGGATATTCTCAAGCGATTTCAAATGGAAGACTCAAAGCCTTTGGGAACTCCATTAGCTCAGAATTATGGGATTACTCCTGACGGAATGGTTGAACATGTGGAACCATCTCTCTACCATGCTATGATCGGACCTCTCATGTATCTGACTGATTCAAGACCCGATATAATGTACCCAATGTGTCTTCTAGCTCGCTACCAGTCCAGTCCGAAGGTTTCTCATTTGATGGCTGTGAAAAGGATCTTTCGTTATTTGAAGGGTCACCCAGACACTGGTCTATGGTACCCTAAGGATGATAACTTTGATCTGACAACACTCAGTGATTCTGATCATGGTGGCTGCAGCATCCATGCAAAGTCAACATCAGCAGGATGTCAGTTCTTGGGAAATCACCTAGTCACGTGGCAGTGCAAAAAGCAGACTTGTGTAGCTACTTCAACTTGTGAGGCTGAGTATATTTCGGCTTCTAGTTGCTGCTCTCAGGTTTTATGGATTCAACAGCAAATGCGCGACTACGGTTTTGAATTTCTAACTACTCCTATTTTTGTTGATAACGAAGCTGCTTTACAGATCACTTGTAATCCTGTACAGCATTCAGAAACCAAACACATTGAAATCAAGTATCATTTCATACGCGATTGCTATGAAAAAAACTTATCAATGTTGTTAAAATCCACATCGATCACCAACGTGCCGACCTGTTTACCAAAGCTTTTAACAAATCTCATTTTGACTATCTTCTTTTGGTCAATGGCATCAAGGTGAAACCCGAGTAATTCATTTTGGAAATCTTTTTTTTCCTAAATAGTTTCTTACAAATCTAATATTACAAAAAGATTTTCTATTTTCTCTTTGTTTTATATTTTAGGGGGAGAATATTTCAAGAAAATACAAAAACATGTCAAAATACAAAAATACAAAAATATGTTTTTTATTGAGCTTAAGTTTTTATTACCTTCTTTATTTAAGGGGGAGAAGAGTTTAGAAAAATACAAAAACAATAGGAAAAAAACAAAAATCAAAAATGAGTTTCTTGGATAGATAATTGAAGATGATGAAATACAACGATGATCTGTCATAAACAGTCAAAACAAAGAAGGAAAATTGATAAGTAGCTTTACTAATGATGTATCGGTAGGCTCACTAAAGTGTGCAGGTTGATATAAATCTAACAGACTGTAAGCCAGGTGGGAACCATTCATTGGCATATGGTCTTGGTACCAAAATTTCGTTTCATAGTGTGCCAAGGATCTGAGATATGCGGTCTTTATGATGTCTTAACATCTGGGTATCATGGTTGAATCTTTTGCCAAAAAATAACGGTGGTGCAAGTCTAGAACTTCCATGATACCATACATACGTGTAAATACTGCATACAACCATCAATAAGTGATAAAAATAACACATTCACCCAAAAATATGTGATAAAATATCACAGCCTTATGCGGGAGCTAAGTTCGTCTCTTTGTCGGTACGATGGTACTAACCTGTTCACGAACTTACTCATGTGCCCTGCATGCATATGAGAATCAAGTTCCTCATCAATAAGTGATTTATTCACATAGGGCTTGTTTTGAATTAAAATAAGTGAGTATCTCACATCATATACGTCAAAACAGATGATAAGTAGTACACTCACGAGTAAGATTTTCTCTCGTGCATATCTTGATACGGGAATGTGTCATGAAGTGGTTGAACACCGGCTAGTAAGTATAAATCATACATCAATCATATCTCCTAATCATGATTACATCTGATAAGTTGAGCTTACGAGGACAACAATACTGATAATCATAGCAGAATACTTATTTATTTAATTTGATGTTTTAACAAAACCTATTTTTGACAAGATTAAAAGTTGGTATGATTCTCTAACCTTGAAACTCTGAAAAAGATTATCTGGTAAATATATAGTTTATAGTTTAGTAGTTGTTTTAGTTTTAGTTTACTTTATTGTTAAATTAAGTTCCTTTTTGAATTAGCCAAAATTGAAGCTCAAAGGTTTTCTACCAAGATCCGTCCTAAAAAACATTCGCTTAGATATCGCAACTTCATAAAAGTACTTTCTTACAATGGTAAACTCATCTCAAAGAAACAATCATCTGTTTAAAAGCACTTTCCCTAACTTAACTTTGTCACTAGTGTAGATATGTGCAAAGTTGTTAAACAGGTCAACGAAAAACCTAAGGTCCTCGAAGAACTGAAATCCAGTTTTTGAAAAACTTGGATTCGTACGAATCAGAGGTATTTCATACAAGTGTGTGTATCTCGTACGAATGGACCAATGATGGTTCGTACGAAGGGTAGTGCTTCGCACGATTCAAGGGTATTTCGTGCGAGTGTGATGTTGTATGAAAGGAAATGAAGTTCTGGGATAGAATTTCACTTTCACTTTGCTTACCTCATCTTTACATCTCCCTTTCAAGTTGTTTTTGATTTCTTTAAGGTATACTTAAAATGTTTGGCATACTTTAAAGTTGAACAACTTAAACATTATCTGACCGTGTGACCATGACTGACAAGAACAACAAACTTTAAACGAATTACTTTTTGCCGAAAAACAAGTAACTTTCTATGAAACTGTTTATATAAACTAGTTTTGTACGAATTAAACATCATTCGCATGGAAAATTGATCGTTCGTATGATTCATCTAACCTATGAATGACTCAGTTTGTTGTTTCTGAATCAGAAATTCATAAAATTGAGTTGTTCTTCGTATGAATAAGTTGTTATTCGTATGCGTCAGTATTTCTTTGTTCAGGGAATAGATACATACATAAAGTTTGAAATGAAAACTTTTTGTGTATATTCCCTGATGATTTTGTGTTCTTATCCTATTTGACTTATGTGTACAGAATAGAACGAAAAGAACATAAAAGAAAACCAGCAACAAAGAGGACTGACAAGTCAGAAGTGGAAATTATGTCTGAGCCGAGACATAACATGGTGGCCTACTTGGATTCGGAAGACAAATTTGCTGAGTGCAACGGTATAATGAAGTTTTTGCATGACTCAAGGATACATTATGCTATCACGCACAAGACTACAATATACAAGACGTTGATCAATGGATTTTGGGATTCAGCTAAAGTCATTGAAGTTAATGGGGAGGAAGTTATCCACGAAAAAGTAAACAACTTGGATGTAGACGTGACTACCGAAATCATTAACTCAGTGTTGTAGCTTGGTGATGATCCTGAAGCTCCATTCTCAGTGGCGTTGAAGTGTCAACGTGGATGTTTGTTGCGTATAAAGTGTGTCGGAGATTTTCTGGTAGGAAAAATCAACAAAGCATGGTTACCACTCCGATACAAGTTCTTTCTACATGTTCTAATTCAGTGTTTGAGCAATAGACGAAGTGGTTACGACATGGCAAATAATGACTTGGTTGGAATGATGATAGCTTTGAGTTTGAACAAACCGTTAAGTGTTTCAAAGTATATTTTTGCAAACATGAAGGAGAACCTGAGTAGAACTGGTTCTGGTGGAAACAAGTTTTGGATGTATCCCTGTTTTCTTCAGATGATCTTAAATACGCAACAACCGAATCTTCCGAAGAATGACAATGATGTTCTAAAAGTAGAAGTAATGATGGAACATTCATTGAAAATCTTTAAAGGTGCTGCAGCAAAACGTTACAAGGAAAGCACACCTCCTCGAAGATTGATTTGTTTTCTTGTAAGCGACGATTATGTTGCACCAGAAAACGACAAGTGGCGCCATGATGATAGTGATTCTGATAATGAAGAAACTATCTTGGAGAAAATGATCAAAGATAGATTTGGTCATAGAAAGAAAAATGGTAATGATGGTGATATTGATGGTAATTGTGGTGCTAATGATGTAGGTACTTCAGTTGGAGACAAGAGTAGAAAGAAACCAGAGGAGTTCGTCTACGAATACTTCCTCAGCTCAACCTGAAATCATACAACCTACAACCTCACATCAGGAAACTGTACAGGAACCAGTGGCAGAAACTCAGTCTACCTTTACTATGGAGGAAACTGAAACTGTAAGGACAGAACCTGCTACAGCTCCTGAACCGCAACCATCAAGTACCACGGCAGATAAAAGAATTTCAGCTGAAGATACTCCAGTTCAATCGCAACCTACTCCTTCTTCAGTTCAACAGTCCCAACCGACAACTCATTAACAAAAGTCTAAACGAGGAAGTCGTTTGTTTTCTGAAATGGATCAAGATGAGAAGGTGCATTTTTGTTCACTCAGTTGCAAACTGCAGCAATGCAGATTAACAGGCATTCAGAATTTATATCTTCAAACCGAGACACAGATGTCAAACAACAATTGGAGATAAATTCTTTGAAAGAGAGTGTTAGAAAACAGGATTCTGTAATTGCACAGTTAAGGAAAGAAAATGAGCAACTGAAGGCTGCAGATGCAGAAAGGACAACTCAGCTAAAACAAATGAGAGCAGCTGATAACTCTCGGGGTATTTAGTTGAACCGACTAAAAGAACGTAGTGCGGTTGTTCAACGATCTGCAGAAACATTTTCTACTAAGCATAACGACTTGAAGGAATGGTATCATTCTCGTAATGCTAAACTAGTGGAAGGCTTCAATGGTATTAAAGACGTCTTTGAAATGAGCAGAAAGAGAGTGAACTTTCTGTGGAATGAGAAATGCAAAGCACAGGAGATCAAGCGTAAATGTGATCAGGTTTCTGAAGACCCTTGTATTACTACTGCTTCGGCCTCATCCTCGCAGCCAAAAGTTTATGTTCCACCACCAGTGGTAGATTGTAATGGCAGCAGATCATGACCGATCCAGTTACCTCAAGTGACACTCAAAAGGAAACAGGAAAGGTTTGATGAGTCTGGAAAACAATGAAGACCTGGATATTCAATCAACTATGTATTGAATATCTTCAGGGGGAGTTTGTTGATACAACAGGCAGTTCAAGAAATGAAGATCAAAGACCAAGCAACAGCCAAGGGGAGTTTGTTGATACACTTTTGTGTCTGTAGCTTGTTCTTAGTTACGTCTGTAATTGTACGGTCCTTATGTACTGTGTCTGTATAGATTGGTCATGTCGGCCATATCAAGATATCCTCATATCTTGATCTAGTACGATGATTAGAATGTTTGTGTACAACAGTTGCATGTGTGCATACTGTTGAGTCTCAGGTACGTCATGTCTCTTGCACGATCTCTAAAGAAAACAATTGGTGTGAGTGGGAATGCTTCGTACGAGCAGGATGTTGCTCGTACGAGTCACACCATTCGTACCATCAAGCTTACCCAATCAAGCTTTCAGCTTGATTCGTACGAGAAAGATTATTAATTCGTACGAGCCAGTTCATTGGTACGAGTCTATTTGGAGAATGTCTTTCGTGTCTTTTGGTGTTTCGTATGACCAGCAACATACTTCGTACTGTTGCTTGGTGTTGGCACTATATAAGCAGACATGACCTTCTCAGTAGTAGAGTGCATGTGTGAGAGAGTTCATACGAGTGACCAGTGGATACTAAGCTGAGACTTTGAGAGCACAGAGTGAATGCATAGAGTCTGTATGAACATTGTTTGTATATGTTTGTACTAGTTCTCATCAGTTAATCAAGATATTGAATCTTTGGTTATCCTGTGTATCTCCTACTTTGCTTTGGTTCGCATGCATACTTGGATTCCGCACTGGTATGTGTGTTGCATGAACAAGGAAGCAGGTTTATCTTGATCCTCCAGGTGGACCTACATTAAGAAACTAAAGGATGAGTTCTAGGTTTTGGAACAAGACAGTGGTAATAATGTGGCGTACAATAAGTGTTTTCATGAGTTGAATAAGAGATGCCCATACTTATTCACACCTCTCACTCGACTCATGGAGCAATATATCAAGGGCCTACCTACTATTATGGACACTATGGAAGGTAGTAAGCCAGAAACCCTTGAGGCAGTTATGCGGCTAGCTGGCCAACTTACTAAAAATCGCATCAAGTCGAAGGATCTGGGAACGCGAAGGGTGCAAGGGGTTAGCTGCCAAGGCTCCTGTTGAAGAGTCAAAAGGGGTAAAAGAAACAAAAGCTGAATCCTCCTCTCGATTTGGTTCAAAAAGGAAGGGGAATGGGAAGAGTTATGATGTTACCACTAACCCTCCCATATCGGCTACACCTGTAAACCAAGTTGCACCCAACACCACGCCCAAAAAGAAACCATACACTTGCACATACTCGTTATGCAATCGTTGTCAATATCATCACCTAAACACCGCTCCCTGCCGCCAATGTATCAATTGCAGGCGTCTTGGCCATCTGGTCAATACGTATCGTGCCCCACAACGACAAGTACCCAACTAGAATCGAACCCATCCAAACAACCAACTGGTGACCCAACCAATGTACCAACCACCTTAAATCATGGCTCCACCCAATCCTCAAAACATGATCCAGCCCAACTATCAACCTAATCCACCTATGGTGCCACCAGCTAGAGCATGTTTCAACTTAAGTGATCCTAGTCAATTCTGCAACACTTGTCCAAGATTGGTAAACATTATTAATGCTCAAGCACAAGGGAATCTGGTTAATCAGGCGAACCAGCCAAATTAACCTGCTCAAGGCAGAGCCTTCAACATCTACGCCAACCATGCATAGGCCGACAATAACATGGTTAATGGTATGTTCTTGAGTAATGGTATTTATTCATCTATACTTTTCGACTCAGGGTAATATAAAAGTTTTGTGTCCTTGGATTTTGAGTCTATTCTTGGTGCCCCTCGTAAAAATTACTCGAGTCATTCTCTGTCGAAGTAGCTGATGGGAAGCCTGTTATTGATTCTGTGATTCGTGGATGCACTTTTAATTTAAATGAACATGAATTTCCCATCGATCTAGTTCTGATGAAGTTGGGGAGTTTCAATGTAATCATAGGAATTGATTGGTTAACCAAACACCGTGTTGAGATTGTGTGCTTCAAAAAGTACATCCGAATTCCTCGCGCTGACGGTGAACTTCTTCGAGTGTTTTAGCGAGACCTCTTTTAAAGGGCTTAAGTTCATGTCATGCATCCAAGCCCAAAAGTACCTACAAAAATAATATGTGGCTTTCTTAGCCCATATTGTGGAGAAAAGGAGCAAGGAAAAGAAGTTAGAAGATATTCCTATCGTCCATGATTTTCCTGAAGTGTTCCAAGAAGACATATCTAGACTTCCTTCTGTGTGAGAAGTCGAGTTTCGTATTGATCTCATCCCAGGTGCAACACCTGTTGCCAAATCACCCTATCGACTATTGCGAACTGAAATATTATACGCAAAGTTCTCTAAGTGTGAGTTATGGTTGAAAGAGGTACAATTTCTGGGCCTTGTTGTAAATGAAAAGGGCATTTACCTTGATCCGACGAAGATTGAGGCTGTTAAAAAATGGCATACACCGGGTACCCCCACCGAAGTTTGTTCTTTCTTTGGTTTAGCTGGATACTATCTGCGTTTTATCGCCAATTTTTCAAGGAAACTTTACTACTCACAAAGGCAAACCATTTGATTGGGGGGCTAAGCAAGTAGAGGCTTTTAAAACCTTGAAGCAAAAATTATGTGATGCACATAAAATTTGGAGGCATTATCTTTATGGTACGAAATGTGAAATCTACACCGACCATAAAAGCCTTCAACTCGATCTGAAAGAATTATACATGCATCAACGACGTTGGTTGATTTGTTGAATGATTACGACTACGAGATCTGCTATCCTCCTTGCAAGGAGAATGTCGTGGCTGATGCTCTTAATCGCAAGAGTACGTAAATTTTGTCCGTCTTGTGT
This sequence comes from Scalesia atractyloides, assembly GCA_947069175.1. Taxonomy (NCBI): domain Eukaryota; kingdom Viridiplantae; phylum Streptophyta; class Magnoliopsida; order Asterales; family Asteraceae; genus Scalesia; species Scalesia atractyloides. Next base: position 41,813,010 of record CAMTDV010000003.1, on the reverse strand, counting down.
GTTCTCAAATTTTGTCTGATCTCGAAAATCGTATTCATGACACTCAGCACACCTCTATCACGGAGATTGACTTACATGACAAATTATCTTGTGGAGCAGAAACAAGGTTGGAATCTAAGTCTAATGGGATTCTCCATTACTTAAATAAAATGTGGATACCTGATTGCGTTGTTCTCCATACGTTCTTAATGAAAGAAGCTCATAAATCACGATATTCGATTCATCGAGGAGCTGATAAGATGTATCAGGATCTCCGAACTATTTATTGGTGGCCTATAAAGAAGAAGGATAAAGCTATATTCGTTTCAAAGTGCCTTACATGTTCTAAAGTTAAAGTGAAACATCAACGACCTTTGGGTTTGCTAGTACAAACCGACATTCCAGTTTGGAAGTGGGAATACATAACCATGGATTTTATTACCGGTTTACCTCGCACCTCTAGTGGACATGACACTATCTGGGTTATAGTTGATCGTTTGACAAAATCCGCTCATTTTATCCCTATTCGTGAAGATTACAAGAATGAGGAGTGCAACTCTATCAAATTGTATATAAAACCGGAACTTTTGGAGTAAAATATATAAAACAAGAGTACTTAAAATTTTATTACATTTAATGTTTCGTATTAAATTAATCTTCACGCATCGCGTTCGATTGAAACTGGACTGAAAACGTTCAAAAAAGGTTTTCGTTAGTCCGGCTAGTTTTTCATTAAGGAAGTGGTAATGGAGTTAATTTTGTTAGCTTAAAAGTTAAGGGATTGTTTTGTTAATTAACAGAAAATATAAAATAAGCAAGTCAACTAACGGGGTTAGCCAACTCAGCTAACTCGGTTAGCTATTTTTATAAGGAGTTAGCTAACTAGGTTAGTTTATTAGTTTGTTTATAAAGGAAACATATTAACTAAGTTAGTGTTGAGGGTTGATCAAGTTAATAGCTTAAGTAAAATTCAGAAACTAGTTTGTCGTCATTTAATGAAAGTTATAGACTTCAGGGTTCAATCTGTAATTAATGGAAACCATATTAAAAACAAAGTTAAACCGCGTATGGTAGGACTCTAAACCCGGATACACGCATTAAACAAACAAGCACTAGACCAACTAAGTTACACGTTACCTGGTGATATACTTTGGTTCTTATTCTTCATATACACAGTTTGACATCTAAAATAAAAAGAAACGAATGCAAGGCTTAGGAATCGAACCTTCGACCTTGCAAATCAAGGGGAACACGCACATCACTACACCACACACAACATTATTAAAAAATAAAAAAATAAAAAGAAACGAATGCAAGGCTTAGGAATCGAACCTACGACCTTTAAATGTTGTAACAATCATTAGTTGTCATGAGCTATGGACAATCATCATGCCCGTACCAATCTGCTGCGAGTCGGGGTATGACATTGTGTTTGGTTTTGTTCATTTGCGTTTCCGGCTCCTCTTCTTGTTAGGTCCTAGAAGTGTGAGACTGATGCATCAAATATACGTAACGGGCTATGGTAGCGAACTAAGATTAATTGGGTTAGTTTATATTAGTTTTTGGACCTTTTACAGGTTATTTGAGCATGCCTTAGGCCATGTGGGTCGGGCAAGCCTAAGGGGAGCCCATGAGGGGCACGGGCTTACCCTAGGTATATAAACTAGTGTTATATCATTTATAGGGTTAAGCCTTTAGAGGAGCCTCCATGATAGTGAATTCCTGGAGAGAGAGAGATAGAGAAAGAGACGTGAAGAACTTGTATCAGACGATTTTGCTTATTCAAGTAATAGAATCGTATGTAAGTTTGAAAGTGATTCTTGTGTTATTCTACTCATCTCGATCTTCTTATTTTTCGGTTTTCTTGAATATCACCAAGTTTGGATTCCGTCTATCATTGGTGATTGTTTGATATCATTGTTAGATCCGGATAATTCAAAACTTACAATTGGTATCGGAGCCTTCAGAATCTGTTTCTAAGCTCGTTTTGATATCGAATATTCAAGATTTTGATTTTTCGTTCATCGTGTTCTTCGCGGTATTCAAAGTGTTCATTGGGTTTGTTTAAAAAATCATTATGTTGTGCTTTAGTGATTCGGTTGAAAGGTGTTTTTAAAAGATATTTTTCAGATCTCTTTAAGTAGGTTAAAGATTGAAAACACTTTTAACTTTTTAAAACATTCAGGATAATGATTTTGATTTGAAAAGATTTTCTCTTTCCTAAAATCTAGGATTTCTAGTACTGTTCTCAAAATTATCAACTTGTTTTTTTAATTGATCTCGAATATCCACCATCACGTTCAACGATTTTCGAAACATCAATATTTTCCATCCAAATTACTCATCCAACATTGTCTGAATTTCATAATCTTTATCTGAAAAAAACATCATCACATCCGAGATCGTTGAATCATCATATCATCACCAGCTGTCATATCATCATTTTATCATCTTCCTTTTCGAAACACCATCCGAAAGGTCTTCTATCATCATCATCATCACCAACATTAACCTGCCAACCATCCGAAATACCTGACATTTTTATCTTCGTCATTCGAATCACATCCCGAAACATATCCAAAATCACATCTGTATCCGAAATCATCATCGTCTTCATCCGAAATCGCCATCAATCTTCTTAAATACATTTCGGATAACCTTCATCATGGTTCATCATCACCATTGCAATCAATAAACCTACAACCGCCACCATCATAACACCGGTCGTCGTTCATCACCATCCTTATCACCGTCGTTCACAGCAAACATCAACATCATCACCCGTCGTTCAACTCCATCACCGTTCACCTGTCTACCTACCGTCGAACACCACTTCACCACTTCATCACCACTTCTGTTTGAAAAGTCCGACGACCACTAGTTGTTGATCATCGACCACCGCATCTTCGCCATAGTTACCGTTCATCTCTCGTTACTGTTACCGTTCACCTCTGTTACTGTTCACCATTATCACCGTTCATCTCCATCATCACCTTCAACCTCGTCTACCATACACCATATACCACTCATCGCATCTCCTATCACCAACCAACTCCATCTTCAACCAACACCAGCCTCCATAGCAACCCCTCTCGGACCACCGGTTACCGATCATCACTCATACCCTACGTCTAATCAACCATCGTCCTCACTTCCTTCCACCGTTCTACCATAGCTACGTCCATCGAACATCCACCATTCATCACATCACGACATTGGTCTTCATCTCCGATCAACAACACCATAAATGATTCCACCCAACTATCACCACCGCTATACACCTCTGGTCATTGCCTAAAGCAAAAGTTATTGAAGTGATTGTTACTTGTTGTTGCAATCTGAGAAGGAGAAAATCGTTTTAGTTCGAGCAGATAGTTATTTGAATTAGGCTACTCGGTACTCGGTGTGGGTGACGGGTCTCTCTCCAGGACGACCTACCACGTCAGCATCCACGTCAGAGCCCTTGGGGACGCCTCTCCAGGGATGGAAGCAAGGAGATGGTTGACGACCCGACCCCACCTACTTTTTTTATTTTTCTTTTTAATTTTGGCAAAATATTTATAAAAACTAAAAATTAAATATTAATTCAAACATTACATTAAATAAACTAACATAATATTAAAAAAACTGCTAGTCTTCATCCGACATGTCGTCGGTGGGTTCGTTCTGTGTGTTGTTCCAAATGTAGTCCACCATGCCCGCTTGTAGGTTGTGATGTATGTACTCATTACGTAGAGAGAATTCATTCAAATCTTGTTGTTCTCCACTCACTGGAACAGAATTCCTGCTAGACGCGTTTTCGTCGTAGTCACAGATCGCTCTACCCTCGTCTTCGATGATCATGTTATGCAGCAAGATACAAGCATACATAATGTATCGCAACCTCTGTAGTGTAAAACAAAGTGTCGGATATTCAATGATATACCACTTTTTTTGTAGAACCCCAAAACACCGTTCAATATATTTTCTCGCCCCCTCTTGTAACTTGGCAAATTTCTTTCTATTATCGTCTGTAGGGTGCGGAATAGTTTTAACAATTGTAGAGTACGTCGGGTATATTCCATCTGCAAGGTAGTAACCGCGACTGTATTCCACCCCGAAATCGTAAAACTTGTGTCTGGACCTGTTCCTTGGATTACATCGTCAAATATTTGTGATTGGTAGATGATGTTAAGGTCAGTAAGTAAACCAGACAGACCAAAAAAGGTACGCCAAATCCAAAGATCCTGTGACGCAACAGCCTCTAGTACTATAATTGGACAACCGTTATCACCCCGAGTATATTGACCTTGACAGGCAGGAGGGCAGTTCTGCCATGGCCAGTGCATGCAATCAATGCTTCCGGCATTCCTGGAAAACCATGTCTTTCTTCGTGCGCTTGATATAATTTTTGGACGTCGTTTGCGTTTGGTTTCCGCAGATATTTTTTGCTATATAACGTCACGATCCATTTGCAAAACTTGTGCAAACATTCACGTGAAGTTCTTCGGACATCCTTAAATACTCGTATAATGAATCGGGTGAAGTCCCGTATGCGAGCATGCGAATGGCCACGGTACATTTCTGTAAAGTGGTGAATCCCCTACGACCCTTAGCGTCGTATCGAAGTGTGAAATACGGATCATACTGCGCCAAGTCGTCTGCTATACTTAAGAATAGTCGACGACTCGTTCGGAACTGACGTCTAAACATCACGTCCATGTACACAGGTTCGTCGGCAAAGTAATCGGCCACTAAACTATCTTTCCCAGCTGATTGTTAACAACGAATTAGATAAATTAGGAAAGCACGTCTAAAAAAAGGTACACTAAAAAATTAAATACGTTATTAACGACGAATTAAATACCTTTTCGTTGTCGATTTAAGACGGCCACCCTAGTTTGCGGTTGTGACGATGTTTTTCCTCTTCCTCCTCCTCCATGATCATCTGTGCTGCTTGCATAACGAAGTTCGCAACAAATAATTCGCACTCACCCGAAGATGATGAACACCACGATGAAGAAGAAGAAGACATGCCTATATTTTTAAAAATAATATGGTTGTGTATGAAAAATTAGGAGAGATTGAAAAGTTTTGGGTTAAAAGTGTGCTAATAAGGGGTATATATTTATAAGGTGAGAGAATAAAAGTTCAAAAAAAATGATTTTTTTTAATTGCAACGGTATTAATGGCTATATTTAATGGCTATATTTAAAAAAAGTTGGGCCCGTCTTCAACAACCGCCTGGGGCTGCCCAGGACGCCGCCGATCCACCCGGGGGTGTTGGAATGCGTCATCAGGCCAAGCCGGGCCTGAACGACCCTCACACCAACTAGTCTTAAAAAGAACTTATGAGGGAACTTCTTTGAATTGTCGGGAAAAGATTATAGGTGACTGAACATACTTTCTTCGGCGGCTGTTTTTGTGACATAAATATAGGGTTAAAGTTCATGTGATTGAGACGTTTAGGATTCCATCTTTTAATAGTTAGTTATAATAATAATAATAATAATAATAAAAATAATAATAATTAGTTATTTAATATTTAATATTTATATATATTACAGCCCTAATAATAATATAGTATTAGTTTGTTTTAAAAAAAGACATTTTGTTTGTTTGCGGTAAAAATTTTGGATAGGGTTTTGAAGTGTGGTAAAGAAAGTAGTTTGTACGTTTGTGAAGTGTTTGAGCTAGCAAGTAAATTGGTTTTTCACTCCAAATTGTGTTTCTCGGATTTTGATTACGGGCAAGGAACAAACTAGTAAAGGTTTTTGCAAAATGTCTACATCTCAAAATCAATACCGAAACTTTGAAATAATTTTTTCTGGAGATGGAGCTAAAAGGTTGCGGGATCGAGTGAAGGAAAAACTAAATGAGTTTATAGAGAAGTATAATGTTGACCCTGTTTTGGATATATGATGCGCTTGCTTGAACGTGGGAAGCGAAAAGAAGAAGTAAGAAATCAGATGAATAGTTTTTTGGGTGATGCCAGAGACTCCTTTATATCTTGGTTATGGGATCATTTACGATCAAACCTAGATCTATACGCACAATCAAAGGAATCTCATCCCGATGAAGTGGCCAAACAGAAACCTCAAGCCCACCAAGCAGCAGTCAATAGCCCAACACCCCCAAGGCCAAACTCATACTAACAAACCAAAATCGCTCATTGACACGCTTAACTATCTTTTGTGTACTGAACATTGTAGGAATAAGGTTGCACAACTCAGAGCACTCAACTTCAATATGGTAAATGATTACAACAATGCAATGGCTCAGTGCATTAGCCTTCGACAAAGTAACAAGTTGTTAACTGAAAAGGTTGAAGCACAAAAGAAAGATATAGCTCAGCTTCACTTGGATCTCAACCAACAGCAGTGTTGGGTTCATGATTATAAAAACAAATTCAATGTGAAAACATGAAACTTGAGTCTGTGAAAGCTGAGCTAAAGCTCCTGACTAGCAAGTGTCAACAAAATGAAGTAAATATAAAGAAGTCGATACATCCAGTAAGCTCGTTCAAGACATATGTGATGTGTAACTTGCATACAAAATGAACAAAGGGAAGGGTTTAGGATTCAATTAGGTTGCCCCACCATGTAATCACAATTACACGAGAATGCCTTACACCGAGGAAAAACTTGAAAACGGACAACATGTGATGTATGGTAGACCTAGTGATTATGCATCTGACACACGGGAGTCAATTAAACCCGTGGATGTGAAACTCACTAAGGCGGGTAATAATGAAGAACCATCTTGTGCTAATAATTCTTCCGATTATTCTTCTGAATGTTCTAGTCTTTCATCTGATAAACCAGAACTCTCTGACTCTGTCAAAGCTGATGAAGTGAAGACTTACGTGAACAAGGATTTAAGTACGGAAATTGAACAATCTGAACCTTCTGTTAGCGCTGTAAAGGTTCAGATCAAGCAACAAGAGCTGAAACGAGCAAATCAAAGACGAAGAAAGGAGAAGTCTAAACATATAAGACAATCACGCTCTCCAGGATCATCTATGGGCAGCAATAGTTCTCAAAAGGCTTGTGATGTGAAAAATGCTTTTATTAAGCCAGTTAGTAAAGAAAAATGTGAAAAATATGCATTTGACCGTGCTAACAAAGTTTTGGAAAGGTATGTGAGATTTCTGAACAAGACATGTAGTCTAAGCAATACAAGAAGAAGAATTAAAAGACATCTCCACAATAGAAGGCCCCTGTAAATGACAAGTATAGACATCCGAATTCATCCTCGTTGCAAGAAATGTGCAAGGAAATCAAGCACAGAAAGGATCAGTTTCCTTCAGGGCCTACAAGAGCAAATCAAGCTGATCAAAATGCCTTATACGTGAAGAGACAAATATGCTTCAATTGCGGCACTCCTGGTCACATTGCTCGAAACTCCACATATCGTCCTATGTACCCTATTATGCATAAAATCATAGGGTTACACCAAAGGATAACTACCATTCCAAGCCAATGAAGGTATCATCACTTAAGGCAATGAAGAATGTGAATCCCAAGGTTAAACCATCTGATGGAGATTTGAACGTTGCCAAAAATAAACGCAAGGCTGTTTAGGAACAAAAATTTGTTTCTAAAACTAATAAACCTGAAACAGCTAAAGTTGCACAACCTAAGGCAACAAACACGTTTGTTAAACTGAAACAAATTTGGAAACCCAAATGCAAGGCAGCAACACCAATCCTAGAAACGAAAGGGGACTTATGTCTGAATGAAGTGTCTTATTTTGATGCTTTAGGAAATCCCAGGACCACGATGGCTTGGGTACCATTGTCTTACTTATCTCCTTATTTTTCAAGGATAACCAAGGAGTAGCTGTTGACAATCTTTTGAATGTTGATTGTGGTTGTTCCAGGGATACACCGGGTAACATTTCACCGTTCAATTTTTTTACAAGATGATATGTTTCCTTTGGAGAAGATCAGGGAGGTAAGATAAGATCAACGAAAAGGTACAATTTAAATTTCATGCTTTGATTATAACATTGATTAGTCTTCAATCTGATGACGGAACGGTTAAGCAGAAACAACAAAAATATTTTCCTTTTCTTTCGTTTATATCTCTGTACATACGTTTCTATTATTAGGTAAATTTTCACATAAAGTATGATGCACAAATTTATGGGGGAAGATGGACATATATGTACATATGCATTGTTTAAGGGGGAAAAAGAGAAAAAGACAAAAACATTTGAAAAACCGAAAAATACAAAAACATTTGAAAAACTAAAAATCCAAAAAGATTTTATTGTATCATATGGGGAATAAAATAAATGTTCGTGTTAAATATTTTGACCAACACATGTAAGGTGTTGTAGATGAAAAGACTAGTATTTAATGTGATATGTTGATAGGCTTGATGCTAAAAAAGATAAAAAGATACTAAGTGATATATATATATATAATGAACTATATATCATGTGGGTAGCATACCATTGGCGTATGGTTTTATGGTCTTAAATCTTGTGTTGATAGATAGCAAACGTCTAAGGTTTCAGGTCTTTCTACTGGTGAGTTATCCGGGATATCAGGGATGTTCTTCTGTTGCATCAAGATTATATGCAAACCTAGGTATAGTCAGGATATCTTAAAAGAGCAAAAAACAGGCCAAAAATCTTAAAGGAAGAAAATCTCACTATGAGAGAATTCCGTTAGCTTTTAAAGCTAAATACGTACCGTATAAGGTATTTGCCTAACCCTCGTCAGACATTCTATTGGTCACTCTGTTGTACGATGTACTGACCTGTACACCAATAAGTTTGACGTTGTAAAAGATAAAGGATGATCTCAGTATACTCACTCGCTACGATGAACTGTTGTGCTTACCTTGATCGCGGGGGTATGTCATGGTATGGGATACATAGGTATTATAGTATAATATTCCCTTAAGCATATCATGAAGTTAAAAATTGAAAGTTGAGCGTTAGGTTTAAGAGGACAAACATATTGGCAATCGCATAGACCAGTCTGAATAAGTTTTCACTGAAAAGAGTTCCTTGGTCTGCCTAAAAATGATTTTGATTCCACTTCAATTGTATATTGTAACTATTGAGTTAGTTTCTTGTTTAGTTGCGTGCGTTTCTGTTTATAATTCTTATATTTTAAAAATTAATAAAAAGAAAATAAAAAAAGAAAATCCAAAATAGACTCTTGTTTTTCGTAAAACCAAAAAAAATCCAAAACAGAGTTTTTTTGTTATTTTTTAAATTATTATTAACCCTTCTTGAAGATTTGACTACTCATCAAAAGATGAAAGAAATTGAATTTTGATATGAGTACAAGTACTTGGATGTACAAAGTGTTCATATGGTACTCTCCCTATTGCATAGAAATGTTTGTTTATAAATTTCTGAGATTTTTGTAGAACTTAATTTAGATCAAGAAACAAGGATTGCTAATTGAGATGTTGTTAGTTACTGACAAAGCATGAAGTATCACAACAGCAAGATGTACCTGAGTTAGCAGAACCAGATACAAGTCATCGTTTGACAATGATGGTACTCTTGAAGAAGTACCTGTGAACCTGCTTGGAAGAGAAAAGATTGAACAAGAAGAGCTGACGAGAATCCTCTTCTCGCATTATTTTGTCAAAGATGTTTCAAGCAAAGCTGACAGAGATCCTGATATGAAGCTAACTGCAAGAGAAGTTAAAATAGACCAAGTGTTGAGGGTTCAGAAGTCAAGAACTTCCACAACATCTGCAGCATATCGACAACCATAGACTCCGTTAAATACGTTGCTGAATTCATGCTATGAAAACAATTTGATACATTAATGTAGGAGAGATTGTTAGGTCCTAGAAGTGTGAGACTGACGCATCAAATATACGCAACGGGCTATGGTAGGGAACTAGGATTAATTGGGTTAGTTTATATTAGGTTTTGGACCTTTTATAGGTCATTTGGGCATGCCTTAGGCCATGTGGGTCAGGCAATCCCAAGGGGAGCCCATGACGGGCATGGGCTTACCCTAGGTATATAAGCTAGTGTTATATCATCTATAGGGTTAAGCCTTTAGAGGAGCCTCCATGATAGAGAATTCCTAAAGAGAGAGAGACAGAGACGTGAAGAACTTGTATCAGACGGTTTTGCTTATTCAAGTAATAGAATCGTATGCAAGTTTGAAAGTGATTCTTGTATTATTCTACTCATCTCGATCTTCTTATTTTTCGGTTTTCTTGAATATCACCAAGTTTGTATTCCGCCCATCCTTTGGTGATTGTTTGATATCATTGTTAGATCCGGATTATTCGGGACTTACACTTCTACCCGTTGTGTCTCCGGGGCAAAGTTAGGCTCGCCTTGTGGGGAACAGAAGGCTTGTGTTGAGCCGAAACCTCCCGTGTTGTGGTTCGGGTTCCAACCGTATAGGTTTGGGTCCCATGAGAGGGGTTGGTTCAATATGTTTATGAAGTTGGTTTCCTTTTGATTGTACTCGACATACCCTGCTCTATAGACGGTGGGTCGAGTGGGAACTGGCGTTCATTTGGTCACTTTTTCAAAAAAAAAAATATAAAAAAATTATGTATGTGACTTCTTACGGTGGTGTAAATCAGATTTACACTATCGTAAAGTTCTGGGTTTTTTGACATTAGAAGTTATTTACACCAGTGTAAATGAAACTTACATGTCAAATTAGTGTTGGCTTGTAAATTTTTTTTACCGATTTTTTTTTCACAAATCTTCTAGTTAGATGTTAATCTACCTTTGTCCAAAATTTGGTTGAAAAAATCACACGGGAAGTACGAGTTCTCACGTTTCTTGTATTTTTAGAGAGTTCTTACATATATATATATATACATATATAGGGGAGGGTTTAAATGAGAACACCTATTTTTTGTGAGAACCATAAGAACAATTATCAGCCACTCATTTATATTTCCTATGTTTTAATGAAAAGGTTAACTTGGTAATTTAACCTTTCCCTATCTTCTCTACTCCAGTTCTTCCATTATTCACGTTAGATTTAATTTTGAAAAATCAATGGAAGCATTATACAGACTAAATCAACGCTTTATTCAACTTGCTCATAATCAATCTCGTAATCAGACGCATTTAATTGTGGATTAAGGTTAGGGTTGTCTATGATGTTGAACTCATTATCATCAATTCGGTTGCAGTAGTTTGGCGCATTTGATTTGAGTTCTTGCTAATCAGACCATTTGATTCGATCCTAACCCACAGGTAGTGTTCGTACACTTGATTTTAATTCCGATTCCATGTTGTACTGAGTTTGTAATCAATTGATGATTTTGGTACGAAATATTTTCATTAAATTGGTACCGAACCAACAAAATTGATATGGTATTCGATTTATACTTTCACTTATTTTCGATTTTGGTGTTTTTAACCAATTAGAATATGTAAACATTCATATCTCCATATTTTTGTAGATGACGCTGACAAGGTGTTTGTGAAAATGCCACATCCAACTGTGATCAGCCTACAATATCTGAAACTTGATTATAACTAGATTAATAATTTTTTCTTATGTTGTTGATGAAGGAAATATATGGACAACTCTAGCCCAAATAATAACAGTGGTTGTAGGATCAGGGGTTCTATCATTATCTTGGAGTGTTGCGTAGCTCAGATGGATTGCCCATCTAGATTCTCTAGTCTTATTCGCACTCGTGAGCTATCTCAACGCGTCCCTGCTAACCAACTTTCATCATTACTCCGACCATCGCAATGGCGTGAACGTAACCAACCGTTCCTACTTGGAAGTACGGAACATTCTAGGTAACCGAATTGGTATTGTTTGAATTTGTGACTGTTTTAAGTTGTTTACTTGTTTTAACGATGTTTCGTGCTGTTACAGGAGGTTTGAATGCACAGTTTGTTCATTGTTGGTGTTCTTTAATTTGTTTAAATTGGGAGTTGTTTATACAATCACATCTGCTAGCAGCATTAGGTACACTTCATTTTCGTTATAATGAACGATGGTTTTCGGTCTAGTTCGTAAATGTTTGTTGTTTTGTTGGTGGTAGAGCGATACTGTAGTGAAATTGTTACCACGAACATGGGCACGAAGCAGCTTGTGAATATGGGATAGAGTTTTATATGCTTCTCTTTGGAATTATTCATGTTATAACTTCCCAAATACCCAATTTCCGAAGTACAGAATGGCTCTCGGTTATTGCTATAGTTATGTCCTTCGCGTACTCTTTCATTGGATCTGGACTCGGGTTAGCACAAGCAATAGGTAAGGACACCCATCTTTATAGAACAAAAATTTAATGGTTTTGGTTGTTATTACAGAACTATATAATTATTAGTTCTTTGAAATAGTATGATTTTTTAAATACGCAAAAGCGCACATGTTTGGCTACTTTTGACCCGTTTTATTTTCTGCTACAATATATGTTATATGAGATTGCAGGACATGGGAAGATCAAAGGTAGTATAGGAGGAGTTCCAATTGATAAACCGATTCAGAAAGTATGGTTCGTTGCTCAAGCTATGGGAGACATTTTGTTTGCGTACCCTTTTCCATTAATCTTTCTAGAAACACAGGGGATAAGAAATATATCAATGTTTTGGTCTGTAGATTTTCATTATCAGTTTGGTTATTTCAGTTTATTTCGGTTATTATGTTTTTTTTTCTATCACTCCTTTACCATGCATATTGCAATTTTTATAAATATGTAGAGTACTCTGAAATCACCTCCATCCGCAGAAATCACCATGATGAAATAGTTCATATGAAATTTGTATTACATATGTGTAAGTGCCTGTTTTACACATGTGTAAGTGTCTATTTTACACATGTGTAAGTAAGCTGCTTACACATGTGAAAATTGTTCATTGTCACTTATTTGTTTATTGACTACACATTTGAAGCTAAATTACACATGTGTAAACTGTTTACTGTCGCTTACTTTTTTTTATTTTTACCTATGTGCATAGTATTACAGATCTGTAAATTTGTTCTTTGTCACTTAACTGTTTCTGTTTTACACATTTGCAATTGAATTACACATGTGTAAATTATGAATTAAAACAAGATAGTATTTTATTAAAAAATATTAAGTATTGTATTGACCAACAAGTATGATTTAAACCAAAAGAGTATTATCCGTATATCAAAAGTATTCAATTGCTCAACAAGCATATAACCCTTTAGACACGATATAAACAATAACGTAAAACAAAGTCATAACCCTCGACATGCTGTATGCATGATAACATAAAAACAAGTCATGATTCAAATTATAAACTGGTCTCTCTTTTCCTTTTGGTTCTCTCAAACTCCAGTTCTCTTCTCGGTGAATATTCGTTTTCCAAAGTACAATCTTCGTATTATTTTATGGGCTTCTACGATGACCTCACAAAGTCCTCTTTGCCATTTTCCAACCAACAATAGAATGTACCATTATTTGTAAAAATGTTCCTGGTCAAAGTACAAAAGTACAATACCATTAAGCCATTTGTTTTACTGCTATCTTAAACAAATAATCTGACTGACTTACGCATGTGTAAATGAGCAAAACTGCTCACTTACACATGTCTAAACAACCTACTTACACATGTGTAAATTGCATAATTACACCTATTTAATCATACTTATTTGTAATTCTCAGATATCTTTTCTATTTTGTAATTCTCAAAATCCGACCGATTTACACATGTGTAAGTGAGCAAAACTGCTCACTTACAATGTGTAAACAACGTGCTTACACATGAGTAGATTACATAACTACATCTATTTAATCATACTAATTTGTTATAATATCGTTGTTACAATGTGCACATCTTATTTACACATGTGTAAATTGCTAATTACACAAATGCAGTAGTAACTAAACTGATTTACACATGTGTAAATATTTTTTAAGCTTAAGCATAATGATGTACACATGTGTAAACTTCATAATTACACCTATTTAATCATACTTATTTGTTCTAATACCATGGTTTTTATGTTCAAACATCTTATTTACACATGCCAGATGCTGCATTTTTGCAACCCTTGTTAATAAACATCATAGATATAATAACAAAGAATATGTAACTTTTTTTGAACGACCAACAAAACATTGTTAAATATCCAACGCTAACTAAAGTTAGTATAAAATTACAGCCACCAAAAAACATAAAACAGATACACCAAGCATTATTTAGATCCCTTTACAATCTAAATTAAACATATAAAATCACCTCATGCCAGATGCTGCACTTTTGCTCTGTTTCTCAGCCACAAGTTGCCCAAAACTTTGATTTCTTCCATGACCCCATCCATCCTTTGTTGTTTGCCATCGGAAACTTTAGCGTTACGGGCCCTCCAAAGACACCAAATTGTTGTTTGGGCCATTAGGTGGACTGTTTTTCTCCACTTTGCAGACCCGCGGGTATACATATGAATAGCTAAAGCATCTCTGGCTCTGAACTGGAAGCACGAGGGCGACCTGCACCAATAGACAGCCCGATCCCAAATACTTAGTTCAAAAGAACATGAAATGAATAGATGGTTAGTTGTCTCATCAAAGTCCTCACACATCACACACGTCGCTGCAGGTACTGTGACACTACTTCTGATCAGACTGTCTAAACATTTTTGATGGTTAAATATAATGATGTACACATGTGTAAAAAACTATGAGAATGCACACATATGTAACACTTACATACATGGCAGACGTTTATAACTTAACTATGATGTACACATGTGTCAACATTTGTTTACAAGATTATGCACAAAAGAATTTTATAAACTGGTAAATTAATACTTCAATTGTAGAGATCAATTGAACATATATATATATATATATGTGTAACGAAAATGATACATATGTTCTAGTAGTTATGAGTTATGTAATTCATTGGAAAATTGGTGTCGACTCTACATCAATTTCACTTTCACTGTACCAAAAAATCTTAATCTACTTCAATTATTCATAAATTTCTAACCTAATAATTTATTTTCATATGCAATTAAAAAAACCGAAATATTCTATAACTTATATACCAGTAGTGTTATAGGCTCTTGACCTTCAAGAATAGATTGCATAAGTTTGGTGAAGGTGAGTGCTACACCCTTTGATTCATCAGTTATATCAAATCCAGCCCTAGAACCAAAGCCAAGTCGACTAATGACAACAACTAATATATCTGGAGCCAACGATGACGCCGCCATCGGATAATGAGATGGACGGTGGTGATGGTGGATTGCTTGTTCTCTCCGATGGTTAACCGTGATTTTGAACTTTGAAGGGTTTTTTTGGCATGTAGATGTGATGAACTGTTTTTTAATGGGTTTTGTGTTTTAAGTGTTTTGACAATAAAGCCCCTATAGTCTTGTAATTTAAGTTTCCTTCTCATCTAAACCTCTCTAATCTTAGACCTTAATTTAGGATGATCAATGGATGAAAATTGTTCCTAGTGTTCTTACAAAAATGGGTGTTCTCAAGGTGTATATATATATATATATATATATAAAGGTGAGGGTTATTCTGAGAACGTTAAATATTGCGAGAACCGTAAGAACGAATGAAAAATTAATCGAAACCAATTTTTAAATACAATGTTCATTGTAATTAAAATATAACATAAAGAAAAGAATTTACAATACCATATAATTCATTTCTACTCTCAAAATCACTCTTATTAGATTTTTTTTACATATGTGAATATAATAAATTTACACATGTGTAAATGGAAAACTTACACATGTGTAAATTTTATTTATTTACGAATTTATGTAAATTTAAACGTGTAAATTAAATTTCTAACACTGTATTCGAATAATAACGATAAGTGTAAAAAAATGAATTTGAATTGTTTTTTATCAAGTTCTTGCGATTTTTTTATTTGTTCTCACGGTTCTCGCGTTCTCAAATAAACCCTTCCCTATATATATATATATATATATATATATATATATGGGATGGATCATGAGAAAACCAAAAAACTAACTAAAAAAGCCTAAAAACATATAAGGAATTTTGTTTGAATTTTTTTAATAAAAATCACTATATATAATGTATTAAAAAAACTTTTTTTTCAAAAAAAAAGTTGTAATACACATGTGCATTAATATGAAAAGCCTAACCCACCTACACCCCAAAAAACCTAAAACCCCAAAAAACCTAAAACCCCACCCACACTCCTAAAAAAACCTACAACTAAACCCTAAATGTAAACCCCAAAAAAACCTAACCCCCCACTCGCACCACTCAAATACCTAAACCCCCACCCGCACCCCCTCCCCCCAACCAAAAAAAACCTAAACCCCCTCTCCCCCACGCCCAAAAACCTAATATTAATATTAAACACTAAAAAAATCTAACGTTAAAAGCTAACTAAACTTAAAAGCTATATCTTAGCATAAGATGCACATGTGCAGTAAAAGTTTTTTTTTTTTTGACAAAAAAGTTTTTTATACATAAAAAGTAGCGATTTTTATAAAAAAATTATAAAAAAATTTGGTATGTTTTTTTAGACTTTTTTAGTTAGTTTTTTTATTTTTCTCATTTATATGTAATTTTCTCATGATTTCTTCCTATATATATAATTATTTTTTTTGTTAAAGAATAAAATAATAATAATAATAATAATAATAATAATAATAATAATTAAATATTAAATATTACCGTTTAACGGTGATACTTTAAAAAAAATTCACCTGTTACGGATTTCGTGAGGGCTCAGAGTTGAAGGGCTATAGCCCCGGCTAAGGTGGTGTGCGGCGACGCTATATGACGCGATAGAGAAGGAAAGCGTTATATCACCTTGCAGTACGAAGAGTGTAAGCTTATATGTTAGAGATCTACGTGAATAACTAATTGAAAGAATATACATCTGACTAACAAACTAATTGACCAAAAGTTTTGTTTGATCCATTGCTAATGATTATTGAATCCAATTACTAAAATGCTTTTTTTTTCACAAGTTATCATTCCTATCAACGGCTGAAGCAATTGCCGGCGGGACCCGACTTTTAAATAGTATTTATTTCTTGCTTATAAGACTTTATTTTACCGGCTAATTTATTATCTCATTGACCCAACAGCCCATCCGGTTATTGACAACTATAATATGAACGGTTATTTTGTCTGGTAGGGACCCTGAGCCGGAATGTTACCAGCAAGCGACGGATCGCTTATATATACCCCCATGGCAATCCGAACTATGCAACCTTAATCATATCAGTTTCTTTCTGTAACAGAGGTATGGAGATGGAACTCAAGGACGTGAAGATGGTGAACACAAAGTCAAGCTTCAACAGCAAGGCTTTGATGGTGAGGTTGTTAGCACTCGCACTCACTCTGGTCGCTGCGGTCCTACTCGGAGTTGATAAGCAGACTACCACAGTATCTCTCACAATCGTTACGTCCCTACCGCCGGTAGACCTCCCTGTCACTGCTAAGTGGAATCAAATGTCCGCATTTGTGTACGTAACTCTCTCTCTCTGTAAATTCTCATTAAATCGACAGCTCATGTCAACTTGAATGAGGAAGACGATTATCATCATCATCGAAAATCAACAAATTTGCAGAAATCTCTTTTGATTTCAGATCCTAAATTTCAAATTTAGTTTCAGTAAGTTATTTAAACTCAGGAATATGTGTTCATTACCAATGAAACACCGGATCTAATAAATCTCGAGTTTGAGTTCAACTCGTTTATTGACAAGAACTCGAGCTCAAGTTTTGCTCGTTTCCACTTTATTTCTAAAGCTAAGTTTGACTTCAATTCAACTCATTTATTTTTGAAATATTGGATTTTAATAACTTCAACTATTAGTGTTGGTCGCCAACAATGCCAACTTAAAAAATAACCACTAACAGTCTCAACTATTAACATATTAGCCTCTAATGGACCTAACTAACAGAACCTAACGCTGTTAGTCACCAGTTGCTGAAAAAACGCTTTTGCCCATCTAACTCATTTTTGGCTAGAAAACTCAATATTTTCGTCCCAAACTCTTTATAACTTTATATCGGACATTTTAAAAACTTTTTTGGCCAAAATGGTCTTCCGACGTGTGAAAACTAACAACGTTAGGGCTCTGTTAGCCAGAGTTCATTGGTGGTCAACATGTCAATAGTTGGGACAACAGTGATTATTTTTGAATTTGGGACTGTTGGCGGCCTACCCACCTCACCCCCCAAAAATTTAAACCCCTACCCCCACCCTCCAAAAACCTATCCACCCCCCCCCCCCCAAACCCACCTAAAAACTAAACCCCTAAAACCCTAACATTAAAAGTTAAACTAAACCTAAACTTAAACGTTAACCAGTGTTAACACAACCAAAACTACTTAAAAAATCTTAAAAAACACAGAAAATTTTCATTAAAATCACAACTTTTTGTTAATAAAAAAATGATTTTTTTTATAAAAATTCGCAATCTAAGTGTCAAAAAGCATTTTTAGCAATTAGTTTTAGGGTTTAGCTTTAGTGTTTCGTTTTTAGCATTTAGTTTGGTGGGGTTCAGGTTTTTGGGGGGTGTGGGGTTTAGGTTTTTGGTGCGGTATAGGTTTTTTTTTGGTGAGGGTGCGAGGAGGGTTCATTGTTTGTTTTGGGTTTATTTTGATTGTGTTCACATTGGTTCTTGCCCTAAAGTTGGTTCTCGCATGAACCCTACCCTATATATATAGGGTTAGGATCGTGTGAGAAACACTAGCCTAATTGAGAAACTTAAGAGACATTCTGAACCACATATTTACCTAAGCTTTTCTTAATATACACAAATGTATAATTTAAAATTGACTATATACATATGTGTATAATTCAAGATTTGACAATATATATATGTGTATATAGTCAATTTTAAACTATATATATTTGTATATTACGAAAAACTTAGTGAATAATGTGGTCCAGAATGCTTTTCAATTTTATCAAATATGGTGGACTTTACTTATGATCTCTACCCTATATATTTATATATGTATGCATATATTTTTAGTTATATTTTCTGTATCTAATTATTGTAATGATTATATTATACAATAATAAGAATTAATTTATACATATATTAAATTAAACATAATTATATAAATACAGGTTGGTTTAGGGTTGCTAAGTGAAGCTTGTGGTTTTATTACAAACTTATTTTTGGATTTGAGCTTGAGCACTAGCTCTTTTAATTAAGCCAAACTCGAATTGAGCTTTTAACGAGTTGATTTTGAGTAGCTTAAGAGCGGTTTGGCTCGTTTACACACCCAAGAAATAACCCTAACTTTCCTCCTGTTTTAGGGATCCGTTTTGATTCCTGATCTCAATTTTGTTACAGAATTGTTAAACACAATCGATTACATACGAACTCTGATCTAAGACTCCAATTTCATGTGGCAGGTATTTTGTGATTGCAAATGGAAATGCGGGCTCGTACGGAGCAACATCTTTGATTGTCATATTGGTACCCAGAGGCAAAAATAAGCTTGTGTCGTTGATGGTAAATGTTTTAGACCTAGTGATGGTGTCACTGCTGTTCTCCGCGATCGGAGCAACTGGTTCAATCGGTTTGATCGGCTACAATGGCAACTCACATGTGCATTGGGACAAGGTGTGTAATTTGTTCGGTAAAGTTTGCCACTAGGTAGCCGTAGCTGTTTTTCTTTCCTTTGCTGGTAGCATAGCATATCTTCTTCTTATTGTTCTTGCTGCTTTAAAGCTTCATGACAAGTTTTGAGAAGGCACCATGTAACTTGTATTGTGTTGTTCTTTATATTGAATTTTAATGGCCAATAAATTCATTCACTCTCTTATGATATTTCTTTTTTATTGCTGGTAATTTGATGTTATAAATAATAGTTTTCAAGTTGATTAAGAACATATATAGGATAGTATAGTTGCTATGAAGCCTTAAAAATATTAGGTAAAATAAACTTATTTTAACACCCAAGACTATGAGGTGTGGTGTAGGGGAAGGTTTTGGGACGGTGAGGTGGCACAATAGTCTAATTAAAGAACATGATGCAAAAGTTTATAATTCTATTTTTTGTTGTGTAATTAAAACTAGCTGTATTACCCATGCGAAATACCTTTACTTGTTGTGGCTTGTTAAACATGTGAAAAAAAACTTTTACGTAAATCCATCCGTACACTTGTGTTAACCCCTCGAATACATACCATAATAAAAACAACAATATAAATACACGATCAACAAAACCATATAATAATACACTTGAGAATAAAAAAAAACAAACAGATATATTTAAAAATACAAACCATCATCCTCCCACCGTGTTCATCATACTTTTACCATCTTGGTTTCGTTTTTGTTCAACAACAGTCACTAATTGGTTTCATCCTGTATTCAACGGTCTGAAAGGCAAAATAAAAACCTAGACAAAGTTCAGTTTGAACTACTTGGGGTCCCAAATTCTACTATCTAAAAAGTCGGTGTCAACTACTCATCCTTATCCGAACCCCATTCTCTTCTCCGATCAAACCCATCCGCCCCTCTCTAACCTATGGATGCAAAATAATAAGATGAGTCGACTTTTCCTATGTGAATGGCCAATCTGCTTTATTTTGGTTTAAAGCATTAAAGAACATGATACCCCGTTTCTCACCACCACCACCACACCCCTTGCCTGAAATTTGCCAAAATGAAAAGTCGAAAATCGATTTGCATGTCTATTAAATCTTAGATGGACAGAAAAGAGATATTGAGGATGCCTATTTCAAAAGATGCGATCGTGGGTTGATGCTTTGTGTGCCCTTTTTGAGTAGTCAAGACTCCAGAAAGAACTCAGAGAAGGGTAGAAGATTGGAGGAATTTTTTCGATATCTTTCTCATGCAAAATTACAAGGATTTATATAAGCAAACATGCATACTGAAAAAGAAACGTGCTAGTGCCGATAATGGTCACTAGCCTTATACTTAGGACCCGCTAACCTACTTCCCCACTGATGCATAACAGAATCAAAACAGAAAATGCATAATAAAAACATGTGCCAAAACCTTCTGCTCAATCCCTTAGTTTCGCTGGCCTTTTGACTTCCCTTCCTGGCCTGCTGAGGAGCCCAGTTGACCCACTGATGTTGCGACCCATTAACCCACTCTGGCCTGTATCAACTGCTCCTCTGTTGAGAAACAGCTCGTCCTCGAGCTGCGCCATAGGATTAACACAGAAATCTAGAAATCGATTGTGAAGTTCGTCCAAGTATTCCGAAGTAGCTTCTGCTTGTTCTTTGTCGTCCAATTCACCAGCACTTGTTTTCTTCCTTTCCACTAGCGATAATCTTGAATACTTGCTAGAGTGATTGGTTGTTGATGCAAACCATCCATTGCCGGAAGTGGTATCGAAACATGGTTGCCTCGAGCTTGCTTGAGCAAAGAAACATGAAATACCGAGTGAATCTTTGACCCTGGTGGTAGTTCCAAATGATATGCGACAGTCCCGATTCGTTCCAATACCTTGAAGGGCCCATAAAACCGTGGCGAAATCTTCTTGCTGGGACGAGTAGCAGCAGTTTGTTGATGATAGTCACGGAGCCTTAAATAGCCCATATCACCAATGTTAAATTGTTTGTCAAGTCGATGCTCATTCGCCATAGTAACCATGCGTTGTTGAGCTCTTCGGAGATTGTCCTTCAACAGCTTACATAGGCGATCAAGTTTCGAAAGTGACACATCGATAGATGGCATATTGGAGTGCACCAGTGTGTGACGGTGGTGGTCTGGTACCTTTCGACCATACAAAGCCTGAAAAGGTGTCATATTAATAGAAGTATGTTGAGAGGTATTATACCAATACTCAGCCAAATATAGATAAAGGCTCCATGAATTTGGCTCCTCACTAGCAAAAGACCGATGGTAGTTTTGAAGACAATGATTTACGACCTCAGTGGCCATCGGTTTGCGGGTGATACGCTGTCGAGTATTTCAATTTGGTTCCAAGCTGCCGAAATAGTTCCTGCCAAAAGTTACTTAGAAAAATCGGGTCATGATCGGTTACTATACTTTTAGGACACCATGCAATTTGTAAATGTGTTGCAAGAACAGTGTAGCAAGGGAGGCTACTCCAAATTTAGGTGGTAAGGCAACAAAGTGAGCGAACTTAGAGAATCGATCCACCACGACCCATATAACCATTTCTCCTTGCGACAATGGTAAGTGGGTAATGAAATCCATAGAGATATCTTGCCAAAACGTGAACGGTATCGGAAGTGGTTGAACTAAGCCATAGGGCTTATGCGTGGGATACTTCATTTGTTGGCATACCTCACATCGTTGCACAAAAGATGTGACATCAGACTTTAAATTAGGCCAAATAAAGGACGAAGCCAAGCGGTGTATCGTCACTTTTATTCCAGAATGACCCCCTATGGATGACACATGGTATTCTCGAAGAAGAAGCGAACGGATCTCATCACAAGCAGGAATAAATAGTCGAGTGTTGTCATAAATTAACCCATTTACTGACCTGAACCGGCTAGTACTTTTAAGCAACTTAGCAGCATGGTGTGCTCCTTGTTCGGTTCGATAAAAGTTAGTGAGTTGTGCGATCCAAACTGGGCTAGAAAGAGACACCATAAAGAGGGAAGACCCATGCATCCGACTTATCACATCAGCAACTTTATTCTCCTTTCCCGGCTTATAAAAAGTTTCAAAATCGAATCCTAACAGTTTAGTAGCCCAACGATATTGCTCTGGGGTTTGAATCACTTGAGAAAGAAGATGTTTTAAGCTATGTTGATCTGTAAAAATTATGAATTTTCGACCCAAAATATATTGGCGCCACTTCTTAACCGCCTCTTTTATAGCATACAACTCTCGGACATAAGCCGATGCAACCTGCATGCGTGGACACATTTTTTTACTATAAAAAGCGATCAGATGATCACCTTGAGATAACACCGCTCCAACTGCAACATTCGAAGCATCTGTTGTGACGTCGAATGGCCTTGAAAAGTTTGGCAAAGTTAATGTAACAAGGGATACCATGGCTGCCTTTAAGTTACTGAAAGCCATATATGCTTTTTCATTCCACACCAGTGAGGGTTGCTTTAGTAAGTCTGTAAGTGGCGATGTGATGGCGGCATAATCTCAAACTAAACGACGGTAATACCACGTTAATCCCAAAAAACCTCGAAGGTCGGTGATGGTCATCGGCGTCGGCCACGACTGAATTGCATGAAGCTTATCCGGCTCTGCCTCTACCCCGTTAGCCGCTATCACGTGTCCAATATATGAGATGGCAGGGACCGTGAACGTGCACTTTGAAAGCTTGGCAAAACACTTATGAGAGGCCAAGATTTCAAAGACATGTTACAAATGTGCATAATGTTGGACACGTGATGAGTTGTATATAAGTATGTCGTCAAAGAACACAAGAACATAACGACGAAGTACCTCACGAAAGACATCATTAATTGTGGCCTGAAATATGGACGACACATTCGTAAGGCCAACTGGATTACCAAGAATTCGTAGGGCCATCGATGGTGCGAATTCCGTTTTGTGTGTATCCTCATGAGCAAAGCAGATTTGGTGCTAGCCGGCTGTAAGATCAATCTTGAAAAAATTGTGGCGCTGTGTAACTCGTAGAGTAATTCATCCACTGTTGGA
Organism: Scalesia atractyloides; assembly: GCA_947069175.1. Taxonomy (NCBI): domain Eukaryota; kingdom Viridiplantae; phylum Streptophyta; class Magnoliopsida; order Asterales; family Asteraceae; genus Scalesia; species Scalesia atractyloides. Next base: position 41,789,501 of record CAMTDV010000003.1, on the reverse strand, counting down.
ATGGGAAAACGGTCTTTAATTGTAATGGCGTTTAATGGCCTATAGTCGACACAAAACCGCCAAGAACAGTCTTTTTTGCGAACTAGCAAAACAGGAGATGAGTATGGGCTGTTAGTTTTATGATCCCATCCTTGAGTATGTCGGCGATCATAAAAGTCATGATCTCTTTCTGATACTATGGATAGCGGTACGGTCGCACGTTGACCGGTTTAGACAAAGGCAGTGTAGGTATATGGTGATCTTGGGAACAATTGGGTGGTAGGGTGGATGGAGTAGTAAAAATGTGTTGATAGTTTTGTAAGAGTGAAGCGACATGGTGATCTTGGTGATGTAACTGGGGAGTGGGGGTGGGTTTGAATGAGGTTCAAAGTCAAAGTAAAGGGTGTGTAGCGAGGTAACAACCTGTTTCGTAAGTAGGGTTTGTAGGGATGAAGGAGCAATTGGGCCAACTTGACTCTCACCGGTTAATGTCACTGTTTTGGGGCCCACCTGAAAAGAAATTTGTGGTATAGCAAAATCTGTTGCACCTTGTGTAACGCTTCGCATTTGTAAGTTTCTGTTTTTGGCAAGATCGTTTCGTGTTTCTATTTTTGGAAAGTCCAAACCCTGTAATCGTCTTTCTATTTCCACTTAATTGTAATCTAAGGCTTTGATTGTAATCAAGATTGATCAATTATGCGAAATTCACAAACTTTATCCGTGTTTAAACTTATGATCATACGTTACTTTATTGCTTAGTAAATCAATTCGAAACGACTCGTAAATTCTTGTTGAACGTTTATAAATCTTAATACCAAAGTCAAGCAAGACAATTAGTGGTTTTAATGCGAAAATTCAAGCTTCCGGCATCATAGAAATCTTGTCGCATTATGTTAAACGAATACTTTCTAGTAAGTCCTTATTTTTGGGTTTCAAAACACCCTTACACATGACATTAGACTACCATATAACCTATACTTGTGTCACATATAATGTACAAGGTTTAAAGATCAAAATATATCAAACATATAAATGAAAGAACAAAAAAAAAATAATAAAACAGTTTGCGGCCGCAAGCTGTTATGTGATGTTCCCTCTTTTTTTAATCAAATTTCCACCTAACCACATTAAATGCAACCCTAATCCTAATACTTCCTATATAAAACCAAGTGTTCCTCCATCACTTCCCCACTTTTACAAACCTCCAAACACCTCAAACAACCCTCTAAACTTCAGAAACTTTCTGCTGAGATACAGCAGGTTGCAGGTGAGTTTCAACTCACTTCTCTTCTTCTTCTAGCCTTGTTTTTCCTTCTAACACTCTTGGATACCCTCTAGGAAGGTTCTTACAAGTTTACTTGGGCAAACTAAGGTGAAAGTCCATCATTTTAAGGTCCAAAAGTGTGTAAACTTTCTGCTCAAATTTTATTTTTAAACTTCAAAATTTTCAATGTTTTCTTGTTGTTTTCTACTCAACATTGTTTGCTAAGCCCTATGGATGTTACCAAAGGTTTTCCATGGAAAACCAAGGTGGAATCACACCATTTTTGGGGCCAAACTTTCTGTTTTGGAAGATAACTATTAAAACCTTTTCGAACTTTTTTTTAAAAATATAACAGCTCCATGCTACTTATGCCTCTAACCAAATTTATTGTTAGTGTGTTAAGCTTGACTTGTTTATACACAATCAAGAGGCATAACATGTCTCTAAACTTGTGGTTTTTAATAGGGTTTCAAACCCACACGTGTTGAGCCATCCAAGCTTACAAGCTTGCGTTGGTGTAGGTGTGATTACATGAAGGCCTTGGCCATTCAACTTTTCAATCCACCCCTCACTTGATGATTTCTATAATTCTTGACCATTTGGATTGTCTTGTGACAATCTTGTGTATTGGTGAATCTTACGAAAGAGGTTTAGGAAGGTTAACCTCCTACCTCCATGCATGACTTATATGACTTACATGATATCTCTAAAATACATGAACTCTATGATTAATTAGTAATATTATAAACTATATATGTAAATACTTAATATACCGAACCTTTGACAATGACCATATGGTTATTTGTCCTAATATTAGGTTATTTTATCTTAGACCTAACCATCGTTACGATTCTATTGGGCATGACCCATAAAACACAAACACCCTTCGGGGCTTATAGTGTCAAAAACGAGCGTTAAAGTCTAGATAAATACTTTGCCTATGCATACTTTTTGCATACTTTAATTCTTAAACTTATCAAACTCCACCGTCAATCTTATACTCAGACACCTATGTTTCGTTGTGTAGGATAACTTGGTGTTCATCCCCCTAATCAACCTAACGCTTTCACGGAATTTACTTTGCAAAACCGTGAGTACACTCGACACCCTTTTTATGTTTTACACTTTTTCGGTGCAATATGTTAAATTACCAAACAACACTAAATCACACTTTTATTATATGAATACACACAAACAATCCATCAAACATGCTTTAGTCTACTTGAATTGTTACTTGGTATATTCTTATGTGATCTAAATGTCATTAACTTCGATCAAGCCTCCCTTAACATGTATAGCGCTATAGGAGTAACGCACCGCCCGTATTCTTGTGGTCAATGTTAAGTTTTAATCTATTATCACATGCCTTGTTTACATTTATCTCGTATGCTAGCTATTCATGTGGATTTGTTTAAACGGTTTTAATATTTATGCTATGATATCAAACTTGTGTACTCGCCAATACTTTGTTATTGAACTATAATTTTTAACATGTTGCAGGTTGATGAAGTGGTATGATGAAACTTAGTAGGATCGGCTTAGAAACACTCGTAGAATGCTAAGTTGATTATTGTGTTTTGTTGAACTTATGTTGTTATTGTTACTTTGTATTTCGATTATGTTGTAATTTGACAATTTGATGCTTTGAAATGAAATGAGTTGGTTAATTAAATATTGTCACAAATATTGTTATGATGTCTCGAGCAATCTAGTTCGTCTCACTCCGATGTTTCCGCCATCGGTTGGGGTGTGACAGATTGGTATCAGAGCCATAACTATAGGGAATTAGGTAGAATTGCCATGTTCGACCTAGTCTATAGCTTAAGTGACCAACTTGACAATTCTTGCTTCATGATTAAATGTTAATTCTTCTTATTTGCTTCTTCCTATTTCTTTTGTCTTAAATATATATATGTGTGTTTTTCCTAAGACACTTACACAACTTACACACTTGAAGACTTGAAGACACTCAAACTATAAACGAGACGATCTCACCAAAATAGGGGTGAATCCCGCACTTTGGTGATCATTCTCAATCCGCGTAATTCGATTTTATACGAAATTACACCATCAAGTTAGGAGTGAAATCCACATCTTGATGAGAATTTCCATTTCATACTCTAGTGGACCCTTACCAACGAGTCGGAATTCGTTCCTCGTTTGGTAAGTACCAACAATGCTTAGGGTATGATGTTGTCAAGTTAGGGGTGAAACCGGCACCTTATCAACTAGTCCCATTCCTCGATTTTCAATCTCACCAAAGTTCTGATTTCTCGATCGGTTAGAGATGTGTAGTAACAAGAAGTGTAAAGTGCCATTCGCTTCTCGACAAGAGCACTTTACCTCTAGGCCAAAGAACGATTCTCTAATTTGAAAGGATCTCGATTCACTTTGGAATAGTCAACGTTTCTCAACCCGAAACACTCCAATGTTTTATTAAGCCTATCTTTTATGCTATCTCAATTTCTATGTGTTTTAATACTTGCTATCTCGTTCATTTCGGACCCGATGCACGATTCGCACGCCTTTCGTAACCAAAAACAATAATAATAATTCTCGTGAACCAACTAAATTTATACTCCTTACACAAATCATACGTGTTTATGCTTTTGAATGCCAATATGCTTATGCTATCTATGTGAATTCATACGTGTTACATGATACTTATATGCTCAAAAACGAATTCTTTTCTTTATAAAAATGCATTACGATCAAAGCCTAAATCTATCTTCTATTGTCGAATCCTTTAGATGTCTATCTCCCAAAGTGTCATGGGTAAGAGGAAGTCAAAGTCTAAGTCGAAGTCCAAATCCGGCTCCATGTCAAAGAAGGATTGCATGAACTTCATGGCCGAGCATATGGCCAAGGTCATCCCAGAAATCGTCAGGAAGATCCAACCTCCACCCAATGCCGAATCACCTCACACCTCTATCGACTCCAAGGTCGACCGCCCTAAAACCACCTTCACCCATAAGCAATTTTGTTCTTGCAATCCCTTACAATTCACTGGCGAAGGGGGCGCCACCAAGTTACTACCATGGTTCGACGCCATTGAAGTCACTTTCATCCAAAGTGGTTATCCCGACCACCTGCGAACGATGAACGCTACGGGAGTGTTCTGATTAAGGGCTATTGATTGGTGGACTTTCGAGCGTAACGCTCGTGGTAACGAAGTCGCTCACGCCCTCCCTTGGACCGAGTTTAAGAAGCTAATGGAAAACGAATATTGCCCTCCCCACGAGCGCCAACGACTCGGAAATGAGTTTTGGAACCTCAAGCAGGTGGGGAATGACAACGCTGGCCTCACGGCCCGTTTTAAACAGCTGGGTGCGATTTGCACAAGCCAAGTCGACACGGCCAAAAAGACCGTTGCTAAATACATATGTTGCCTCCCTCCTCACCTCGCAGACTTGGTCGATACCACCTCACCCAAGACCCTCGAGGAAAGCCCACCAAGCCACCACCAAAGCTCTCACCGAGCCTACCTCACCCAAACCCCCAAGGAGCAACACCAAGAGCAAGAAGCGGAAGGCTTCGAGCCCAAACTACGCGGTAGTCACTCCGCCAAACCCCCAACACCTAGCCTTAGCCGCACCCGAGCCCATCAAGAAAACTTACACCAGGCCCCATCATAAGTGCAACACCTGTCCTTTCCACCACCCGGTTACCGCCCGTGCCGCCTATGCACAATCTGCAATAGGTATGGGCACTTCGCCCAACAGTGCTGAAATGCTCTGCAAGCCCCCATCAACCAAGCCCGAGCTATAACCGCACCTCAAAACCCTACCGCCAACAAAAACCGACCCCTTGCACCCACCGCTCGTGCTTGCTTCAGATGCGGAGACCCAAATCACTTCGCTAACAACTGCTTGCAACGCAACAACAACAACAACAATCAGCAGTAATAGCAAGCTCGCGGCCGAGCCTTCGTCATCATAGCCGCACAAGCTCAAAACTCAAATGATGTCATATCGGGTACGTTTCTTGTTAACAATGTTTACGCTACATGTTTATTTGATACTAGTGCGGATAAAAGTTTTGTATCTGTAGAATTCGAACCTTTGCTTATGTGTAGTCGTTCTAAGTTGCCTAAATCATTCGAAGTCAAAGTCGCTGATGAAAAATCCGTCACTGTCGATTCCGTCCTTTCTAATTGTTCTTGAAATCTCCATGATCATACGTTTTCTATTAACCACATACCCATGCAAATGGGAGGCTTCGATATCGTAGTAGGCATGGATTGGCTTAGGCGAGTTCGTGCTGAAGTTGTTTGTTTGGAAAAATTCATTCGTCTTCCCCTTCCCAATAATGATTCCTTACACGTCTATGGCGAGAAACCTTCGAAAGGTCTTAAGCTTATGTCATGTATTCAAGCGAACAAGTACTTGCGTAAGGAATACTTCGCCTTTCTTGTCCACATTGTGGAAAAGAAGGATAAGGGTCCAAGCGTGAGTGAAGTTCCCGTTGTGCGCGATTTCCCTGACATTTTACCAGAGGATCTTCTTGGTCCTCCTCCTGCTCATTCCGTTGACTTTCGCATCGACCTAATCCCTGGTGCAACTCAGGTCGCAAAATCCCCCTATCGTCTAGCACCCTCAGAGATGCAAGAGCTGTCTAGCCAACTTCAAGAGCTTCTTGATAAAGGCTTCATACGTCCTAGTACATCTCCTTGGGGCGCTCCCGTTCTATTCGTAAAATAGAAAGACGGATCCTTTCGTATGTGCATCGACTATCGTGAGTTCAACAAGCTCACGGTCAAGAACCGATACCCTCTTCCTCGAATCGACGACCTTTTTGATCAGCTTCAAGGCGCGACTTGTTTCTCAAAATCGACCTTCGCTCTGGTTATCATCAACTTCGAGTCCTCGAAGAAGATATACCCAAAACCGCGTTTCGCACACGTTATGGGCACTACGAGTTCGTGGTCATGCCATTTGGTTTGACCAACACATCCACCGTGTTTATGGATTTGATGAATCACGTGTGTAAGCCCTATCTCGACCGACTCGTGATCGTCTTCATTGACGATATCCTAATCTATTCCAAGACGCAGGAAGAGCATGAGCGACACTTGCGTCTTATCCTTTAGCTATTGCGTACTGAACGTCTTTATGCCAAATTATCCAAGTGAATTTTGGCTAAAGGAGGTTCAATTCCTTGGTCATGTCGTCAACGAACTTAGTATTCAAGTTGACCCCACAAAAATCAAGGCGGTGAAATATTGGATTGCTCCTAAGACACCGTCCGAGATTCGTTCGTTTCTCGGCTTAGCTGGTTATTACCATCGGTTTATTTCAGATTTTTCAAAAATCGCCATACCTCTCACTTCTTTGACCCAAAAGGATAAGCCTTTTGTTTGGAGTTCCGAACAAGAGAAGTCTTTTCAAACGCTCAAGGACATGCTTTGCAATGCTCCTATTCTAACCCTTCCCGATGGTACCGACGACTTTGTCGTGTATTGCGATGCCTTAAGACAAGGTCTTGGTTGTGTTCTTATGCAACGAGAAAAGGTCATTGCTTACGCGTCACGACAACTCAAGATTCATGAGAAAAACTATACTACGCACGACCTCGAACTTGGTGCAATGGTTTTTGCATTAAAGATATGGCGACACTACCCTATGGTACAAAGTGTACGGTCTTCACCGACCATAAGAGCCCCCAGCACATCTTTAATAAAAAAGAACTCAACATGCGTCAGCGTCGTTAGGTAGATTTATTAAACGACTACGACTACGATATCCGTTACCACCCTGGTAAAGTGAATGTGGTGGCCGACGCACTTAGTCAGAAAACTCATGTTAAGGGTGTACGTTGCTACCAAACCTTGGGTAAGCTTCAAGAAATGATTCGTGAGGCACAATACTCGACCGTTAATGAGGGTAACCTCGATAATGAGTTGAAGTGTGGTGTTGAAAACCAACTCGTGACCAAATCTAATGGCATCATGTGCTATCTCGACCGTATTTGGATTCCAAACCGTGATAACCTTCGTGACCTCTTGATGGGTGAAGCTCATAAGTCTCGGTATTCTATTCATCCAGGCGCCGAAGATGTATCACGACCTCCGAGCATCGTACTGGTGGCCTGGTATGAAGAAAGATATCGCCTATTACGTTTCGAAGTGCCTTACTTACTCCAAGGTAAAGGCTGAACATAAACGACCATCTGGCTTACTCGAACAACTGGAAATTCCTGTTTGGAAATGGGAGAGTATTGCCATGGATTTCATAACCAAATTCCCTCGTACATCGTCTAGTCACGATAGTATTAGGGTACTCATCGACCGTCTGACCAAGTCTGCTCATTTCCTCCCATACGTGAAGACTACCGAGTTGAGAAATTGGCTCGTATCTACACGGATGAAGTCATCTGTCGTCACGGTGTCCCCGTTGACATTATCCCGGAGCGTGATGGTAGTTTCACTTCTCATCTTTAGCAAACATTTCAAAAGGGGCTTGATACTCAACTCAATCTCAGTACTGCTTTCCATCCTCAGTCTGATGGTCAAACCGAGCGTACTATCCAAACCTTAGAGGACATGCTTTGTTCTTGCGTAATTGATTTTGGTGGCAACTGGGACATACACTTGCCTTTGGTCGAATTCTCGTACAATAACAGTTTCCACGCGAGTATTCAAATGGCACCATTCGAGGAATTCTATGGACGCAAGTGCCGATCGCCTATTTGTTGGCACGAGATCAGGGAGGCTCAAATCACCAGTCCCGAGCTTATATAACAGACGACGGATAAGATTTTGCAGATTCGGGACAACTTGCTAAAAGCTAGAAGCTGACAAAAGAGCTAGGCACATAAAAGATGCAAGCCTTTGGAATTCAACATTGGTGACTTTGTACTTCTCAAGGTATCCCCTTGGAAGGGTGTGGTTCATTTCGGGAAAAAGAGAAAGCTCGCTCCTCGCTACGTAGGTCCTTTCAAGATTCTCGAAAGGATTGGCAAGGTAGCCTACTGACTAGACCTACCACAAGAGCTCAACAACGTTCACCCAACCTTCCATGTCTCAAACTTGAAAAGATGTCTCGCTGAAGAAGGACTCCAAGTTCCACTTGAAGACCTTCAAATCAATGAAACTTTACACTTCGTGGAGAAACCAGTCGAAATCATGGATCGAGGCACTAAGTAACTAAGGTCTAGTAGAATTCCTATCGTGAAGGTTCGGTGGGAAGGAAAACGTGGCGCTGAATTTACTTGGGAACTTGAAAGCGACATGAAGACTAAGTATCCGCATTTGTTCGTTGCGTCTTCTTAAATTTCGGGACGAAATTCCCTAAAGGAGGGGAGACTGTAACGCTTCACATTTGTAACTTTCCGATTTTTGGCAAGATCGCTTTGTGTTTCTATTTTTGGAAAGTCCAAACCCTGTAATCGTCTTTCTATTTCCAATTCATTATAATCTAAGGCTTTTATTGTAATCAAGATTGATCAATTATGCGAAATTCACAAACTTTATCCGTGTTTAAACTTATGATCTTATGTTACTTTATTGCTTAGTAAATCAATTCGAAACGACTCGTAAATGCTTGTTCAACGTTTATAAATCGTGATACCAAAGTCAAGCAAGACAATTAGTGGTTTTAATGCGAAAATTCAAGCTTCCGGCATCATAGAAATCTTGTCGCATTATGTTAAACGAATACTTTCTAGTAAGTCCTTATTTTTGGGTTTCAAAACACCCTTACACATGACATTAGACTACCATATAACCTATACTTGTGTAACATATAATGTAGAAGGTTTAAAGATCAAAATATATCAAACATATAAATGAAAGAACAAAAAAAATAATAATAAAACAGCTTGCAGCCGCAAGCTGTTATTTGATGTTCCCTCTTTTTTTATTCAAATTTCCACCTAACCACATTAAATGCAACCCTAATCCTAACCCTAATCCTTCCTCTATAAAACCAAGTGTTCCTCCATCACTTCCTCACTTTTACAAGCCTCCAAACACCTCAAACAACTCTCTAAACTTCAGAAACTTTCTGCTGAAATACAGCAGGTTGCAAGTGAGTTTCAACTCACTTCTCTTCTTCTTCTAGCCTTGTTTTTCCTTCTAACACTCTTGGATACCCTCTAGGAAGGTTCTTACAAGTTTACTTGGGCAAACTAAGGTTAAACTCCATCATTTTAAGGTCCAAAAGTGTGTAAACTTTCTGCTCAAATTTTATCTTTTTAAACTTCAAAATTTTCAATGTTTTCTTGTTGTTTTCTTCCTCAACATTGTTTGATAAGCCCTATGGATGTTACCATAGGTTTTCCGTAGAAAACCAAGGTGGAATCACACCATTTTTGGGGCCAAACTTTCTGTTTATGGAAGATAACTATTAAAAGCTTTTCGAACTTTTTTTGAAAATATAACAGCTCTATGCTACTTATGCCTCTAACCAAATTTATGGTTAGTGCCTTAAGGTAGACTTGTTCATACACAATCAAGAGGCATAACATGTCTCTAAACTTGTGGTTTTTAATAGGGTTTCAAACCCACACGTGTTGAGCCATCCAAGCTTACAAGCTTGCGTTGGTGTAGGTGTGATTACATGAAGGACTTGGCCATTCAACTTTTCAATCCACCCCTCACTTGATGATTTCTATAATTCTTGACCATTTGGATTGTCCTTGTGACAATCTTGTGTATTGGTGAACCTTACTTTAGGACGGTTAACCTTCTACCTCCATGCATGACTTATATAACTTACATGATATCTATGAAATACATGAACTCTATGATTAATTAGTAATATTATAAACTATATATGTAAATACTTATATACCGAACCTTTGACTATGACCATATGGTTATTTGCCATAATATTAAGTTATTTTATCTTAGACCTAACTATTTTTCGGGACAACGAAAGCATAACCCTTCAGTACAATGTTTTTGACGCGCTTTGGGTGTGAGTCTAGTAAAAGGAAGAGTAGTTATTGGTGTAGGAAGTAAACTAGTTGAAGGAGTGGACGGTGATAATGGGTTCGTTGGTTGGTTTTGGGTGGTATGGGGAATGGCAGAGGGTGGGGTGAGTGGCAGAGGTGAGTTGGAAGGGTAACTCTGAGTTGGTATGGTTTAGGTTTAGCAAGGTTTAGTTTATTTTCAATTAGTTTCGATAAACCGTAGGCTTGGTCTAATGAAGTGGGTTTGTAAATGGCGAGTTCGGATTGTATGTCGGGTTTTAGGCTAGAAATATAACAATTGAGGATTTGGGTAAGCCGACGACAAAGTTCGAGAGTTTCTTAAACTTTGCTTGGTACGCTGGCACCGTAGTGAGTTGCCTAAGTTTAAACAGAGCCACTTGAGGATTGGAGTAAGTCAACGGGCTAAAACGCATCTGCAATTCCTCGGAGAAATCAGACTAGGAACCGATGAGGTTGTTGTTGTCTAAGTATTTATACCAGTTGAGGGCGTTGCCGGTAAAATAAAACTGAGCCAAAGAGAGACGCTCAGCTTCTGGAATGTGATAGTACTTGAAGTAGTTATTTGCTTGAAAAATCCAATCAAAGGGATTAGATCCATCAAACATAGGAAGCTGGATTTCGAGTTGACGGGGTTGGAAGAGTCGTTGTGAGATGGGCCAAAAGAACCGGAGGAAAGCGACTTCGATTCATTCTGCTGCATAAGGTTGGACAGGAGGTTGTTCGAGAGTTCCATTTGTTCGAGAGTTCAATTTTTCGATATCTTTCTCATGCAAAATTACAAGGATTTATGTAAGCAAACATGCATACTAAAAAAAACGTGCAGAATTAGTTGCCCACAATGGTCACTAGCCTTATTCTTAGGACCCATTAACCTACTTCCCCTGTATTACATAACAAAATCAAAAACAGAAAATGCATAATAAAAATATGTGCCAAAACCTTCTGCCCAATCCCTTAGTTTCGCTGGCCTTTTGACTTCCCTTTAGGGCCTACTGAGGAGTTCAGTTGACCCACTGATGTTACGACCCATTAACATACTCTGGCCCGTATCAATGCTCAACTAAGGCGGGGCCGCTGGTAACATGAGGCGACGACAGGGAGGTTGAAGAGCAAAGAAAACAATTATTTTGGGGAAAACTGAAGATGGGTTTGTGTGGAGGAGTTCTTGCTTTTTTTGGAAACAAAAGAAACAGAGAGAAACGTGTTAAAAACCGTGGAGAATGCAGTAGCTTATTGTACCATAAGCTTTAAACTTGTAAAAGTAGTACAGTAAGAATTTACGAGTGAAGGCAAGTTGCCGTTAAAAATTTTCGCCTTAAAACTACGTGCCAAAACATCATTATATAAACGACCTTACCGTAATTTCCATTGATCATACTAAAAACGCCATATTTACGCAAAACACCAAAATTCAAAAAAAATCTGAAAAAGGCACAAAGGCAAACATCGTTTCATGGAGATTCAACACTAGAATCAATAGATTCGTAATCCTCTTTGACAATAGAAGAAGAGTGTTGGTTAAAACCAACAAAGCGATAATGACTTTGGCCGAAGAAGTACAGAGGAGGATCCTAGCTCATGGCGTTCCTCTTGATAACCTCTGTGAGAAAACACAGATGGTTATACAAAGATTAACCAGAAAATTTGGATCGAACAATGCAAATAGAAATGTGTACCCAGTAATCCAATCATGGTGTTACGATGAAGACACTTACATAGTGACTGTTGTATGTGACAATGGGGAGCAGGAAGACTACACGGTTGATAACATCATGACCAAACATAGTCTTGGGTTCCTAGAGGAGTTAAACAATACAACATGTTTGAACACAGATATGACCCTAAAATTGGTGTTGTTGCATGATAAATGCATATGGATGTTTCAAAATCTTTAAGGAGAAGACACCGATGAACGCCAAAAAGTTCAAAAACCAAACATGGCAAACGTCGTTTATTCAAAAACCTAATTTATTTACTGAAAACTGTTCTTTTGCTTTGGATTTTAAAACACCATTTTCATAAATTAATTTGTAAAAACGCCATCTCTATTGCATATAACGCGATTAATTTAGGGGACGTGAACAATGACAATCCTGCCCCATACATATAATTTAGCGGCCATGCCACATGTTCGACCAGGATCCATTCTCACCGTTTTCACACTTCCAATCGTTTTCTCCTGATCCCAGAATCTTCTTGCAAGAAGAAAAATAAATTAATCTAGGCTGTGTTTTATTATGATCAATAGGTTGTGAATCAAGATATCACTTTTGTTTCCTTTTAATTAATGTTTTAATTGATAAGGGTATGATAGACAATTTTGTGTAGAATAATAATAAATATTATAAAGAGTTACTCAAGTCTAATTAATGCCACCATAATTTCCTAATTCACCACCATTAATGTGTTAGATGCTACACCAATTTTATTGAAAGTGATAGAATTATTTAAAAGTGTTGTATCTTACATGTATTTTAATATAAGCCGCAAAATTGTTTAAAAATGTTGAGGTCCTACACATTTTGTAACCTACACCAAAACATTGTTTTAATGGTGTTGGAAACATTGTTTTTATGTTGTAGGAAACATTGAATACGTAGGATCATGTGTAGAATTGTTTTTATTGTGTAATGTGCACAACTATTTATAGGATAAACTCATTAAATGATTTGTTTAAATTACCTTTGTATCCTTTAATCTTTTATTCTTAATTTATAATTTCTTCTCATTTGAACTCTCCACTATATATATATAGGGGATGGATCATGAGAAACTACTTTAAAGAAGAAAACCAAATAACTAACTAAAAAAGCCTAAAAAACATACCAATTTTTTTGAAATTTTTTATTAAAAATCGCTATAAATAATATATCAAAAAAAGTTTTTTCAATAAAAAAAAGTTGTACTGTACATGTGAAATAATACAGAAAATCCTAAACCATCTAACCCCTCAAAAACCTTAACCCCCTCCCCGACACACTCAAAAACCTAATCCTAAAAGCTAAACTAAACTCAAATGCTAACTTTAAGCATATAATGCACATGTGCAATACAAGTTTTTTTTTGAATTTTTTTCTTATATACATAATAAGTAGCAAATTTTTATAACAAAATTGTAAAAAAATGGCAAGTTTCTAGGTTTTTTGTTAGTTTTCTCATATATATGTAGTTTTCTTATGATTTTCCTCATATATATATATATATATATATATATATAAATATATATAACTTGCATTGGTTAAATGAGAAATGTAGTCCATAACCGTAAGTATATTATATAAGTATAGGGTAGGTTATTGGAAGAGTGAGATCTTGAGTTCAAGTTACATAGATGATAAGAATAAAATGAATTTGTTTTAAAAAAATAAAAAAATAACATACTTACTTTGAATTGAGTTTTACAGTTTAACGGGCTTAGAAAAAGTTGATGAACTAAAGTAGTTAGTTAATTAGGTGTATAGATTTTACCATGACGCAGAGTTACTTTTTAATAGTTCGTTCATGTGTTAGGCGTGGCATTGTGTGGTTTTTTAAACACATATGTTATTATAATTCAGAGTTATTTTTTAATAGTTCGTTCATGTGTTAGGCGTGAACAAAACGCACCGTCTGGTTTTTTAAACACATAAATTATTATAATTCTTTAGACGCATGGTTTCAATGACATAACTTAAACACAACAGTTGTACACAAGTTTGAATGCAATATTATGATTAATAGTGTATCGACATTTGTTTAAAACTGTGATTTTTGTTAAAAATTACAAATATTATACTCACATAAAGATAATAAAATTCCTTTTAGGTCTGTTTTCAAATAAAAAAATATAAAAGAATGAAGTATACAAAGTTAATTGAGTTAAAAAATTTGATGTACCAAGCATTGTATATACTTACATTCATAATTCATTCTTTCTCTATATGCAAAAAAAACTAATTTATATCTCTTAATTTTAGTTAAATAATTTTTTTATATCTTTATTATTATCTTTTATTTCTCTTTCACTACAACCACTTTTGGAAATATTAAAAAAATTATAAGAAGTGAACAATGTTTTACATATATTTACACATAACCAGAACATCTCATATATTTTTTATCTTCTTCACTCAAAATTACTCAAAACCACTAACAACCATTCCTTATAAATATAAGTAACCTAATCAAATATTTATAGGAGAACCAATACCAATGCTCTTACATTCAAAAGCTTTCTTTACAGTACTCTGTCATGTTAGGTTGGTTTCTTTTGTGGTCCTTTTGTTTTTTTCTTTTTTATTTGAAGCCTCAGTTTTTAGTACTGATGCTTGTAATATTTGAATATTCTAAAAACTTTGTAATAGAGTTTTAACTGTCGTGTAAATTCAAGTTTATTTACATGACTTTTTATAAATTAATCGAGTCAAATATAATATGTATTCTTGTTTATTAATATTTACAATTCAGTTGGTCTACGTCTTGGAATAATTTTTATTTGAAAACGAGTCGGGTTAAATGTAATACGTTTTCATTATACGATATACATTGCAGTTACCTTACGTTTCGATGCCGCCGTGACGTGCCATACCATTCTTTAACTTTAGAAAATATTATTTCTTGTGTTCTTATTTTTATGTATGCGTAAGTATAAAGTAAACTTGTTTTACTTTATTACATAAATTTCTTTATCGTATAAGTTGGATCAAATATAATTCGTTCCCATGCTTATTTTTGTGTAAGTTTTGGTGTAAATTTTGTTTGAAAATTAGTCGGGTCAAATATATTACGTTTTCATTAGACTATATAAATTCGATTTACTTTATATTTCAACGCTGCCGCAACACTCGTAGAAATTTACTAGTTAAGTACAAAGGTTAACTTTGTCTTATTCACTTAAACTAACCATCTTTTCAAATTACTAAGGATTGGATTAGTGTGATTAAAGGTCACACACATATATATATATATATAGAGAGAGAGAGAATTAGGGTAAAATGAGTATACGAATTGTGAGAACTTAAAGAACTCGGCCTTGCAAAAGGTTTTTATTTTATTTTACCAAAAATCCTAAAAAATCAACTTTTCCAAAAAAAATAAAAAAACTAATTTTTTATTTACGGCAACCGTAAATGATGTAAAAAGTGATGTCATGCTTATGTTATTAGCTTTTTACAGCTGTTGTCAGGGTAAAAAAACACCACTTCGAATTTTTTTTCCGATAGTCTTTTCTAACGTTTTAATTTAGGGGTGTGAAAAATGGGGGGAAAACTTGCACGGGAAAGCCAAGTTCTCTAAGTTCTCACAACTCGCCTTGATCTTCATCCTATATATATATATATATATATATATATAGAGAGAGAGAGAGAGAGAGAGAGAGAGGGGGGATAGATAAGAAACTCTTTTAATTGAGAAAACCTAAGAAACTCTAACCTCTCGATATTTTTTATTTTTTAAAAAAATTACACATGTAATATACATTTTTAAAGGTTTTGAGCAAAAAAAAAAATCAAAAAAGCATCGACCAATTTTTTTTTAAAATGAACAAGTTCTTGTGTAACATATGTTACAATTCAGTCACGTTGCGCAAAACTTGTTTATTTCTTTTTAAATATCCTCTCGGCACTTTAAATCTCATGGTTGAGATATTGATGGCAATCTTGTAAATAGTGTTGACTATTAAACTAATTAATTTTCTAGATTAAGATATAAAAGTAAATTTAACATTTTTAAATTAAAAAAATAACATTAATGGACATGCAAGTTCCCCCTTCTTTTTTAAATGTCAATAACCTTTTATACGTAACTTTTTTTAAAAAAAATTACACCATAATAACAAGTGTTTTTTATCTTTAATATGAGTACCATATTGATATACTTATGTAGAGAAAAAAAATTACGTCTCACTTGGATATTTTAGTCCATGGTGTTTTTGCTATGTTCATACAATGGTGTTTTAATTGTAGGGTATTATCTGTTATATATCTGTTCTTCGTAGGATGTATGCCTTCAATATACATATGTGGTGTTTTTATGAGTTAGGGTGTTATTCCTGTTATATTTAATGTGAGGACAAAGGTCCTTGCATTGCTTTGGTTTCTGGTGTCTATAGTAGGTTTCTGTTGCCTTCAAAGAGTTAGCGTGTTATTTCTGTTTTTAATATTTAGGGTGTTATTTCTGTTTTGATTCTGATTAAAGTTTTGACTGGTGTTATATTTTGGGTGTTATTCATGTTTTGGTTCTGATTAAAGTATTGTGTTTTGAAATTGATTTATTAGGGTGTTATTTCTGTTATATTCAATGTTAGGGTGTTTTTTATAAGATGTGTGCCTTCAATATAAATGTTGTGGTGTTTTTATGAGTTAGGGTGTTGTTTCCGTTATATTTTTGTTCTTTATAAGATGTATGCCTTCAATATACATGCTGTGGTGTTTTTATGAGTTAGGGTGTTCTTTCTTTATAAGATGTATGCCTTCAAATTTGAAAATCCCTACAATAACTGCCAAAAATCGGTTGCAAATATTCATTCCATAATTAGATTTTATTAGTTAAATTACACTTATACCCTTAAACTAACAAAATAAAAAGGGACTAGTGTCACCTCCAAAATCTTTCTTATCCTTCTTACACTATTATATTTTCTTACATGAACCTCTACCTATATATATATATAAGATGTGTACATACATGGGATGGTTATTTAGCAAACTTTTTTTAGTGAGAAAACCACGAAAACTCATTGCAAAACAAATTTTTATATGAAAAATTAGGACATGTAATACCCATTTTTTCAAACGTTTTGAGCAAAACACTATAAAGCGTCGATTGGTTAAAAAAACAAAATTATGTATAATACATACTAGATTATAGATCCCATGTAATACACGGATTTAAAGATATAATTATGAACTCTTATTATAAGGTGTACACAAATATACATATGAATAAAAGTAACATCAAAGTTTATTTATTTAAAAAACCATACCCAGTGCTTTTTAATTTTTTTCTCAAAACGTTAATAAACATGTATACTACATTAGTTGTTTACATGTAATTAAAGATTTTCATGATTTACTTAACTCAAGTGGTTTCCTATAATTTCTCTATCTCCCTCTTTCTAAGTGTCTATATATATATATATATATATATATATATATGAGGGATCAGCGAAAACTCATCTTTATAAAAAAAACTGTACTCACAATCCATGTAACATCCTGTATATTTTCATCAACTTATAACGCGACACGTGTCCAAACTCTCCGTATAATTCCAATTTGTGAAAGGAGAGGGACCGAAATCGTCAAAAAGGGGAATGAAATAAAGTCCAAGGACTAAATGTGCAAATTTCCAAAATTAAACTTTTGGTAGTGCCTTACGGTCGCAAGGGGTATCCCATACGGTTCGCAAGGATATTCAAAATAGAAGCACGCGAGGGGCCCTTATGGACTGTAAGGCACCACTCTTACGGTCATGACGAGGCATATGAACCTCATTTTTTCTGGAATAAACCTTAACGCAAGTCATTCAACATAGAGATTATTTGGTGACTTGGTAAAAATTCCAAAAAAAAAAAACAAGAAAGATGAACAAGTTTGAAAGTGTTGAAAGAACCTAGAAAAATCCCAACATTGGACCTCAAAATGGTACCATCTTTGTTTACTTTGGTAAACATGTGGTGACACTCCTAGAGGTTATCTAAGGAAGGGGAAAGCAATAAAACAAGAAGAAAATAAAGAAAACAAATTAAAACTTATAGTTTTGAACTTGGAAACAATCTGCCTACACTTGACAATTTTGGAGATTTGAGAGTGATTTGGAGATGTATAAAGTGTTTGGGAGGTATCGAAGAGGTGTATTAATAAGTGGGTATTGGGGTTTGAATTTAAATGTAGTTAGTTGGGTGTTCGGAAAAGAGGGAAGGTTCAAACAAGCCAAATTCGCGAGCTGAAACAGAGTCTGCCAGACACGTCCTTGTGGACCGTAAGGGGTTTAGTGTTGCGGTCCGTAAGGCATTTAGAAAATGCCAAAATTTCATTTTGGCCCTTGTGCTTAGGTTTGGTTGTTATTTGGGGCCATAATGCATAGTTAAGCATGTTTTGGACATTTGAAGGTGTAATTAAGCATGTGTAATGTATGTACACGTATGATTATTATTTTAAAGAAATATAAACTCAATGTATGGCTTCGTTTTTTTATAAAAGCACGTATTTCGTGATTGTTTGCATATTGTGCAAGTATGATTAAACAAGTATCATATAAAACTGTGATTTCCATTATGATTAAGTCTCAAATTACATGGATTGAAATGAAAATACGTACAAATCATTGAAAAAGAATTAGAAAATACGGAACGTTGCACATCCTGCATCTTATATTCCTTCTATCTATCCCAACTAATAGTATAAATCTTGATCTATTAGAAATGAAAAGAAAATAACTTTCTTTTATATTTACCGCCGTCCAATTGAAGTGAGTGTCTCTAGCGTTAAACATTTTCTCCTTCCTAGTTTTTCATATCTCCCATGCCGCAATTTGCAACACCACCCCGATGACTTTCTTCTAAGCCTTTGACTCGTTCATATTCAAGGGCACTCTAAACCATCCTAGATCGTAGATATATCTCTTGGCCAAGGAGTTTTAACCATATAAAAATATACCGCCATACCCATTTGGCGTGGTGGCATTCCCATAAATGTGCTGCACAGTTTTAATTCCAGACCCGCATCTCAAACATTCTAAGATATCCAACACCACCCATTTCCCTATGAGCTGTCATTTGGAAGGAAATTTATTAAAACAAGCCCTCCAATTAAAAATGTTGATTTTGGAAGGAATCTACTTATTCAGAAGATCCCACTAAGCATTATGGAGATATAAGGACTCATGAATCAAAGCCATCAAAGAAGTGACCGAAAGCTGCTCCTTCCTGCGCCCTTTCCAAACCCACTGGTCCTTTATATTAGTCATCGAGAAACCCACAAGAAGTTGTTAGAGAACCCGTAAATTGTTGCTCTCTAAAGCTGGATTTAGCTCCTGATTCCACTTCCAAATCCACTTAACCGGTTGACCCTGGTGCACATAATCTCTTACCTTTGCAAATTTATCCTCTACAAGACTAAATAGCTCTTTAAACTATTCTTTTAGAGGCCTGGTATCAAGCAAATTTTCTAGCCAAAATAAAGCAAAATGACGAGAGCCGACGATACATTTTAGGTTTACATCCACTTTTCAAGCCAATTTTCTAAACTGCGTTTTCGATTACCAAAACTTTGCGGCAACGCGATTTTTAAAACCACATGTAAACTGAGCCAATTAAGCCCAAAGTTTTCCAGGACCATTTCCATGTCAAACACAACATCTCTTATAAATTTGGTGATCTATTGAATCCATTTGCCATTTTTCCCAAATTAACGTCATTAAATACGATAAAATTCACTAAAAATTTTCAGAAATTATAATCACCAAGTTTTACACGATTTATTATTTTCATTATATATGATCAACTTGTAAATTTTCAAGTCTAAACAATACCCAAGCAAAAAGTTATGCTTAATCAAATTTTGTAACCCCTAAATTCAGTTTTCGGATTATATACCTAGCGTTTCTTGATAATTCAAGCAATTCCTGAACTTTCAAAGCCTGAGTTTCTTCTTGTATAGTACCTATACATCACATACAACATAAATATGCATTCAACATTGTCAATCAAGCCTTCTAACCATTCTTTTTCGTTTGGGTTTAATTTTTTGAGCTATTGTCGAATACTTTGTGTTAATGATCCATAATCTGGGTTTTTACATCATCAAACACATATACAATCTTGTGACATCTTATTAAAGTTATAGCAGCCTTTAAACATGAAATCATGTTTTAAACATGAAAAACATAAGAAAAGGCAATCAAAATCATGAAAATACCTTATGATTTGAACCCCTTTATTTTCATGGGTTCACTATGTATGGTGGTTAGAAAGAGAGAGAGATTAAGAAGTGCTATAATTTGTTAAACTTGAAAAATAAAACAATGGTGGTTGAATTCCGATCGTTCTAGATCCGTTTGACTGGTCAACTTTGGCCTATTGTCCATTATAAACGTATATAAACTGAATTTTAACATATAGGTTCATTATCAATTCTTAAATGCACCCCCAGTTTGGTAAACATACTCTTTTTCACACTTTTTTGCGCGGTTTTTCACGTTTTTGAAAAATGAACCCACTGGTAACGAAAACCGAACGTTTAACATTTTCGCTTAACATATATTATATTCTATAAGTGTTTTTAGGTTTGATTGACTGTACAATGCATGTTTGGTTGTTTTTATGTGTGTTAAAATCAAAGGCAATTCATTAACCGGAAACACCTCGTGTAACGTGCCAACTAACTGTTAAGGACTCAAACTTTACGTTAGTGTCTAATTATTATTTTCTAAGCAATTCCGACTCCTAGATCGTTTACGGCATTGTCGTTCGTATCTAAATTGTTACTATTCCGTTTATGCACTGTTAAACAGAAATCTCCCATTAACCTGTTTTCAGCACGCAAAGGCATCATTATCACACTGTTAGCTATTATTGTTAGTATGTTACTCACATCATACCCTTAGCGTCATCCGATTCATAATCAATATCATTTCGTTACTAGTGTAAGTCGTACGTATAAATTAGGGTTTACCTGGTTTTTGTGGCAAATATCAATGTCCCCTGTATCGACTCTGGCCTTCAAGTGTCTTATTTCGTTAAGGCATTTAGGTTTAATCGTTCGTTTCGTGTACAAGTATTTCACCAGTTCTTGTTAAGACTTAATATCTTTTGTTTCTTTTGAATACCCTTGTTTGTTTAGACATGTTGGGGGTAATTATTCGAATGACCATATATGTATATAATCACACATATACATATATACCAATGTACACTTGTTTGTATAATGTCTGCGGCACAACCCCTTGTATAATCTCGTGTCTCACACGATTGTCTTGTTAAGTAAAAATAATATATTTTTATCTTCAAAAATATATTCTTGTTTGTTTCACTAAATCAATAGTTAACCAAAATATATTTATCCTAAAATATAAATATATTTCCCTAGTTCGTTAAAAATAATATTTTTAGCTTGTCGTAACCCGATTATTGTCATGAATGTGTTGTCTAACTTCCGTGTATATGTATACATATATTGACTTATATATATGTACTTTTCTAATCAATTCTTGTGTCACGTATTTGTATGTATACATGTGTACATGTATCTACTTTTAACCTCGTATTTTACTAAGTGCGTTAAGATATATGTGGCACGTATATATATATATATATCCCTTGATTAGTTCACACTTAATCTTGTCGGTTCTTCTGGAAAATATACTTATGAAAATATATTTTTGCGATCGGTTCTAAAATATATACATTTCTATGATAACCTTAAAAAAATACATATTTTCATATTCCGTCTAAAATTATATGTATATAAACCTTGACCATAGGTTTTCATTACACACTTCTTATCAATACATATATGTATGTATTTGTAATTTGACCAATTGTCCGGTATTATTGTCATGTCAACGGAAATTCGGGTTTTGTTACAGTATTGTAAGTCAGCTACGCATATACTTTCGTATTTTTACCAAGCCAATATATATATATATATACATATATATATACATATATATATCATATTTTTCTAAATACATATTTATATTACGAAGTATATATTTTGGTCCATTTATCCATTCTATTCCTTATTTGTCTAGGGTCTCGCCATATTTTGTTATACCCTTATTAAGCATATCTATATATACCACTTAATATACACATTTCTCATATTTTACCAAATGTTTATATATATATAATATATATATATATATATATATATATATATATATATATATGTTCAAAAATATATTCTTGTTTGTTTCACTAATATACTTATAACACATAATTAGTGAAAATAATCCATGTTTATGCTTGTAAACCCAAGTTTTAGCATAAACTTGTCACCTTTGTAATTTTTAGCATGGTAACCCTATATTAGCATTATTACTCTTTAATAATCATGGTTTAATCATCATCTTCATCAACCAATCATCTTCTTCATCAACTAATAATCATCATCATCATCAACATCAACTTTATCTACATATTTAACAAGTTCATGGTCTTGATAAATTTTAAATAAAATACTTTAGAACTTTCAAGAACACTTTTTCATGATCTTCATTTTTAACAAGTTCTTCCACACCATTTATACTTTTTAAACATGTTAAACCATTTTAGTCATAATATCATAAGCTCAATATGTGTACAAACATGGTCATCTTCAAGATCCTCATTAAATCACCAATATTTCTTAAAGTGTATGGTTTACTTTTATAAACTTTTTAAACATCTTAACAAGACTTGTTGGTGAATACTTGGTACTTATTACTAAATCAAACTTGAAAAGACAAAGATTAAATCTTACTACTAGCACAAGGCCAGGGATGAACAACCTTGATGAAAAAGAAAAGATGTGCTTCAAGTCTTGCAAGAATGAGCCCCTTGATGACTTCCTAGACTATTTATCAACTTGTATGGCCTTATAACCACTGGAGAACCCTTACAATTTGTTGTTTTAAATTTGAAAAGTGAGGGAAAGAGATGTTGGTGTTGGGTCGTAGCCAGGGAGAGAAGAGAAAGAGACTTAGTGTTTTGTTTTTTGCAAAATGAGAATGTGATGTGGTCTTGTGATCTTGAAAGGTCTTATATATATTTCTTTGTCATATAAGCACTTTTTCAAGACCCTTTAGTCAGCAAGGCCATGCTTTACAAGATTTCTACTCAACACAACTTGGTAGGGTGGCAGGGCTATTGGTGCATGTTATGTGACAACAACTTGGTTTTGTCTTCGGATATTAAATCAAGACTTGGATATCAAGTTTATCGAGGAAGTGAATACAAGATTCTGAGTTTATCATGCTCACAAGTGATGTTCGAGTTTATGATTGAAGATGTATTAAGTCCGAGTTTATGTGCACATGTGGAATCCAAATTTATGAAGTCTTACAAATTCGGAATTTGCGATCTTGATGCTTGTCCGAGTTTGTCATTTGTGTCTAGTCCGAGTTTGAGTTTATTGTATTGTTACATGGGCCTAGCCTAGTTTGCATGGCTGGTGTTATATAAACAACATTATGCATTAGGGTTTAGGTTAGACACTAGAGAGAGCAGAGCTGCAGAGAGTTTTTGTGAGTGAAAACACAAAGAGTGGCTGTGATCTTGAGTGATTGTAAAACATTGTTTTGATAATCATAGAAGATCTAGTTTAAAGTATTTGTTGTGTACTTCATCTTATATTGTTGTTTATGTGTTTGATCTATCAAGGGGATTCCACACCCTTGATTGATTGTCAATCTTGTTACGATTCACGGGATAGGGACATGCAATTTGTATCAGAGCATTTGCTCTTAGTGTATGGTTCGAGATTGATATATAGAATTCAAGTTTTTGGTTTAAGAAGTGTTTCTACCGTCATCATCTTTTGAGTATTAGGGTTATTCCTAAGGTGGATAAACTCATATTACTGTGATGTCACATTTTAGGATTTTACCAAAAACACATAAATTTTAGGAAGTACGGAAGCCAAATTCCGGATTTGTTACAAAACTCCGAACTTGTCAAAAGTTCCAAATTTGTGATTTTTATATGAATTTGCAAAATTCTGAATTTGTTAAAATTCGAGATTTGAGATTTTTCTATCCGAATTCAACCAGGTCCAGACTTTGCTGAGTCCGAATTTAACCTTCTGAACTTACTGATTTTTCCGAATTTAAGTGTTAGAATTTAAAGTTCCGAATTTAAATCAAGTATCTGTATTTGAGTAACTTATTCCGAATTTGAGTAAATCGGGTTTGAGATCAAATTGTCCGGATTTGAGGAGTGTGCCTGAACTTATTAGTATTTCAGCTGAACTTGTCCGAATTTAAAGTATGTCGAACTTAAGGTGATACAATAGTTCGAATTTGTTAAGTTGAATTGTTTGGAAGTTTTTTGGTTTCAAGGATTTCATATTTATCACTTAGTTCAAAAGGTGGAAGGTTATCCCGCTGACGTATTCTGTTTTAAACCTAATTATATATAGAAGTTGTTCTAAGAACCATCATTGCAAACAGACTGCACCATTAGATTCCTTTGATTTTTAAGAAAAAAACATAAAAAATAGAAAATAAAAAATGGGTTGTAACTGTGTGAAAAAGAAGAGATGATAGTACATCAGCAAGTCAGATTGTCACACTAAAATGAAATTAAAATGTTTAAGTGTGATAGTAGCTTCATCATATGATGTACCAATAGGAAAAAACAATGAAATAATCAACTTACCAACCTGATATAAATCTAATGAACTATGTTTGAGTGGGTAACATATCAGCGACATATGGTTTAATGTCCTTAAATCTTACGTTGAGAGATTGCAAAAATCCAAGGTTTTGGGTCTTTATAATGTTATTTCATCCGGGGATATCAAGATTGTCCTTCTTCTAC
This sequence comes from Scalesia atractyloides, assembly GCA_947069175.1. NCBI lineage: Eukaryota > Viridiplantae > Streptophyta > Magnoliopsida > Asterales > Asteraceae > Scalesia > Scalesia atractyloides. The sequence goes on along the minus strand of CAMTDV010000003.1, from coordinate 41,764,827 downwards.
ATCTAGATATATGCTGACCTAGGCATAACCAAGATATCTTAAAAGAGCTAAAATGCCAAAAACCCAGAAATGAAGAAGCTCTATTAGAGAGTCATTCAAATATGCAAAATGCATAAATCATACCATAATCTGTGGTATTTACCCTAACCCTCGTTAGATATTGGTCTATTTGTTGTATGAAAGTACTGGCCTGATCACTAATTATCTAACATTGTAAAACAAAAAGGATGAATTCGGTATACTCAACTACTAGAGGAAGCTTTGTGTATACCTTGATCATGGTAGCTCCTGAAGTGGGACACACTAGTATAACAATATAATATTACCTTAACGTATCACACTGTATAGGAACTTGAAATGTTCATGCATTTTTTAAGTGAACAAACAATACTGGTAATCGTCTTAGACTGCTTTTCACGACAATTACTTAAAGAATTAGCTGATGGTGTGAAAACAGTTTGAGTTTGCTGATATGATCTTCTTACTGGTGACTCCCACAAAAATAGAGTGTTTATTACTTTAGTTATTCACTTTCAGAAAATATAAAAATCCAAAAAGATTTTCCTTTTTCTTTAAAATTCTTAGCATATGGAAAAGGGTTATTCATGGAGGAGTTGTTACCAATAGGAGGAGACAATGTTTGAAGATGAGTTCAAAATTTTAAAACCTTGCAGGTTCTAGTGTGTTGGAAAAATTTTGGGTGTTGGTTTGAGTGGAAGATGACTTAATTTGTGATACAATATTACCAAATCTTGATTAATAATAATTTGTTTAACTATGTAGAAAAATTCTTATAGTTTCTTGAGATTTTTGTTTTATTAGTATATAGATTGAAGCAGTGTGTTGCTGAGAAGTTGAATGTGCTGCGATGAGGAGTTTGTTGCTGCTTGGTAGATCCTCCTTCTACAATGCAGATCAGAAGATATGAAGACATACTTAGATTGCTAACTCAAAACTTAGAAGATTTGGTGATTCGATGCATCAGCTTAGGGGGAGTCAGTTGCTAACAGAATCCATGTTGAAGCTGATGCTATCCAAAGACCAAAGACTTGAGCAACTGAAGACTAAAGTTTACATTTGAAAGCTATTGTCAAGGGGGAGTTTGTTGGTGCATGTTATGTGACAACAACTTGGTTTGGTCTTTGTTAGGATTTGAGTTTGATATTGTTGTAAACGTTTAAGATGAAATCAATGGAAGTGAATAAACATGAATGAATAGTGCAGCAGAAATAAATAAACTTTGAATTCACAACAATAGGAAGATTGCTTTCACAAACATACTTTTTTAAATTTATGAATTTACGTATGCATGAACGATTACAAACTCCCCCTTAGCCTAAGATCACTCTAATTTGCTCGTACATAAAATGTCAAGGTGAAGTGATAAATAGAACAGTATACGCACTGTTCTATTAATAGTACAGAGCAAACCACTAAGCATCTTATGCTGACATCACATTGAAAGTGACATGTAACAAACTAAAACAAACTACAACCTCTGTTAAGCTAAACACTGCTATAAAGTATATAATACAACGTCTGATAGTAAGCACTGATGAGTCATCCTCTGTTGAGCTTCAGCAGAGATTTGCCTTGGTAGACCTTAGCTTTAGTCTTAAGCAGAGCTTTGCCTTGCCAGACCTTTGAGTCTTCATCAGAGCTTTGCTAGGGCAGACCTTTGACCTTTGTCTTCAACAGAGCTTGGCTTCAGCAAATGTTCATTTGTTAAGGTTCAGAAGTTGTAGAATATTTTGGCTTTCTATCATCTGTTCTTTTTGTAAGGTTCAATTTCCAACAATCTCCCCTATAATAGATGATGCCAAAACTTGTCTTTATTCTTCATCAATGATTCCCTTATTTGTCCTTTGAATTGAAGTTCAAAGTCTTGGGAGATCATGTCTTCAATATCCCTTTCAAGCTCAAGATTCATTAGATCTTGGAGGTCAGCTGCATCCAGACCATATGCATCCTCCATTCTTATCTTTGAGCTCTATCATCTGACCTGTGCAAAGTTAATTCATGGGTGTCTGCGGATGACTTCAATTTTAGAATTTTTGAGTCAGATGGTTTTCTTGGGAGAAGAGTTATTTGTGATGAGTTTGGTGAAGAGGGTCTGCTAAGAAGTCTTGATATAGATTCTCTGAGTTTATCACTTGCAACATCAGTATGAGAAAAAAGTTGACATTTAATTCCCTCTTTTCTTTGTTCTTCAAACCTTTGCTCATCTTCTTCAACCATTGTCTTTTGCCTTTTTACATGAGTTAAAGCAACTATGGATAAGGGAGTGGTTAAAGCAAGATTTTTGGAGATTTAGGTCTAATGAGGGGGAGTGGTTGTTTATGAGTAGTCTGGCTTTCTTGGAATAGAGGGATCCTTTTTTTTAAGATCTTCCGATCTTCTATAGGTATCAATAACTTTTGACTCAGACCACCTTGCAATTTGCCTTGTTGTTCCATATTGAGCAGCAACAAGCTCAACCTTTATCCTTTTGATTTTCAAGGCATGGTCTTGATTTTCAAGTCTAGCGTTTTTCCAAACAGGTGGAGTAGGCTTTATTAAAGGGTCATTGAGCATGGCTGGTATTCTATCAATTTCTTCTTTAAGCTAATTGTAGACCAGTCTTTGAATTGAGCTCTTGTTGCTTTTTAAGGCTTGTGCTTCATGATATGATCAAGGTAGTCTTGTTTCAACTCTGGATCATCATTTGTAGGCTTTTCAGACATGGACTTACTCAAACCTTAACAAAATCTTCAGTGTTTCTCACTTTGCTCACTTGAAATTGCATGGATCTTTGTAGAGCCCTGTCATCCTTACCCTTTGACATCTCCTTTGAAATAGTTTCTGCTTGTCTAGCCTTAAGTTTTAGATACTCATCAAGGTTTCTGGGCTTTCGATACCCAAGAAGAGATGGAAAATTTCTTTGTTTAGGATCCTCTATTTTGTAGAAAGAGTCTATCTCCCTTCTTACTACATACAGTTCAAAGGGGGTATAGAGCACCTAGTGGAAGGAATGATGATGATAGATGCATGGGTGGAGGTGAAGTGTCTGTATGTGGAGATGATGAGGGTGGAGTGGAAGTAGGTTGTGATGACAAGAGATTGGTGTTGGAATCTCTTCATCACCTTCATCAACAACAAAAGTTTTTCTTTTGCGTTGGAATTTTATCTTTGATGATGGTGGATGTGAAGGAATTCTTGGTGGAGTGGAAGTAGGTTGTGTTAAAGTGGGAAATGTGATAGGAGCAGTGGTTTGGGGAACATTCGTTAGCACATATGTTGTTCTAGCATCTACTGTCACAACATCTGCCCTAACATCTGTTGGGTTGTTTTGTGGTGTTAAGACAGAGGATACAACAAGATTAGCCTCAACAATGGTTTTAGAAGTGGTGACAGTTGGTTGTCTAACTTTTCTTGCAGACTTCGTTTTTCTTGAAGTAGCAACATCTTCTTTCTCCATCTGTTTGGCTTTTTCTTCTTTAATCAGCATTAAGGCTTTAGCTTCTATTGTATCTTGTCTTTTCTACTTATCATCAGCAATCTTTTCAGCTTCTTTGTTTAGGGTCTCATCAATCCCTTTTCCCAAAGTTGTGTCAGATGCTATAGCAGTGGCTTCTTACTGTTGTTGCACTTTTGGTATAGCACTTGAATGAGGCTGCAACTTTTTCATTGAATCATTCTCCCCTTTTTGGCATCATCTTCTGTTTCTTCAACATAGATTGTAGCCGGGGCAGAGCCAGTTGTCTTCAATAAATGATCTTTGATTGCTTTAATATCTGTTTGTGTATCTTTGTATCTAACCTGGACCATATTTCTGATTAACCTCATGTGTGTCTCATGCTAAATATCCGTCAATTGTCTCTGAGCTCGGATAATTGGTTGCACAACTTTCGATAGCTCATCAGCATTTTGAGTTGGGGATGGTTGAGGTTGAGAATTTTGTAGCACTTGTTTCATCATGGATTTGATTTCATCAATGGATGATTCCATGGTAGTGATTCTCTCCATCAATTCTTGGTATTTTGATTTATAACCTAAGTTAATAGGATCATCTAAATTCCTACCAGAGGTATTTGTATTTGGGTCATCAACACGAGGAATCTCAATGTTTTTAGAACCAAATGCCCCTTTGTCTTGGTACTGGGGACTTCCAACTGGGACAAAGGTTACTGTTGTAGCCTTAGTAGTTATTGCCTTCAAGGAAGTCTTACTAATGTAACCACTATCCAACTGAAACACTGTTTTGTCATCAGTTGTAGTGGCTGCTTCACTTGAAATACCACCAAGAGTTACTTGTAACTCAATGGGTGTAGCCTCCTCAAATGCTTGTGGGCTAACAAATAGAGTTTTCTCAGACGCAACAAAATGTAGAAGTTGACTCTCTTTAATGGGTGAGTGAGAGGGACTGATGTCTGTCTGAGTTTTCTCTATTGCATCAAGCAAAGGTATAAATTTGGGTGGTATCGGAGAAGTGGAAATGGGTTGTGGTGTAGAAAGAGACATTGCCATGGGAAAGGGGCTGTGGAAGATTGATTCAAGTGAATCAAGAGCTTCATAAGGTGGTGTCCTTGTGGATACAACTTGCTCTTTTTGTGAGGAATTAAGAGGAGTTTGGCTAGGTGGAGATCTTTGTGCCAACTGCTATGAGGAAATAGCAGTAATGGTTTCAAGTGACATTTATGTTGTCACAAGTATAACCTCTGGGATCTCATCTGCCAGAGTTGCCTTTTTGGTTTTCTTTTTGGAGGCTGTATGGTTTCAGAAGGTTTTCTTTTGGTAGATTTTGGTGGGGGTTGCACAACACTAGTTATAGTGCCATGTTCACCAGGAGCAGTGGGCTTAGCAATAGAGGTTTGAGCAGTGGATGTGTTAGTGTCTAAAATTTGCTCATCCCCCTTTGCTTGTGTTTTCAAAACCTTTGGCATATGGTTAGAGAGTTTTGTAAAAGTTTCATGTTTAAGGCTGCCAATTTCACAAATCACACCTTGTTGAAAAATCAGTTTCCAAAACTTGTTTTTGAAGATAATAACTCAACAGCCTAGGGTGTATAAGAAAACCTTTATATTTGGAAATGTTGTTATACTTTGTAACAAGTCAGAAAACAATACCTGGGAAAAGTTAATTTTTTATTTTGTTAAAATAGCGAGTATAAAGGTATTTCACTAAAAGCAGTTGTCTTGGTTGACACAAAACAATAAATTATGGAAAAATAATTTCATGTCACTAGAAAATTAAGGTTTATAGATGGTAATACTTGTTAGTTGACCTTCATAACCATGCTCAATGAATTCATCGTGTAAATCCTTCTTTGAGAAGGAAGTGGGGTCATTTAGGTCATTTAGGCCAAATGCAGTGGAAATGGTGGATGGAGAAATTTGGACAAGAGACTGTCCAATCTTTGACGTAATAGAAAATGGTTTTTTGTTTTGGATCTCAACCTTAGCATTTACACAAAATTGTCTAAGTGTGAGCTCATACATTGGAGCCTTTGCCAATAGTGTATCCTTGTATGATGATGTTTGTAGAACATTGATCAGTGCATGAAAAGCAACATTATTATCTATTTCTCGAGGATAGGAAGGTAGTTGTGGGGATTTTTGATGTTCAGAGTCATGATTGAGGAGTGAATGAGGGTTAGTGAAGAAGATAACCGTTTTGTAGAATTTTTGAATTCAATATGGCAGTGAAAAACTCTGTTTGGATGGAATAGGGTTTATAAAGGAAAAGGTGAAAGCTGACGTGGCAGTGGTGTTCCAAAAGATCTGATGGCTAACATCTGTCCACGTGTAAACTCTGTTTGATAATGGAAGACAGTTGTTTGGAAACCTCTGCTGGATACCAGAAGTGGTTCTAAACAGTGGAATGATTAGTGGTGATTTTACACTATCATATGATAGATTATCAGTGGATTGGGAAAACAGTGGTTTCACCAACAGTGGATGTAGAACAGAGGATACACTTTTAGCAACGGATAGATTTTCAAGCCAAGTAGAGGTTTGGAGAAACAATGGTTATGAGCAGACTTTAGAGATTTATTTAAAAATTTCAAAATTTAGCTATTTTTAAGGATGAATTTTTGACTTACTGAAAACATTTTGATGTTATTTACACATGGAAAACAAGATTTTGTTTGTATTCCATGCTTAGCATACCAATCCTTGAGATCAGACTTTCAAGGTAGATGTGTCTAATGCTTTAGTTAGAACATTTGCCAGTTGAACTTTAGTGGGAACATGATGTAGAGAAATCAATCCTTTTTCATAGCAATCTCTCACAATGTGATGTCTGATGTCAATGTGTTTTGTGGTAGAATGAGAGACTGGATTTTTTAAGATGTTTTCAGCTACTTGACTATCCAACATGAGAGGAGTCCTTAGAGCAGTTACACCAAAATCCAGCAATTGATTTTGAAATCATAGGAGTTGAGCAGTGCAGCTTGCAGCAACAATATACCCAGTCTCTTCTGTGGATGTTGATACTGCAACTTGCTTTTTGCTTTGCCAAGACGCTAAACAATTTCCTAGGAATCGACAGCATCCTGAAGTTGACTCCTTGTGGTGTGGCATCCAGCAAAATCACTGTCTGAATAACCTGAAAGCTCAATATTTCCATTAGTGTATACCAGATACCAAGTGTGGGAGCACCTTTTATGTATCTGGATATCCTTTTTACAATAATGAGATTGGACTTTCTAGTTGCTGATTGAGATCTGGCACAAACACATGTTGCAAACATGATGTCTGGCCTTGATGTAGTTAGGTACAATATAGAACCTATCATGCTTCTATATAGAGTTTGATCAACCAAGTCATCTTTGTCATCAACAATGACAAGCTTTGTGGTTGCCATGGGTGTGCTACATGGTTTACAATCATTCACATACTTACTTTGATGAATGAAAGTACCATTTTGCAATTGCTTTACTTGAAGAATAAGAAAGCATTGGAGCTCACCCATAGCACTCATTTCAAACTCTGCTGCCATGAATTTTCTGAACTCTTCACACATGGCAGTGCATGGGGATCCAAAAATGATTTCATCAACATAGTTTTTGGACAAGCATCAAATCTTTTCCTCTCCATTTTAAAAACAAGATTTCATCAATTTTACCTCTTGTAAAACCAATGGATAAGAGAAAAGTGGAAAGAGTTTCATACCAGGCTCTTAGTGCTTGTTTCAAGCCATACAAAGATTTATTAAGCTTGTAGACATGATCAGGATAAAATGCATCTTCAAAACAAGGAGGTTGACATACATATGCCTCTTCTTTGATCTTACCATACAAGAATGAACTTTTCATATCCATTTGAAACACCTTGATGTTGTTGTTGGCAACCAAGGCTAAGAGTAATCTGATGGCTTCTAATCTTGCTACAGGAGCAAATGTTTTATCATAGTCAATGCCTTCTTCCAGTCTGTAACCTTGAACCACAAGCCTAGCTTTATTCTTGACAACAATACCTCTTTCATCAATTTTGTTTTTAAAGACCTATTTTGTGCCAATTGGACATACATCCTTTGGTAATGGTACAAGTTCCCATACTTTTTGTCTTTTAAACTGAAGGAGCTCTTCTTGCATGGCTTTTACCTAACTATTGTCTTTTAGTGCCTCTTGGTACTTGACAGGTTGTTTGAGAGATAAGAAACCAACTAAAAGACAAATGTTTTGGGATTGACTTCTAGTGAGCACCGCTTCATTGATGTTGCCAATGATTTGATCAAATGGATGACTTTTAAGGTAGATTCGATCTCCCTTATATGGAATAATTTTATTTTGAGGTGAAGGCTGCATTGGGAATCATCTGAGCTAACATATGTTCGCAATTTTGAAGAGCCATCATCTTTTTGAAATGGAGGTGGAGGTATTGGAGGGAGAGGTGTGAAAACATGTTGACTTTTATCCACAGTGGTTGGACTTTTGTCAACAGAGGTTATATTTGATGAGCTAGCAGAGGATTGAGGATCAGAAGTGGTTGATCTAGCAGTGACAGAGTTTTCACAGTTGTTAATAACATATGTTCCTTTGATTGTGGAAGTGACATTATATTATGGAACCACAATGTCATATCCATAGTCTTGTGGTGAAGATTGTGGTGTACCTGCAAGGTTAGTCTTGACAGACATATCATCAAATGTAAATTTATTTAGATCAAACAATTCTGCAGGGTTTGCTAGGATTTTAATGAAGAAAGTTCATTGAACTTTACATTTAAGGTCTCTTCCACACACCTAGTCCTTGAATTAAAGACTCTGTAGGCTTTAGCAATGGTTGAGTATCCCAGAAAATAACCACAATCTACTTTGGCTGCAAATTTTGAAATTGAATCTTTTAAGTTCAAAATAAAACATGGGAAACCAAAGATTTTGAAGTATGAGATCAGTGGTTTGATTTTATACATAGTTTCGCAAGCAGTTGTTTGATGCCTAGGGTTTATCAAGATTCTATTATGCAAATAGCAAGCAGTGTTTACAGCCTCTTCCCAAAAGGTTAAGGGTAAACCTGAGTCTGCAAGCATTGTTCTGGCAGCTTCAATCAAAGTTTTGTTTTTTCTACGGCCCCATTTTGTTCTGGTGTTCTTCGAATGTTGTACTGCCTTACGATTCCTTTTGACACATAAACCATCCAATTATTTATTTCTAAACTCTGTGCCATTGCCACTCCTAAAGACTTTTACTGGCAGGTCAAATTGCTTTTCAACTTGTTTCACATATCCCTGCAAAATGCCTGCAGTCTGATCCTTGGAGTGCAAGAAGTAAGTCCAAGCAAACCTAGAAAAGTCATCAACAATAACAAGGCAATACCTTTTTTGTTTAAGACTCATGATTTTTAGAGGTCCAAACAAGTCCATATGCAACAATTGTAAGCATTGACTTGTTTTGGACTCACCAATGGGCTTGTATGAACTTTTATGTTGTTTGGCTTTTATAAAGGAAATACAATGTTCATCTCTTGTGAAAAAAAATTGTGGTAGACCTCTTACAAGGCCTTTAGAGAGTGTGGTGATAGTTGTCAGATTTGTGTGCCCAAGTCTTCTGTGCCATAGTTTTGTTTCTTTGTTAGAGGTAGCTGAAAATAGACAAGCATCAGTCATTGGGTTATCTTTCAACATACCAACCACATACACATTGCTACTCCTATGAGCAACAAGTTGTGCTTTGCTCTCAGCTATGATTTGATAAATCTTTTTAACCACTTCTGGCGTAACAATCTGACAAGTTTTCTTAGTGAAGAATGGCCTACAGCCCTTATCACTCATTGGTGAAACACTAAGAAGATTAAATTTCAGATTTTCAATAAGATTGACATTTTGAAATTTGAGTTTCCCAGCCTGAACAGTTCCTGACCCAAGCACCTTCCGTTTTGAATTATTACCAAAAGATATATCACCCCCTCCATGAGCCATGAAGTCTTTGAGAAGGGCTCTACATCCTGTCATATGCCTGGAGCCTCCACTATCTACATACCATAAACTATCAAGGCAAGTAGAAGCTCCATGTATAGTGGTATTCCAAAGACAAAATGGCTTTGGAAGGGGTCACAGACATGTCAGTCTCAAATTTAGAATAATGGTCACTAGTTTGAAAAAATCTTTGTAACATCTGTTGAGACCCATCTCCTATCAGATGATAGTAACCATGAGGATGGGTATTTACTCTTGGTTTTGAGAGCCTTTTGTAACCCTCATAACTAAGAGGTACCTTTTGGTAAATTGGTTGGCCATATC